>CM024759.1:53461810-53744492 GCA_014218235.1 Colocasia esculenta | reverse complement strand
GGAGTTTCCGACGGACATTTTCTTCGGCAAAAGCCGTCGGTAAGGCCGCTTTTCCTTGTAGTGAAGGCCCGTGAACCGTTCTTCACAACTATAAAAGGAACCCAGGGCCTCATACTTATCCTTCACAAGCTTCTTGCTTGTCTTCTTCTTCCTAGCTATTTTGCTCGTCTTCTTCCTCTTTATTTACAGATGTCTTCATCTGACGGTGCTCCCCACAGCAATGGCAAGGCACCTACGTCACTGGTGCCACCATCGCCCCCGGCTCCCCCGGCGCCATAGGCACCTTCGCCACCGACCTTCATCCCCGACTATTGGAACGGTTTTTACATCGGCTGGAAGATGGCTTTAGCCAAAGCCTCTCGGTTGTACGGCCACAAGGGCCTCACCAACATCATCCCTGACATCAGCCCTAGAGTAGAACCCATCTGTTCCTCCTCCCCTCCCTCCCCTGCCCGTTCCTCCTCCTCCCCTCCCTCCTCCACCGAGTGGTCGGCTTAGGGAGTTTAGAGAGTTACTGTAACGGGGCTTGTTTATGCAATATATTTTTTGTTTTATGCAGTCTTCTGTGGCTGATATAAAATCCATTGTATGTGCTCTCTATCATGCAAACTCAACATGTTAGTAATAACATACTGTAACATGCTATTATCTATACTATAATCAAAATAAGTAAATACTGTAACATGTTATTACGTATACTGTAACAGTGCAGGTTAGAGTGTAGTGCTCGAACTGTAAGAGTCTAGTACTCGAACTATAACATGCTATTATGTATACTATAATGAAAATAAGTAAATACTGTAACATGTTATTATGTATGCTGTAATAGTGTACGTTAGTAGATAGTGCTCGAACTGTAAGAAATTAGTGCTCGAACTGTAACATGCTAGTGCTCAAACTATAAGAAATGTAAGCCTTGTATGTAACACTTGGCACTAACGTATTGTGGAATGTCAGGACGATCTTTGTTTCTTAATGAATCGTATACGTTGGAGCGCGGTCCAATCTTTTGAAAGAGTAATCGATATGATGTTGTTTGCTCTTATCGTCTTTGCACGAAGGGCCGTGAACTCTGATCGATGGGAAGTTGCTCTTACATAACGTGCCGAGCACACTTACATCAACCATTGACATCACTTACACAGGTCCTTTTGAAGGCCCGTGAACCGTTATTCATGTCTGCCTGTCTATCCGCCTCCGCCATCCATGGAAGGTGGACTTACATAACGTGCCGAGCACACTTACATAATGTGTGTATCGCACTTACATAACGTGTGTTTCGCACTTACAGCAACCATTGACATCACTTACACATTTTAGGTAAAGAAGAATTATAGAGGATTTTAATTCATTCAGGATTGTGGGGTGGGTTTCTACAAGTTCTTCTGTTGTGACCTATTTGTTTGCACTTTGAACAAATATATGCATGCTCTACTTATCCTCTTGAATGTATTCTCCTCTTTCTCGTTCTTCCTGGAAACCTTTTTGTTGTCGGTGGCTTGATGAGAACATCAGATGGTTGAGGTGGATCCGACATGTCAAATGTTGGGATAGGTTGAATGTTTCTTTCGCATGCAGCCCTGTACACTTTTGTGCTACAAAATGCTGAAACATATTGAGAAACGGCCTCCATGTTACTGCCAATTGTTGTGCATGCATGCTTACAAGGAATCTTGACAAGTTGCCAGTGTCCACAGGAGCATGTTTGTTGATGGAGGTCTACGGCGTACGTCTTCATACTTTCAATAACTTCAAATTTGATTCCGCCTAATTGACGGATTGCTAAACTTCTTCTTTCTTGAAGGTTTTCTTTGATGATTTTTTGTACTTTAGGACAGTATGGAGTATCCCACAAGGCTGCATCAATTTTTCTCTTTGCAGCTATTTCCATCATTTGAACTCTAATTTTGTCAACCATCTATAGTATTGGTAGACTTCACGCATCATATATCCAATTGTTGAATGACTCTGCCAAATTAGAGTATAACTCGCCAAACCTGTGAGACAATGTAAAGGAAATTAGTTTAACATCATATATCTGTAACAAGTCTTCACTACATACTATAACCACATTTAACACGTTCTGTAATAGCTTATATATGTAAGTGTAAGATAATGCTTACTGTAATAGCTTATATCTGTTACTATAAGAACATAAATGGCAGAATTTGTGAGAATATATCGCTTGTGTAATTGAAGAGGCGAACCTTTGTCCAGGGAAACGAGCATGGGACCAATGGTTGACATCATTTCGGAGCACCCATTCTTTGGCATCAGCAAAATTAAGCTCCATTGCGATCATTGCGTCTTGGTACTCTTGTTCAGTGACAGCATAGGCAATGCGCTGGAGGATTTTTCTAAGTAATTTTTTGAAAGGGGCGGCATATTTCCCTGCACATTAGTCGTTGAAGTTCTGTATGATGTGCTGGAAACAGTAGCCATGATGATCATTTGGAAATATGTCAGGAATCGCTTCCTTTAGACCTTTCCCTCTGTCTGATAGGAAGGCGATCCTTCTATCTAAGAGTAATGCCTTTTCAAATTTGTAAAAACCAGACCCAGTTGTCATATGTTTCTGAATCTGCGATGGAGTACGCTACAGTGAATAGCTCATTGTTACTGTTTAAGGTACTTGCTACAATTATAACCCCTTGTACTCTATGTTGTTTGATATGAGTTCCGTCCAAAAAGAGCATAGGTCGGCAACCAACTTCAAACCCATATGCAGATGCCTGGAAGCATATGAAAAAGCGTTTGAAATGTTGTCTCCGGGTCCACTTCCTAAGTCAAAATTGATCTCGGGTTTGATTGTAATGCACGTTCGCTATACCAGTGCAACATATGATAGCTTGTTCTGAAATCTCCGTATAGAGAACTGACAGCAACTTCTTTGCCCCACCATGCCTATTGATATGATGATACATGGTATCTTAGATGAATCTATACAGTGCTATTTACAGACTATTTACAGATTGTTACAGTACTTGTCCTTAGACCTTACAGATTATACTGTTGTTGATACAGTGGCTTGCATAGATTGTTACAGTATACTTTGTAATGATTACAGTTGTTACAATACAGACCCTTATAGTATATGATTATAGTTGTTACAATACAAGCGTCAAAAACTTACAGTTATCGTTGTATGCATTACAGTAGAAGTCGTGATGTGTTAGAATTAAAATCATGGCATACCTGATGATAAGGGATGGAGATACCGTAATCCTGACGTATGTCTCTCATCATTTCACTTGCTCTATAAGTGGGTTTATCAACTAGTTTCCCCTTCACAGCATTTGCAACCCACTTCTTAGATGTCCTAGGATGTCGATTGCTCATAATGTCACACCTACAGCTGTGTATGTTGTTTAGACTCTTGATGGCAAATTCTGGACCTTCATGAATGACGGACGCATGAAGGCGCCCAGGGAAAACATCTACATTGCACCGTACAGTTAATCGTACAGAGTCGTTCTTCAAATATTTCCAATTAAATCCTCGTGTGATCACGTAATTTGTCAATTCCATATGCAATTGCTCTTTGCTTATGAAGACTTGTCCTACTGAATGTATTCTACCTAGACAATATTGCATCAAGACTGGTACTTCACCTTCCGCTCCTTTTGGTCGGTCGTCGTACAATTCCAGACTGCTTCCTGGTAAGTGGGACGGTTCTCTGGTTTCCAAACAAGCGCCATGCATGTTTGAAGTACTTCTGTAAAAAAATGTACATACATATGTACATGATGCAGGGGATAACATGAAGGCTGTTGAAGAATGCATGGGAACGACGCATGGGGGTATGTACCTGTTAAGTGGTGGCGGATCACCTGACTGATGACTAGCATGCGTACTGATGCAATGAGAGTCCACCAAATGGATGTGTAGATTTATGAATGATGTTCCTTGACACTTGTGAAGATCAAACATAGCTTGGACATCCCCATCGTCATGCATCACCTGTTCAACATGGCCATCAATGGGAAGAAGATACTTCAGCACGTTCTCCTGCATGTTTATACCCAACTTTCTGAAATCCTGGCATGTATGGACGCCAATTCTATGTCCCTCCCTATGAAAAGAATGGAACTTTGATCTTCAAATGCACATCTTGCAGGGAGCTATTCTATTGCATCGCAGAGGAAGGCGAATGAAATACTTTTTTATCATACAAATGTGGCACGCAGTGTCTATAAATAGCATGTGTGAGGAGATGAGCTGCTGTGGGTCAATTTGGCGGGAGTGCGTATCATGCATGCAGTATTGGCGGGAAAGTGCCAGACGAATGGACGTGATAGCTTGGATGTCCCATCGTCGGGAATATCGATTATGTTCAGCCGCACGATGTTCATCGTTGCAGTGCACTGCCATTCCGTCAGGTCCACCGAACCCATCCCTGTATATATCGCGGCATTCCGGAACTCCATACACCTGCACCGCCATTCCTGCACTAGCCCTCTTCTCTGTTACAGTTTTCCATTCTTTGAGTTACATCTGCAGCCAAAGCGATCTCTCCGTCCCCTCTAACGATGGCAAGCCATGGATCTCATACGAGCGTGGAGATTGGTCGCATTGCGGCATAAGCGGAGCAAGAAGCATTAATGGTGATGGAAGTGGATGAAACTGCCCTCCAAGTTGCCCGAAGTAGTAACCTTTCTTCTTACCCTGTGTCTGGTCTTTGTTGACTTAATGTTTTTTTTTTAAGTTTTGATCTTCTCTTTGCAGAAAAGGATCAGAATCAATTTAATACGCGATGTTCGCTTTCATGGTACTGTAGCGTTATGCAAGACTTGCAGTTTAGGAGCGCGCATCTCAAGTTAATGAGAAATTCACCATTCCACGCGTATGTCAAATGCGAAGTGTTGACCTACCCTATTTCCCTAATAGTCGATCTGATAACACATTTCGATGGAGAAGATCGTTTTAAGATTGGCCCCTGCAGCTTGCCTTTTCGTCCTTCAGACCTGGCAACGGTTATGGGTATACCCAATCATGGTTCACCCATCAATCTAAAGGTGGATGGGACAAAAGCTAGTTTGCGCCGCATCCTTGGATCCAAACAAATGATGGACAAGCACAATGTCTTATGAAAGCTTATGGAGTACGTTCCACAAGAGGGTGAGCTAGCTGTTGAAATTTTGGAGAAGCTTTGGTTTGCACTTCTATGTTCTTGTTTCTTCTTCCCCACAAGTGGGAGGGCGGGGTTCCTCTCCATTCTGCCATATGTGGATGACCTCCATGAGATGAAGAGGGTCAATTGGGTTGCTGCCATCCATGAGTACCTGATATCGGCAATGCAGCAGTGCCACGCGCATGTGAAGGCAGCCGTAACAGGAGCTCCGTCTGGCAAAACCATCTTCCTAACCAATTGTGTTCCTGCTCTCGGTGTAAGTAGTCTTTTACATACGATATATCTATTTGTTACAGTATCCGAAGTAGTCTTTTACATACGATACACCGCTCTGTTACAGTACGCGAAGTAGTCTTTTACATACGACATATGTATCTGTTACAGTACCCGAAGTAGTCTTTTACATACCATACACCGCTCTGTTACAGTACGCGAAGTAGTCTTTTACATAGGACATATGTATCTGTTACAGTACCTGAAGTAGTCTTTTACATACCATACACCGCTCTGTTACAGTACGCGAAGTAGTCTTTTACATAGGACATATGTATCTGTTACAGTACCCGAATTAGTCTTTTACATACCATACACCGCTCTGTTACAGTGCGAAGTAGTCTTCTATAAACCTCCATAGCAATTTAATACACGAAGTAGCCTTTTCATAGCCGTAGCATAGCACGAACTATTAGATTTCAATCCAACGGCGGAGTGCGACAGTACAATCGTGCTCAGTGTTTGGGTGCTCGGGTGTTCAGTAGACGCTTTGCTCGGTGCTCGGTTCTGCTCGGTGCTCAGTCTTGCTTGGTGCTCATTACTCCTCTTTTACATACGATACACCTGCATGTTACAATACGTGAAGTACTCTTTTACATATGATATATCTATCTGTTACAGTACCCGAACTGTCTAATACATACGATATATCTATCTGTTAATGATGTAGGCATGCTTTTTGACGCACCAGTTAAAATTGAAACCAGAGCATCCCCAAAGAGATCCCCCATTTTTTCATTGGGATTGCCGGGGTAAGGGACACTCCTTATCCGACCTACTACGGGGATTGCGACGCTCTGATGTAAGTGTGACTTACCCCTGGACCTGTGTTATCTTCGTATATGATATCTTATCTTCTTATGACTTTACTTCAGGTATATTTGGAGATTAATGTGAGGGATGACCGACATAAGGTCTCGCGACGATTGACAGCATCGACGTCCACCACTTCCGGAACCCCTCCATCAGATAAGCATGTTGTTGGCATTCTTCAGGAGCTTTTAAGAGTGTCTAAACAATAGAGGGAGGTCATGGAGTTGTAGAGCGACCTCTTACAGTGGCAGAATAATATCCTCCAATCAATGGACCAAAGGCTACAAAGACTGGAGGAACAATTTGAGCGTCAGCCTCAGTGGCAACATCCACCCATGGAGCCACAAACTGGAGTCTTAGTCCTATCGCCACCGGAGCTCCCTACAGCTTTAGTACCATCACACGGCGTAGCAAAGACAAGTACCTGATGCCAAGGTAATGTTTTACAGTATATGTTTTTATACATTTACAATATCATTCATAGTTATTAACCGTATTTGATATATTCAGTTACAGTATATGTTTTATACATTTACAGTATCATTCATAGACATTTATAATATTTCATATATTCAGTTACAGTATATATGTTTTACACATTTACAGTATCATTCATAGACATTTACAGTATTTCATATATTCAGTTATAGGAAGGAGAACCCCCTTGACAAGATAGGTACTATCAATGTCAGAGTGGCAGACGTCGGAGCCAAAGGAACAGAAGAAGAGGGGGCGAAACGAGGAGGCCGACGAGAATAAGAGAAAGGAGGAGGCGAAGAAGAGGAAGGAAGAAGAGGAGGCTGAGAATAAGAGGAAGGAGGAGGAGGAGCAGAAGCAGAAGGAGGTGGAGGAGGCGGAGAAGGAGATGAAAGAGGAGGAGGAGGAGCAGATGAGAAAGGAGGCGGAGAAGAAGAGGAAGGAGGAGGAGGAGGAGCAGAAGCGGCAGGAGGCGGAGGAGGACCAGAAGAGAAAGAGGGAGGAGGAAGAGGAGGAGAAGAGGAAGGATGAGGAGGAAGAGAAGAAGGGGAAGGAGGCGGAGGAGGCAGAGAAGAAGAGCAAGGAGGAGGAGGAGCATAAGAGGAAGGAGGTGGAGGAGGAGCATAAGAGAAAGAGGGAGGAGGAAGAGGAAGAGAAGAGGAAAGAGGAGGAGGAAGAGAAGAAGAGGAAGGAGGCGGAGGCAGAGAAGAAAAGGAAGGAGGAGGAGGAGAAGAGGAAGATGGAAGAGGAAGAGAAGAAGAGGAAGGAGGCGGAGGCAGAGAAGAAGAGGAAGACGGAAGAGGAAGAGGCGTCATATTTCTCCATCCTCATTGTCTAGACGAGTTACAGTTGGGACGAGAAAAAGGCAGCAACTGGAGATATATACGGTATGGTTTCCCCTTAATAGTAGAACATACATAAAACGTTCTGTTACAGTGACCTTAATGTTACGTAACAGTAACATTAAAACCCCATCACAGTAACATTAAAGTCCTCTTACAGAAAATTCTTTTATACTTATAACTCCATCACAGCCAAAGGATTATCGGTCCTACAAAGCTCTGAATGTCAATGTGTCCACTTCCGAACTGATCTTTCTTAGCTCTCAAGAGAGTATAGGCACACTTCCAACGGGCAAGAAAGAGGGGAGACAAGATTACGTCACCCGAGATGTATTAGGAGTGGATGAAAAGTCTTGGATTGAACGATTTCTGAATGAGTACATCATTAATGAGTACGTGTTACAGTACATGTATTTCCTTTTTACATTTCAGAGCTTTTCTGTTACATTATATTATTTCATCTATTACTGTATGACATCTCCATTCTTACAGAGGATGTACACCTTTCTTACATGTAGTGATTTGATGTTCGGCGGCACTCTGGAAGGATACGATAATTTCCTCTCATTTAAGGACATCTGAGATCTATTGTTCGTGGGGCAGAGCGAATCAGTCATAATTGACTGCTACATCAACACTTGCCTGTTTCTCCCCCGTTAAGAGAACCCGAACATTTTTAAGACTTTTGGATATCTGGGGGCTGCTTTAAAGGGTTACTTACAATCGTGCAAAGATGATAAGAGCAAACATCAACATTTCCATTACTCTTTCAAAAGATTGGACCGTGCCCCAACTAAATCAGACCTCCTCTTCTCCCCCATGAACGTTGGAACGAACCATTGGGCTCTTTTGGTCATCAATATTAAAGAAAAAGAGTTCCACGTGTACGATTCATTAAGAAACAAAGATCATCGTGACATTCCACAATATGTAAGTGCCAAGTGTTACATACAAGGCTTACATTTGTTACAGAGCATGCACACTTATGTTACATATGTTACAGTAAATGTACATCAAGTAATTGGAACTCTTTTGTTAATTTTGTCATGCAGGTGGAGAAACTGAAAAGATACATGAAGGGCAAGCACATAGATACATAAAATTGATCGCTACGCTACCCCAACCCATGCCCACAACAAGGATCGGGAGACGACTACGCCATTTACACTTGTAAATACATGGAGTGTCTGGCACGTAGGGACACTCAAGGTTTCCCCCTCAGTCAGAATGACATGCCAACTGTGCGAGCAAGATTTGCCCTCCACTTCATCAAAGCGTACTTCAATGCACAAGAACGTTCGGAGCGTATATAACTGAAGGAGAAGAACCATACTTGCCGCACGTACAATTTCCTACAGCCAGTGTAATGATATTATGCATTTACTTGAGGAAACACTTGTTTATTTATTATAGTGTGGACACTGTCTACTAACATTTTCTGATACAATATACGTAATAACCTGTTACAGTATTTACTTATTTTCATTATAATATACATAATAGCATGTTACAGTTCGAGCACTATAGTCTTACAGTTCGAGCACTACACTCTAACAGTTTGAACACTACACTCTTATAGTTCGAGCACTACACTCTTACAGTTCGAGCACTACACTCTTACAGTTCGAGCACTGCACTCTAACGTATACTATTATCGTATACGTAATAACCTGTTACAGTATTTACTTATTTTCATTATAGTATACATAATAGCATGTTACAGTTTGAGCACTACACTCTTATAGTTTGAGCACTGCACTCTAACCTACACTATTACAGTATATGTAATAAAGTGTTACAGTATTTACTTGTTTTCATTATAGTATACATAATATCATGTTACAGTTCGAGCACTACACTCTTACAGTTCGAACACTAGCATGTTACAGTTCGAGTACTAATTTCTTACAGTTCGAGCATTGTCTACTAACTTACACTATTACAGTATATGTAATAACATGCCAGTATATGTAATAACATGTTACAGTATTTACTTAATTTCATTATAGTATACATAATAGCATGTTACAGTTCGAGCACTACACTCTAACCTACACTGTTACAGTATACGTAATAACATGTTATAGTATTTACTTATTTTGATTATAGTATAGATAATAGCATGTTACAGTATGTTATTGCTAACATGTTGAGTTTGCATGATAGAGAGCACATACAATGGATTTTATATTGGCCACAGAAGACTGCATAAAATGAAAATATATTGCATAAACAAGCCCCGTTACAATAACTCTCTAAACTCCCTAAGCCGACCACTCGATGGAGGAGGGAGGGGAGGAAGAGGAACTGGCAGGGGAGGGAGGGGAGGAGGAATAGATGGGTTCTGCCCTAGGGCCGATGTTAGGGAGGATGTTGGTGAGGCCCTTGTGGCCGTACAACCAAGAGGCTTTGGCTAAAGCCATCTTCCAGCCGATGTAAAAATCGTTCCAATAGTCAGGGCTGAAGGTCGGTGGCGAAGGTGGAGCCTGTGGCGCCGGGGGAGCTGGGGGCGACGGTTGCACTGGTGACGCAGATGCCTTGCCATTCCTGTGGGGAGCATCGTCAGATGAAGACATCTGCAAATAAAGATGAAGAAGACGAGCAAGAAAGATAGGAAGAAGAAGACGAGCAAGAAGCTTGTGAAGGATAAGTATGATGCCCTGGGTTCCTTAATTTTATAGTTGTGAAGAACGGTTCACGGACCTTCTAAAGGACCTGTGTAAGTGATGTCAATGGTTGCTGTAAGTGTGCTCGGCACGTTATGTAAGAGCAACTTCCCATCGATCAGAGTTCACGGTCGTTCGAAATCATAGAAGCATGAGTGTCGATTGGGAAAAATGCATTCGAAAGGACGGAATGGTAAGACGGGAATGGGAAAAAGAGACGGAACTCGTGAATCGATGGTCGTAAATGGTGACGTCTCAAAAGTAGGGACTGGAAATTAAATCGGACGAAAAGTAAGGACTTTACGTCTTCCAGTGTTCTGACAGGGACGATGAAAAAATACCACCCTCTGACAGGGACCCCTAATTAATTTTCATTATATATATTTATATTGAGAATTATTTATTATATATTTGAAGTACAATATTTGTGATTTCTTATTAGATGAGAATAATGTGCCGCACATTGGCTAACGAGAGGCCAAAATATATATTGAAAAATACTGGTTATAAAAGAGATTTATTTATGATCCACGCTACTCTTGTACAACGCAAGTTTGTTGACTAGGGCACGTCTATTTACCAATGGAGTCTCTCGCGTGTACAAAGAGAAATGTTATTCACACGTCCGCCGGTTGCCCGGGCGAACGTGAAATCGCCACGGGCCGACCTCATTGGTCGGCCGCGCGGGCCCCACACGCCGAGCTCCGCGTGGGGCCCGCGCGGCCGACCAATCAGGTCGGCCCGCGGCGCTTCCACGTCTGCCCGGTTGCCCGGGCGGACGTGCAGGTAGCATTTCTCGTGTACAAAATAGTTATGGAGATGAAATCTCATCCTCCATCATGGAGTGGGATTTAAAATGATAATAATAATAATAATTAGATATTCGCTCAAAACTTTTCTAATCTACTTATATATAGCAATCAAAAAATAGTCGACGGCTCTTTCTACTCTCGACTTCCAAGAGTTGGGTACGTAATCGAAGAAAATTGTTACTGATTAAAAAGAAAACCTAGTGTTGAGGTCCACATGTGAATTTTCCTCGTGTATTAGTTGGCTAGCTCAGTCATTCATCACCGGAGAAAAGCCTTGTTAACCCCTGTGCACCTTTGTTTCCGAACTTTCTTTTTCAGTGTGCACTCTTCTCTTCTTTTCACAACACAATAATATTTCGGTCTGCTTCAAAATTTTGGGGTGACGACCTCGGTTAACATCCACGCTGGGGGCAATTATATGTCTGTTTATAGTACCAATGTCGATCACCATGCACTCAAACGAGAAAGCGAGAGAGAGAAACAGACGCAAAAAGAGTGACCAACCCACCTGGAAAAGCAAACATCTTCCCCGCTAGCTAGCTGTTTTCCACCCACGTCTATTTAAACCGGCTGAGCACCCCTCTTGCAGCTAGGTATTCACTCAAAAATCTCTCATCAAAGTCACATATCCCAAGTTTAATTCCTCATACAGTTCTAGTCTTCAAGACGAAGAGCTACAAGTTGGTACCCGAGGTCCCCTCTTCAATTCCGCTCTCCTCTAGAGACCCATTCAGATCAGATCCCATCACCTCCTGCAGAGATGCCGAAGCCCTCCAGTACTTCGTCCTCTTCTTACTCCCACCACCTTGAGCTCCCCTCTCTGTGGTTCCTCTCCCAAGTACGCGCAGCAAAGATGAGGAGCAAGGCCTCTGGCTACCTGAAGCAGGTGCTCACTTTGCTTGCGTCCGCCATCAAGTCCAAGTCGGCGATGCTGAAGAGAAAGACGGGGGCCGTCAAGACCCGGCTCATCATCTTCCGCCTACTCCACAATAGGAAGTTGCTCATGAGCGCCATCTCCGACAAGATCCGCCACCTCATAGCGGTGGGCAGGGAGGCGGATGGTGAGGCCACCAGCGGCGACGATGGTAATAAAACCATCCTCCGGTACATCAGCGCAGAAGCGAACGAGGTGCCACCGGAGTGGAAGGAGATGATAGAGGCCGGCGCCGCCGGCGGAGAAATCATAGAATGTGAGGAAGAAGAGGAGTATAGCTGCTATTCTGACCTCGCCAGTACTGACAGCACCGGGTCTGCCATTGGCCTGGTATTGAACTCCGAGGTTGTAGTCGAGGACGACATCGACCACGCCGCAGAGTTGTTCATTAAGAGGTTTCACGAGCGGATCAGGATGCAGGAGATGCTGGATGAGAAGTAACTAATTAAGAAGGGCCGGGACAAGGAGATTAGCACTTGACCGGCTGAAACCCACTTCAATATAGCCGTCTGACTTTTGTTAGAAGGTGTATTATATAAATATGAGAAATCAAACACGACGCCTGCGCGGCTGCGCCAATGTACACTGCAAATCATATATGATGGATATCAAAAACATGCAGTGCCTTGTGAATCCCTGATGGAACTTTTCTGCCGATGGAGTCGGCTTATTGGGCCGTTAGAGGCACCCGAGTAAACTTAGATTTTATGGGATTATTATACTTGTATTAATATGACAATTTCCTTTTGGATGCTTAGAGATCAAAATAAAAAAATTAAGTGGCATTTTGATGGATTCGGAATACTCCTTTCGAGATGAAACATTGGATTAATGTTCTGATCTTCTTTCGTGAAATGTAATCGCAACATGTCTTTTGAGAAAATTAAAGAAACTATGTTTTCTCAAATTCGAAATTTGCGTTTTCTTGCAATTTTATCAAGAACTGTGTTTTTCACAAGCTAAAATTTTTTTAAGTCCGTGCTTCTAAAGGATAAAAATTATGGTGTAAACTAGGTGATAAAGATGGCAATACTAGAATTTTTGCGTGTATAATAATGATGAAATATCTATCTAATATAAAATAGGCTAGGTGCTAGTACGTACATGTCCTCTTTCATATCTTTTAAAGCATGTTATATTCGACAAGTATCTCTATGTCGGCACATTTTTTTGGTTGAAAAAAATTATAGCTTAATCCTGGATCAGCTTTTCATCTATATATATAGTCCGTAGATGCTTCCTCCTATATTAGAACATATTTTTGGCATCTCTTCCGAGGAAGGAAAACTAATACATTGTGTACTTTTGTATTTATCAGAGTCTAATTAATTATGTTGTCCATGAGGGGGGATGTCAAAAAAATCGCATATGGATACTCCTTCAACTATAAACATCCTAATATTTTAGAGTTATAATTTAGTTTCATTAGATGAAACCAAGCACTTGGGCAAACAACTACTAGCCACCATGTACTTTCTTGGAAACATTCTAACTACAAATGCTTTCTCGCTTTTCTCCGACCCATTCTATTTTCTGTCCTAATGGCAAAAAAAGGTAATTTTGAAAGACACAAATATGTACTTCGGTTAACATTTTGATGCTCATTAAAATGAAAATGCTAATGAGAAAGTAACATGATATGCCAAAAATAAATGGGATCAATAAAATGGCATACATCGGAAAAATTTTGATAAAATATATTTTCATCCCCTTCATTCTCAAGTTTTGAGCTATTTGAAGTTAGTGGAAGGGATGATTTTAGTAACATGAACTAGCAAATAATGAGGGAAATTATTACTTATTACGGTTAGACGATGGAATTCATTACATTCATTTTCGTAAATTTCACAAGAAATAAAATTTTAGAAACGGAATACCTAGAGTATAAAAGTATAGGTTTTGCTTCTTTTGGGGGTAAAAGGTTTAGAAGCGGATGTTAAAAAGTAATTTTGGAAGGCTATTGATTGATTCAAAAAATCCCAAGTGAAGAGAAAATTTTTATCAATAGAGATCGTCTTAATGGCCAGGTGGGTAAGAGGATATGAGAGAATTCATGTAGGATTTAGTTTTGGTGAAAGAAATGACATGCGTATTACTAAGCTTATGATCTAGTAATTACTAATACTCTCTTTAAGAAGAGAGACGAATACTTAATAACATATAATAGTGGAACCCATAAGAATCAAATTGATTATTTTCTTATTAGAAATATTGATAGAGTTTTATGTAAAGATTGTAAAGTTATTCTTGGAGAGATCGTTTAGCCCACATCATAGGTTACTAATACTGGATGTCTTTATCCCAAAATTTAAAATAAAAATTATTATAAATAATTCTTATAAGATTAAGTGGTGGAATTTGAAAGTAAAAATTTGAAAACATTTACAAATCATCTAGTAAAAAATTTAATTATTTGGAATTTAAATCAAGAAGTTAATATAATGTGGAATAATGTTACAAATTGTATAAAGAATGTAGCATAACGACTCTCAAGTGAATTTAAAGGCAAAAGAAATGTACAAAGAGAGACCTGGTGGTAAAGTGAGGAAATTTAAAATACCATTAGAGCTAAAATAGATTGTTTTAAGACTTAGCAAATCAACAAAATAATCAAACTTTAAATCTTATAAAATAGCTAAAAAGAGGGCTAAGAGAATAGTTAGTGAAGCTAAATCCAAGACATTTGAAGAATTATATAATAGATTAGGAATCCGAGAAGGTGAAAATGACATATTTAAACTAGCTAAATTAAGAGAGAGAAAAAATAGAGATCTAATGAAGATCTAGATCATGTTCATTGTATTAAGCATGAAGATTACAGGTTTTTAATTAAGGACCTAGAGGTAAAGAGAGATGGTGTAGCTATTTTGAGAAATTACTTAATGGAGAGTGCTTTAAGGATGTCTCTTTATAAGAGAACCAAGAGTCAACAAAATTTGAGAAATATCAATATTTCAGGCATATTATGATGTCAGAAGTAGGTAATGCTTTAAGAAAAATGAAATTGAGCAAGGCCTTAGCATCGGATGGCATACCTATTGAAGTTTGGAAATGCTTAGGAGATATTGGTATTAAGTGGTTAACTAAACTTTTTAATAATATTTTGAAGGAACAGAGGATGTCAAAAGAATATTGGAGAAAAAGTGTAGCGACCCTAGATATTTATGCCCAATAAGGCTCCATATCCAGACCTGCCTCCTACGAACAGACCGAACTCTCGCCAGAAATAACTCGCACAAGTGTCTATAAAAGACAACCACAAGAGTATAAACCATAATAAAGTACATGTATTTATACTCATTTTAACTATTTACATTGTTCAAACACATTATTACATGTCTAAAAGAAAAGTACAACTACTTGGGGCATACCCCGAGGGAGCAAATCTCACACTAAATACAATTACGACTCAACTGCTGGTGGTACAAGTCTACCACAAACGCCACTGCGAGCCAACACACGGATAGCACCTGAGAAGAACTGTAAGGGAGTGAGTCTCAACAAGTCATAGGCTCAGCAAGGACCTCCCAAAAACAACAACTGAAAACTGAAGAGACCTCAAAAAGGGTATCACTGGAAACACCCATAACCAAGTCACAACATAATCGCATTAAACATAATAAAATTGCAATTAATTAAAACTCACTATCTAACATAGTCTACAGATACTAAAGAAATCAATAGGACTAGTACCGAAACACCAGTCCACAACAAGAACAGCAATGCCTAGGCCACAAGCCTCACAGGTGAACCACAAGCACAAGGGTAACAGGATTGCCAATAAGGAGCTAGTCCACTATACCTTAAAACAACGAACACCTCGGAAGACTACCCTCAAAAGGGTACAACACAACAAGTGGAAGGTCCTACAACATGACCTTCACGGAGCACAGCTCCACCTCAACACCTGAAAAGATTAGTACATGACGTACCACAACAAACGGCTACCCGCAAAGGGTATAGATACCTACCACCGCAAAACCGCAACACACATAACCCCAACACAATTGTGCCTCCAACAAGGCACACCACAGCGAGTCAAACCGCAACCAGTGAGTCATCACTCACAAGCCACAACCACTGGCAAAGCACGAGTCAGAAAGAACAATGCCACCACACAGGAAAGAACTACTAGTTCATGACGTCAGTATCCAACCCGGACAACACAGCACAAAAACTACCTCTCAGTCTCACAGTCATGGACGAAAGGTCCAACTATCGCTCCACAACCGCACAGTAAAGTCAAAGAATAGTGGAGACCAACCAACACCACACCTACGGACCACACAGCCGTAAGCCCATGCCTGGCACCTTTAGAGACTCTGGCCTGAGCTCTCTAAAGTGAAGCACTGAAAATACAGGACTAGCTGGGGACCAATACGTCTCCTAATGTCTGTACCCCCAACCACGAGCGCGCTACAAGAGACAGCACACCCACAAACACGAGTCACTGCCCACTGTCGTCTTTCGGGATGTACAACTCAAACATAGGAGTGAGGGTGTCCAAGAAGATGACATAGACCTTTGTGGTACACACCGTACCGGGACACACCGCGAGCGCAACGTGCCTGGCTCACAAAAAACCTAGGGTACCCGACTAGAGAGATATTTCGGAATAGGCGCCGGACCACCAAACTCGGAAAACATATAAACTATACCTGTCATTTAACATAACTATAAAACTTATATCACGGTACCTATACCTTAATTAGCCCGTCACAGGTCACCATGTGAGCTCTAAGCAGCCGTACACCTATATACACATGAACCACATAAACACATAATAATCTTGTCTGTCATTGGTCATCTCATGACCTCCATAGCAACACTAAACCGCAATGCACATTAACCACATAATTAGCACAATAACACAATTAACTAACTTCACTAACTAATCATGATTCAAACCATTAAGCCTATAACATGTTTTACTAACATAAACCATCTTAGAATAACTAAAACAACCTTAAATAGCCAAGGCAATGTCTACATAGGACCATCATAGCCCAACCACTATAAACACATCTCGAAATATGAAATGTGACGGATACAGGCGTCGCCTATAAGAACATGACGACCTGCCCATACGCGATTCAAATCCTAATGCAATAGGGCCCAGTGTCGCGACCATGACATGATGGTCCGATACGTCGCCTTCAGGCCAAACAGTCAACACTGACAGTCAAGGCACAAATCGTGACGGAACGATACGTCACGACAAAGACCACATTAAATCGTACACAGAACCGAACGGACCACACCGACGTGTTCAACAAGAACGCGACGGGTCAAGTGGTCACGTCCAGACCAGTCGGTCCAACCCAATCAGAACACATGAACGTGATAGCCCAAGGCGTCGCCTTCCAAACCAAAACGCGACGGTTCAATCCGTCACCTTCTCAGGAAGGTGACTGAACCCTTCTTCCTCTTCTAGAAAACCACTCCACACACTGTGCAACTCATGCATAAGCTTATAAAACGAAAGCTAAACTACCACATACTTTTCTATCATGCTTTAAAGGTTGTAAACCAATTAAATAACTTAAAACAAAAGAGGAAGTCTCCCTACCAACTCAGAGAGCCCGCAAAACATGAAGAACACCACACCACACCACCCTACCAACTCAGAAAGCCCGCAAAACGCGAAGAACACCACACCACCGGGCCACCCACACTCTGAACACCCTTCTCGCATGGAAACCGCGCCGCACAAACCACCTGGAAGCCGGAATCGCCCAAGGAACGTCACAGAAACCTCCCCCACCGCTAGACAGAGCTTCTCTACTCTGTCTGGCCGAAACAGAGCAATTAATGAACAGTCAAAATCGTGACGGAGGCAGACGTCGCATTTAAAACACCTTAAACGTGACAGACCTAACCGTTGCCAATCGCGTCGTACACCGGAAAGGCGGTTGGTGAATCGCGACGTAGGACGCCGTCGCGTTCAAATCGCGACGACACACCCCGTCGCCTTCTTCACCAAAAAACCTGCGGGCTTAATGGGCTGAGACCTAAGGCCCACAACACCCACGCAAGGTAGAAAGGCCACGAACATGGCTCTATGACCTCACATTGGTCATGAACACCACACACACAACCTGTTAAACCGGATTCAAATGGTCGCGACGTTACAAAAAGTGTTGTGGTTCCTTTATATAAAAACAAAGGGGATATTCAAAGGTACAATAATTATCGTGGAATTAAGCCTATGAGTCACACTATGAAAATTTGGAAAAGAGTAATCGAGAATTAAATGCGATGTATGACTATTGTATTAAAAAATTAGTTTGGTTTTATGCCGAGTAAATCTACTAACACCACAAGAAAATGCGGCGTTTCTGACGGCTGCTTTCCGTCGGAAATCCGTCGAAAAATCCGTTTCCGACAGCTTTCCGTCAGAAACTTGTCGGAAATAGCCCGTCGGAAATAGTTGGTCAGAAAATTACCGACGGAAAAGAATTTCGTCGGAAATCAGTCGGAAACTCCGATTATTGCGTCGGAAATCGATCAGAAATCGGTCGGAAATAGGTATTTCCGACGGATATTCCGACGGACAAATTCCGTCAGAAATATCCGTCGGTAAAACCGCTTTTTCTAGTAGTGTAATAAGCTATTTTCTTATTACGATAGTTAATGGAGAAGTGTAGAGAGATGAGAAGAGATTTATATATAGTTTTTCTTGATTTGGAGAAGGCATATGATCGAGTACCGAGAGCTTTGATTTGGTGGACATTAACAAAGAAGGGGGTCTCTTAAGGATATGCTGACTTGATTCAAGATATGTACGAGGGTGGTACCACTAGTGTGAGAACTATTACTTGAGAGACGTGTGAATTTCCAGTCACTGTAGGTTTGTATCAAGGTTCTGCTCTAAGTTCACATCTCTTTGCTCTGGTTATAGATGAAATAACAAAACAATTGCATGATGATATCCCTTGGTGTATGTTAGTTGCAGACGATATTATCTTAATTGATGAGACTATTGATGATTTAAATGTTAAGTTAGAAAGTTGGTGACATGCCTTTGAGTCTAAAAATTTTAAAATCAGTAGGAGTATGTTAGAATCTATGCATTGTAATTATAGCAATGAGAGATGTTACACAAAGATATGATTCAAACTAATGGAGAAGACATTCCTAAGAATAGTATCATTCGATACTTAGAGTCTATCATCCAAGAGAATGGAGAGATTTATGATGATGTGACACACAGAATTAAAGTAGACTTGTTAAAATAGAGAAGTGCATCAGGAATTCTCTACGATCGTCGTATATATACCTATGAAACTTAAACGAAAGTTTTATAGAACAACTATGAGGCCTGATTTACTATATGCATGGTACCGAGTGTTGTGCAGTGCAAAAGAAGCATATGAATCAAAAGTGTGCAGCATATATGAGGATGATGAGATGGATGTGTAATAAGACTAAAAAAATTAAGATTAGGAATAAGCACCTCTATGAAGACCTAGGGATAGCTCCACTTGATAGAAAAATGAGAGAAAATAGACTCAGGTGATTTGGACACGTGTACCTGTTGAGCTCCCGGGTTGATTTTGATGATTGACAAAACAATAATTTTGGTCACTTTTATGTTTCATATAGCATAAGAATAAAAGTTCATATAATTCAAATTATATTTTCATATGGATACATTCTCTTAAGAAATTGTTCATATTTGTGAATAGGTTGACTCTATGATTGCTTACAATGAAAGGTTAAACATTTTACACTGATGCAAAACTTGTGCAAAGTGTAAATATCCAAAACAAGGAAAAAACCATTTTTCACATCACTGTAGAAAGTGATCGACCATTTTTTGTCCAGGCCATGACCGCTTTTTCTAATACATCTTATTTTGGTTGTAGGTTGAGGAGGATGACCATTTTCGATGGCAGTATGATGAAATCCTCTTCTAACTTACACTTGGCGGCACCCTTTTGCCATAATCACCTCTTGTCTATAAATACTAATATATTCTCTCTCTTGGTAGGTGTGAAAACGAGGAAAAAGGCCTTTCTAGATAAATCATTTCTCATCTCCCCTCTTCTCCTCTTGTTCTTCACATTCTAGTATGGTCGAGGTTTTCATCATTTCTTTGTAATTTTTGCTGAGGATTTGGGCATTTTCTACTTGGAGCAACTCACGTCTTCTTCAGATCGAGATTGGGAATAAAGAAGAGTTGAAAGAATGGCTTGGTGATGATCAAGACACATCGCATAGAGGGGCATATGCTTATGGGGAGGTTTGAAATTGGATTTATTGGGTTTATTGTTGCTCTTTCTTACAGGGTTGAAGACTAAAGTTGCTTGGGAGGTACTAGGAGAGTTTAGTTTGATCATTCAAAGGCAAAAAAAATTGGGGATCAAACATACATAATGATCACTCCGTTGTGGCTACTCTAAAGGGGGATTCTCACAACTTAATTCAGACATTTGCAATCTTTTATTGAGCTAAATTGAGTCTCTATTGTACTAAACTCTTGAGATATACATTTGTGTGGTTTTAGTGGGTATGTGAGTTTGGGATGCAATGAACCTAATTCAGACATTTTCATTATCTTTTATTGAGCTAAATTGATTCTCTATTGTACTGAACTCTTGAGATATACATTTGTGTGGTTTTAGTGGGTCTGTGAGTTTGGGGTGCCCATCGCATCCTTGGAGTGCTAGGACACTATGTGTGTGTGTATGTCCTATGAAGAAATTCACACTATTGTTGAGATTACTTGATTGTTCCTTTGCTTGATATTTATGAGAATTGTTTTGCAGGGCAAACACAATTCACCCTCCCCTTGGTTTGCCATATATCTGAGACTTCAATATCGTCGTCTTGACTTGGCGTCGGTTGAAAGATGTAATCAAATTTTAGAGGATGCTAGTAAAAGAGATAGGAGAAGGCTTAAAATGTGATGATGTGATGTTATTAAAAAATACTTAGACTTCTTAAATTTAAACATAAATATACCACTTGATAGAAATCTTTGACCAAATATTGGAAGAAGATATTATATCACCTATATAGAGAGATGTTGGGGTATGGTGGTGCGGCCCCGTCGTATCCCAGTCGCTGCCGTTGGATAGAGATCCAACAACAATAATAATAATAATAAACCTGTGTGCTCCTGTGACGCGTGTAATCCACGCTGTCGTTGGATGGGGTCCACCGACAACTGTGAAATCACGGGAATTGATCCCCAAATAAAGATGATTAAAATTAATAAAAGGATCGTGATCGCCACCAAAGTAGTTGTAGGAGATTATCGTATGAAGAACAAGTGCTAACTACCTTGAAATGATGGAAAAAAAAGTGCAGAAGGAACCTGGTTCATGGAACACGACAAGAAGGTTGTCGCCTTCTTAAGAACGCGACCAAATGCCTGTCGCCTTCTGCAACAGAAGAGGGAGACTGTAGATTTATGTTCTTCCTGCTCCTCAGCCGGCCAAGGGGAAGAGCCTCGTACTAGTATTGTCTTCTTTAACCTGCTAAGAACATCAAAAGGAAGGAAAACCCATTAGAAACTCGTTTGATATAGTATCAATCCCAAAATAATCCAAGAACATGATAATATGGTGGGAACTCACATGGGGTGGTGTTTTAACCCCTTTATATGTTTAAAACAGGTGTGTGTGGAGTGATCTAATGCAAAACTACTAAAAGAAACTGTAACGACCCTCTTCATACCGGTACGATTATACCAATCCCCATCGGTACAAAGGGCGTCATTACAGTGGGATAATAACCCAACACTAAATGATAGGTTGATATGTACATGAATAACAAATTATTACAGCGGAAATAAAAGAAATAATGCATTCTCATTCCATCATCATCGCACATTCCACAGTCTATATAGCAAGAGAAAGAAATGATAATGTCCGCATTATTACAATTTCAAAAGAACTACATTGTCTATTACATTGTCCATACAAATGACATTATTCATACTATGAAATATAGCAACTACTAAAAAGTCTCCACAAGCAACTACTCCTCTTTTTCGGCGTCGATCTTCACTACACCTTCCTCAAGTGCGGAAACTCCTATCTCACCTGTACGCCGAAGCAAGTATGAGTCTAAAAGACCCAGCAAGCAATCTAAAGACTCATCCTTACACATATCACACTAATGTTAAACTACCAAACAATAAAGAAACACACGTTATCATTAAAACCATAACAATTTACATGGCACATGCTTTATATAATTAACTACACATAAATCACCCAAACACGTTCCTAACTAACACATGCTCATATTGGATCATGGATAATAAACATACACCTTTACATGATTTCTACACCTAACATGTAATATGATTTATCAATCCAAACATTATCCATATTATGGTACAACTCTACCAACTAGAGCATGGAGTTAAGCACAAAGTAAAGAGCAACCTAGCATGATATATTTTCATATTTCAGATGTACTTTTCATATTCAATTACACATTTCATTTGCTGTTTTAATATAAATAAATTACAATTACACATGATATCACATTTTTATTAAACATGAATTGAAGATTTAAAACATATTCAAGTCAGTTGGCAACTATATACAATTGAAGCATGGAACTAGGTACTAAGTGAATAGCATGTCTATCATGGAACTTAGACATTCTTTCATGTATTTATCACAATCATAATCACACTTTACTTGCTGTTTTGACATGAGATAACACAATCACATGAATTTACACTTGTTCACATGCTATCTTATTCATTTAACAACTCCACATGCTCATCTTTCTCATTGCGCAATTTACATGTTTACATACACATATTCACATACATTACTACAGGGATGTTATTAAACTATTTAACATGATACCAAACATGATGTTACATCTAACATATTAACATATGAATGATATGGATATATGCCTTATTACCTTGGTTTTCATATGCAATCATGCTCTCATTAACATTTACTCTCCCTTACACATCATTTCACACATTATTCACATCGTTTACTCTTGCACTTTTACTTATCACATATCACATCACTTGCACTTACCACGTGCCACATTCACGTGTCACTTTACACTTTCTTCATATTTTATCACTTAAGTTGTCGTGACACATAGTCCTACCTACCAACTAGAGGACGCACGCACCCATATCACATAGCACATATCACATAGCACATAGCACATAGCACATAGCACATCGCACATCACTTGACACACACCCCCCAGCTGGGCAATCTAGTGGCGAATCTTGGTAACTGCGTAGACCCGGAGAAGCCCTCTCCACCGTATCCAGTGGTACTTGTCCACCTCTAGGGTTTCATCCTAATGCCCTTAGGACATTTCACAACGTTGAGCCTCCCATAAGTACTTTTCTATGGTACATCTCTCAAACCTCTATGGTAACAGTGTCAATCTCGGCCCAATTTTACATTAGCACATTATCACATTTCATCACATTTTATGCACACTTATATACACACTTTAATCCCTTTTTTGCATGCACTTTGCATAATATTTACATTTCAGTTTACAGCATTCACTCTTACTGTTTAACAGTGATAAACAACTCATAACAGAATATTAATATCTTGTTAACAATGAAATTTACATGTTTAAGCTAATCATACTCATTATAATAAATTTCACTTGTTATAACACAACCAGTACCTACTGTTGTCACATCAAAATCAAATTTTTATCACATGTTTCATGCAGTTAGTATATCACATACCAAATTTCCATATTTTTATGAACAGTAAATCTAATTTTAATAATTAAGACAGAATTCAGGCATATTTCTCAAGAATTTCATTTAAATTAGATTTCATAGTAAAATAGTAGTATCTAACAGTTTCAAAACATGAAAACAGTCATCATACGAACATGGAAAATTTATAAAACCCTAACATCCACTGGATCTAATTATTCAGGAATTATCATAGTCCATTCATGCTCATTGTCTAGTTACAGAATTTTAATAATTAGAACTACTTACAGAAATTCAACTTGTCCTCATGATATGACCTAATGACTGTTCCTGACCACATACAATTTTTACAGCATGCATATATATCCCGAAGTCCAAATAATACACTTTAGAGATCAAGCAGTGCACTTTTAGAACCCTGAAGAACTTGGCGACACAGTGTGTGCCGCCAACTGTGTAAACGGCACAGACTAGTGCCGCCAACACAGGAGCTTGGCGGCACAGTATGTGGCCGCCAACTTCCTGTCTGCAGACCATGCAGGCAGCACACAAATGCAAGGAAATTTGGAGGTTCCAGGACACGAGGAAAATTCCGAAAAAATACTAGGACCTAAGGGGACATGAGTACGGTTGACATCCATAGGTTACTTGCCTCCAAATAAATCCACAGAGATCAAATCTTGCCGAAGAAGCCCTCCTCGGCCCAGCCAAGAAGATGCTCAAAACTTCTTCAAATCCGGTTCTTCTGTTGATGTAGATTGATCCTCGGAGTTGGGGATGCTTCTTCTATGTATGGACTATCCTCCAGTCGGTGTAAATCTCCAAAAAACTCCTCCAGTCACCAGATCCAGCTCTCCAAAGATCAGCTTTTCTCCACAAAGGGTTCTACGGTTTCACAAAGGCAAAAAGACTTAATCCGGCCGGAATAGGGTGATTTTATAGAGCTGGGTAGGTTGGGTACGCATTAGGGTAGGTCTCCTATAGTTATAGATGGGTTTCCTAAACTGGAACCGGACGAAACGCAGGCGTTACCAAATCTAAAACCGTCATAGAGCTGGGAACTTGGCGTCCACCTATGGTGCCGCCAACAGGGGGGTTGGCGTCCATCGATCTGGACACCAACTCCTCCTGGCCAGGCAGTCAGTGGCAGGCATGTTGCCGCCAACTAGGATTTCGGCCAGAACAGAGACATACATCAAAATAGATACACAATCACATCACAAATAGTTTAATGTGTACTGAAATAAGTAGATATCATATGCACAAGTTAAACATATATATATATATACATATATATATATATATACACAACATAATTACATACAACATGCATGTATTTAAATAAATATAACATGTACATCGATAGTTAGATAATGCATGCACATTTAAATATATACATGTACGAAAAATAACTCATATGCACTTACAAGGTATATAGCAATACTTACCTATCATATGCTCAACCTTACTTAAATACAACATGCACAGTATTTAAATAAGTACATCATGTACAAAATTAGCTAATTACCTATATTTACAAAAAATAACATACATACATACGTATACACATTGAATAATTATAATATACACAAATTTAATACACTCACTATATACATAACAAGTAACTACCACATGCATAACATAAAATGAACAAAATTTGGGGGTCTCACAGAAACAGATCTAAACATGCATGTATGAAGAAAAAAGCATGAAGAATAGGAGAGAGAAAGTGTAGCGGTGAATAAAAAGCCCTAGTGGGAACTTCCTGGTCGTCTGGAGGCTGAGAAGTCTTCTAGAGAATCATAGCCCTCTGGGAGAGGAAGAAGCAGATGCCAACCTTTTTCAAAACCGTGCCCTATTGACACTTTTATAGGCCATTATTTCTGAACATGATGGGAAGAGAATAATGAACTGGAATCCGAGTTTAGGCAATTGTGCTCGTGCAAGGAGAGTTAGAACGTGGCAAGGAGGTTCTGAGGAAAGTTTCCTCCGAGTTTGGCAAGATTTTGAGACCTCTAGACCCACCAAAAGTCGGATTATTCATGAATAACAAGGGTCGAAGTATGAATAGGAAAGCCACGTTGCATGGGTCTGTGAAGGAAACCATAAAGTGACAGGCTCTGTGTCGCTACCAGGTCGCGACGCCTCGATACGTCGCCTTCCATAGAAGGAAGTCTTGAAGCATGTTCTGGTGAATATTCAGGGATTAAAAGGCCAAATGAGAACACGACGTATCGAGGTGTCGCCTTCTTGAGGTAATCGATTAGTTTCTGAAGGCAATTGATGGAGGCATGAACGCGACATGAAGGACGGTGCCTTCTGAATATGAACGCGTTAGGGACATCGCCGCCTTCAGGATCTTTCAGCATATGACTCATTCAAAGTGTCTGATCTCCTTGCATGGGTATCAGATTGATACAAGGTTTGACGCATTGGATTCCGAACTCAGAGAGCTACAAGATGATGATGAAGACTGATTGATTTGACTAGGAAGAGCCCACTAGGGTTATAAACTAATAGAAAGATACCATGATTGGACAAAGCCAGCTTGGCGATGATGAGCCAACACGGGGTGTCAATGATGTGACAAAGAATTTGGCTCGGCTTATGGGTCAAGAATGGGTGTCTACAAGTAGCTGGGGTGCGGCGAGGCCGCACCACACCCCTATATATATATATATATAGAAAAGTTTTCTTAAGCCTCCGTGCCCTCGGGACTCGTGAAAGATCGGGAATTTTGGCATCTGATTGAGGCCGCAGGTTGAGAGCTTGGCTGACATCGGGCTAGACCTTTGGCCCCCTTTGGAAAAGGGTTAGGCTAAAGTTAACCTGGGTTAACTCTGGGTTAGGCCAAAAAGTGCTTTGGAAAGCAATAAAATTTAACCCGGGTTAAAGTGGGTTAGGACAAATGTAAACTGGGTTACTCTAACCCACCTCTGGAGATTTAACACTTTTTTAAATACCCTTTTGCCCCTGCTTTTTCAGGTGTATTTACACCTTTTTTTGCGTACGGCACCCTCTCTCCCCTTCTCCCACCCTCGTTTCACGCGTACCTCACAGGCTCACACCCTCTCCTCCACCCGTGTTCGTCTTCCTCCTCCGACTTCGATCGCCTATCGATGACAGGGAATCTGCTGCCGTCGACATTGCCACTCTCTCCCCTTCTCCCACCCCCGTTTACGCGTACCTCACACCGTCTCCTCCACCCGTGTTCGTCTTCCTCCTTCGACTTCGTTCGCCTGTGACGATAGGGAATCTTCTGCCGTCGACATCGCCATTGTTCCGCTGCAATACCTACTGGGGTCACATGCTACTAGTGCTCACGGGATTCTCCATTCGCATACAGGTCTTCCTACCTGGGTCTTCCTACCTAGGTCTTCCTCCCTCGCTCTCCCTACCTGGCTCTAGGGTTCACGCCTTTGCAGATTGTGCTTTTGATCGACAACGCATCATACGCGTCTGCGATGCCATGACCATGGTCACGGAGTGTTCTACTTTTCCTTTCCCTAATTTTATTTCATGGTAGAGGGTCTATTTAAGCGGATTTTGTGGCCTTCGGTGAAGTCTCCTACACCGGCTATTAGCCTCCTCTCCATGTATTCAAGGTCCCCCTCCTCTTGAAGGCCATTGCTGTTGTGGTTTTTCATTCGGTGGTAGTGTTCAAGGGCGTTGCTGCTGTGGTTTTTCATTCTACCCTATTTCCCCCTCCTCCGTGGGTGTTCATTCGGAGGTATTCTTCTGTTCTTGAAGGCTGACACTCTGGTATTTTTCACTGTGCCCTATACCCCCCTCCTCTGTGGGCGTTCATCTCATCTTATTTTTTTTTATCTTATTTATTATTTTTGTGGTATATCCCCCTCCTCTTTGGTGTTCACTCTGTGTTTGGGGGAATTTGGTTTAGGGATACTTCTATTTTTGCCAATTATCTGCCTTCTGTGATTATTATGTTGTGTGATTTCTGTCATATTATTAAGAGAATGTGTTTATTTGAATGTGGTTATTTGAAAGTTCATGACTTTACCTTGTGTTTTTGTACTTTACCTGGTGTTTATGTACTTTACGTGGTGTTTATGTAGTTATCCTGTGTTCCTAATGTTATGATAGTTTAACTTACTTCACTGTAGTAACAGAATTGTTTCACACCGATTTCATGATACATTAATTTGTTACAATATAATGTGTCAAAAAAATTGGCTATGTTGGATGCGGTGAGTTCTTTCCCACGTTCCCATCTGATTCTTGGTTAATTTGTAAGTATCATTCTGGTTTTTTTCCCTTGCTCCAAATATAAGTTTTCAAATGCACATTTTGACTTCTGAGTGTCACCTGTGTCTGGTAGACTTACTGTCAATTTCCTGACAGTATTTCTTGTTCTTAAATATTTTAAAGGTAGATTATTGTTGCATATGATGCATAGTGTCAACTACCTGGAAGCCAATATCTCTCTAATTGTTCTTTTGTTAGGTCTCATTGAGTTGTGCAGGCATATGAGTTAAATTAACTTTCAAGGATCATTAATCTAATTAAAGCCGTATAATGGGTATTCTGTGGAGATTTTTGGTGTAGCTTTGTCTTTAACTCAAAAAAACAAGGTTCTTTGGCTTCCACTGTTTAATTAAGTTAATCGTGTGTTCATTCATATTAAAGAACTTCCAGCATGGGTGAACATGTCTTCCTTTTAAATTGCATGTTTACCATCCTAGATTGATTCATAGTCATTATGTATAGTGATCCTTCTGTATCGATTGTTTGGCAGTTAATAACATCTCTACACTCTCTATATATGGCCATTTAAGTTGAAGACATTTGTACTAGATTCCCAACTTTTATTGACTTTGGAGTGTTTCATGTTAAAGTCATGTTATATATCAGTGCTTCATTCTTCCAATTTACATTCACTATTTATTATTTTGTCCTTTTTAGTTGCATCCAGGACATCCGGATGTCTGGTTGCACTTCATTGGTTTTTAACTTAATACATAACTACCTAACCTATCTTCTTCATGTGTATTACTTCATGACCGAGGAGTTCTGTTTTTTATTACCTTGAACTTACCATTATTAACCCACTATCTTGTATTAATTAGAGCTTACTGTACTGTTTTTTTTTTTGTATGCATTTGAGCTTAATGCACTGGTGTTTATGTAGTAATCCTGGTGTTTATGTAGTTATCCTGTGTTTATAATTTTTTATTTTTAATGTTGAACAATTAAAAGCAATGTTGAGGCTCAATTATTTCATTAGTATTGATTGGTTTGTAGTGTGATTACTTTCAGCTTACCAGTAATTTCTATCATATTATTATCATAGTTTGAGCTTACTCCAATGGTTTTTAACTTAATACATAACTACCTAACCTTCCTTCTTCATGTGTATTACTTCATGACTGAGTTGTTTTGTTTTTTATTACCTTGAACTTACCATTATTAACCCACTATCTTGTATTAATTAGAGCTTGCTGTACTGTTTTTTTGTGTGTATGCATTTGAGCTTAATGCACTGGTGTTTATGTAGTAATCCTGGTGTTTATGTAGTTATCCTATGTTTATGATTTTTTATTTTTAATGTTGAACAATTAAAAGCAATGTTGAGGCCCAGTTATTTCATTAGTATTGCCTGGTTTGTAGTGTGATTACTTTCAGCTTACCAGTAATTTCTGTCATATTATTATCATAGTTTGAGCTTACTTCACTGGTTTTTAACTTAATACATAACTACCTAACCTTTCTTCTTCATGTGTATTACTTCATGACTGGGTTGTTCTGTTTTTTATTACCTTGAACTTACCATTATTAACCCACTATCTTGTGTTAATTAGAGCTTACTATACTTTTTTTTTTGTATGCATTTGAGCTTAATGCACTAGTGTTTATGTAGTAATCCTGGTGTTTATGTAGTTACCTGTGTTTATTATTTTTTGTTTTTAATGTTGAACAATTAAAAGGAATGTTGAGGCCTAGTTATTTCATTAGTATTGCTTGGTTTGTAGTGTGATTACTTTCAGCTTACTAGTAATTTCTGTCATATTATTATCATAGTTTGAGCTTACTTCACTGTTTTTAACTTAATACATAACTACCTAACCTTCCTTCTTCATGTGTTTTACTTCATGACTGAGTTGTTCTATTTTTTATTACCTTGAACTTACCATTATTAACCCACTATCTTGTATTAATTAGAGCTTACTGTACTGTTTTTTTTTTTTATGCATTTGAGCTTAATGCACTGGTGTTTATGTAATAATCCTGGTGTTTATGTAGTTATCCTATGTTTATGATTTTTTGTTTTTAATGTTGAACAATTAAAAGCAATGTTGTGGCCCAGTTATTTCATTAGTATTTCCTGGTTTGCAGTGTGATTACTTTCAGCTTACTAGTAATTTCTGTCATATTATTATCGTAGTTTGAGCTTACTTCACTGGTTTTTAACTTAATACATAACTACCTAACCTTTCTTCTTCATGTGTATTACTTCATGACTGAGTTGTTCTATTTTTTATTACCCTGAACTTACCATTATTAACCCACTATCTTGTATTAATTGGAGCTTACTATACTATTTTTTTTTGTATGCATTTGAGCTTAATGCACTGGTGTTTATGTAGTAATCCTGGTGTTTATGTAGTTTTCATGTGTTTATGTTTTTTTATTTTTAATGTAGAACAATTAAAAGGAATGTTGAGGCCTAGTTATTTCATTAGTATTGCCTGGTTTGTAGTGTGATTACTTTCAGCTTACCAGTAATTTCTGTCATATTATTATCATAGTTTGAGCTTACTTCACTAGTTTTTAACTTAATATATAACTACCTAACCTTTCTTCTTCATGTGTATTACTTCATGACTGAGTTGTTTTGTTTTTTATTACCTTGAACTTACCATTATTAACCCACTATCTTGTATTAATTAGAGCTTACTGTACTACTTTTTTTTGTATGCATTTGACTTAATGCACTAGTGTTTTCTCTCCTGCCAACGGCCATCAATGTTTTTCACACCGATTTCACATTCATTTGCTACAGTGTAATATATGTCTAATGTAAATTGTGGACCCATGTTTTAAGGTTTTGACGTACTTTTAGCGGTGAAAAATTGAAGGATGTCTCAGCCAGGTACTTCAACTAATTTGTAAATTCAATTTTTTATGTTTACCTTTGTTTAGTGATCATGACTTCGTGTAGCATTGTGATATTTAGTTTAAATTGAGTAATTACCATCTACTTCCTGGGAACTATTAGAAAATGCTTTATGCATGTTTTTATTTGTGCATGTTTTTTTTAATTGCCATCTCCCAATCCATCATTTACCTACCTGCCAAAACTGATTTGGTTGTTGCTTATCAGTGCACAAAATGGCTTGTTCAGTTAAAATTGATATCTTATCCTAAAAAATACTCATAAACCCATTTGCACCCATTTGCAAGGAACCAAATGAACCCTAAGTTAATCATTCAATCATGGAACTAATGGTGGGGCTCTCTTGTACTGCTTTCAAGCTAGAACCAAGTGAATAACTGATATCTAATAACATAGAAAGCTTAATACTTCTAGATCTTTAATCCCCCTTGGATGCATGGGAGGGGTAACCCCTTCTTTCTTTAACCATCTAGAAAGATAAAGAGAACTGGCAATAGCCAATGCAGAAATCCTCATATGTTACTAAAATAATAATCTAAAACTAAGAACAAAGACATAACTCATCCAGAAAGAGATTTGTATGAATTTTGAAAAGAATTTATTGCTCCACAAGTACTCTAACTAATATATAACCATAATTAAATGTGATATTATTTTTTTCATCTGTATTAAAAATTAATGCTCCCTTTATTGATAAAAATGGAAGATGGGCAAACTAGTGAACAATAGATGTTAGAAAGGAAAAACTGTAGGAGCACCGGAAGCATACATTAGAAATAAGCAACAAATTGTTGGGAAGGAGAAAGGGGGATGGCATTACAAAAAAAACATTACCAAGATGTGAAGTTGCAGAAGGGGTCACCAATACGAGATCATTATAGAGTTCATACATACATATATATAAATTATGAGTGTCTGGAAAGAACCTGCTTGAAAGCCAATGAATAAGTACCAATCTAGAAAAGATCTATGTATTTCACTAAAGTGGGGTTAGCTTGTTCTTCTTATAGTTTGTTCAACCATCCTTAGTTCAATAATAGCATCTACAAGGACATGGCTCCCTAAAAGAAAATGTTCAACCATCCTTAGTTCTGCACATTCTTTCATGGAGGGAAACATCATTTTTATCAAAGATTTTAATCCTTCTGAACCTTTGACATATTACTTGATACTAACTACCAATCAAGTTTGATGAGACAAGTGCTAGGATAGCCATTCCTCTCAAGACCTGTCTCAATTTTATTTTTACCTTTCTTTGTTTAAGATACTATGTTGATGATCATGTGTGTTTTTAAACAACAAATTAGGTTATATATGAACCATCGACATGGATCAAAAGCTTATACATCTACTTAGGGAGGAGTTATAAGTGAGTGGCGATTTTGTCCCAAACCATGCCTGGCAGTTCATAGTTGAGACATTCATTGTCCAATATGAGGTCAATGCAACTATTTGTCAATTATAAAGTAGACTGATTTTTTACAAAAGTATTTACTTCATCACTAAAGACCTGCTAGAAAATGGAGGTTTCAAGTGGGATAAAGGCACCAATCAAGTGGTCGAAAATGACATTTCATGGAATGCCTATGTTGAGGTTTGTGACTGCCTCCTAATGTAGGCTAAATGCCCCAAATTTTATCATTGTATCTTATTTTCTTCATATTCCCTTTGCAGTTCAATCCGTTGGTGTTGTCGTTAAAGGAGAGAAGCTTACCTTTCCTCAATGACATAATTCAATTATTTAGTGAGTGGGAGGGTCCTTCGTGAATCACATATTTGTTGTTGTACGTTAACATAGTAGTGCTTGGACCACTATATATGTGTTCATGTGTTTTAGAAAACTCTCATTATGAACTTCATATAAGCATAATTTTTGTTGTCTGTTAATCTATTAATAGTCCATTGTGCATATGTTTAGATGAGATTGGGACCCGCCCCTCCTCCAAGCCGCGTATCCCTAATTGGTCTTTCAGACAAGACAAGATTCTATTAGACATATTGACTGATGAGTACCTTAGAAACTATGCACACCAAGGCACTTTTAAAAACCATGTGTTCAATGATATTTTGGTGCGCTACAATCGAGAGGCAGGGGTTAAAAGACAGAGTAGTCACTTGCAATACCGTTGGAAAAATTTGAAGAAGTTATATCATCTATATGAATCGTTGCGCACGAGAAGTGGTTGGGGGTGGGATGAACAAAGAAATGTTCCAATTGCCCCATATGAGGAGAGTATCCAAGCAGCCATAGCGGTAAGGTTTCATTTATAATTTAACATTTTATGGTTTATTCGCAATATCTTAAGTTACCCACCATTACGCTTTATCCATTGCAACAGATAAATTCAGATCTCGTGAAACTTATCGACAAACCATTCCCTTATAAGCAACAAATGGATATCTTATGCGGGAAGACCATAGTTAGGGGTTCTCATTTCCTTGGCTCCACCCAAGATGTAGATGTTGATTCGTGGTGCTCTTTTGGTGATGATGAGAATTCTACAAGACAAGGGTTTAGTGCGATGGGATTGGACTCACAATAAGTACAGTCCATTGATGATGACAATTTCAATCCTTTTGATTTTCCTCCTTTGTCTCAACCTTCAAGTTATGAAAACACTCAGACACAAAATACTCCAATTGAGGATGAGACAACATCTCCATGCAAGAGACGAACCACACAAGCCCAGTCATCTCAGAGTAGAAAAAAGCGAAGCAAGAAGTCTTCAGAAATGTTGACCCTAGCTCAATATTGTCAGTTAAACGATCAACGGATGAAGCTAGAAAAATCATTATTCCCTGGGTCTTCTTCATCTACAGCATCCAAGGACGAAGAGCAATACACTATAAGGGGGTGTGTGTCGCAATTGAAGACAATGGTCGGATACTCACAAGAGTTGTTGATGAGGGCTTTGCCTCTGTTTGAGTTAGCATCTAAAAGGGTGGTCTTCATGTCCCTAGATGAGGAAGATGCTATGGTTTGGATCATTACCAACACTTAGGATTTGTTTGTATGATGTGTGTGTCCATCTTCTTAGTCGATGTCGTTCTTATAGTGTAGGTTGTAGTCGATCGATGTCGTTCTCCTTGTAGTGCTCATGTTTAGAGCAGTTCCCCATCTATGTTTTGGGTTTCATTTTTATGTTTTAGTGTAATCCTTCTATGTACTACTCATGTTTAAAGCAGTTGTTTCTATTGATCTATATTATGGGTATCATGTTCATCTTGTCGGTGTATGTGGATTGTTTTTTTAAGCTTTGAACAATGCTATTATGGTTTTGCAGGCTGCCTGTGAAACTAAACATGGTTCGATATAAATGCTATGTAGTGTGGGTGGGTCGTCGACCGGGCGTGTACTACACTTGGTCTAAATGTTTTGAACAGGTGAATGGTTATCCTAGGGCAAGATATATGGGATTTGCAAGCGTTGAGGAAGGGAACATCACGTTTAGGGGGATCATCATGAGACAAACTTCAAGTGCAAATGATACGGTGCCCTTCCAGGCACCGTCTGTTGTGCATGAAACACAACCCAGGGAGGCTGAGGAACGTGTTGTGTATCGGGATGTAGTCCTTGTTATCTTGCTGATGATTTTGTTACTCCTTTTGCTGATATTTGTGGGCCTCATTTTCATAGTTATGGGTTATTAAATGAGGATGTAGTCTTATCTATCTTGTAAACTCTTCTACGTTGTTATGAGTGCATTGTAATCACTTCTACGTTATTTAGAGAACATTGTAACTTATTCTCCGTTGTTATGTTAAGTATTAGTTAATTCGGTGATCAAGCATTTATTCAAATCACATACTTTGAATCATCTTATACAAAACTAACTCAGTAAAACGTATTCAGACTTAGACGCACTTTTGAGGGAGGCAATATTGGAGGAGAATGCTATGTTCTTGGCAGTTGGTGAAATGCTAATGTCCCCTACAATGGATGAGGATGAGGAAGACACTCCTCCAATCCCTAGACCCATGAATACCAGTTGTCAGATAGGACATTTGTGGGTCCACGAAGTACTGCACGGTCATGAACGTCGTTGCTACAACACGTTTCAGATGCACCCGTCCATGTTTCTAAAATTAAGGGACATCCTTGTGGAGAGGGAACTCATCTGAGATTCTCATTATGTGACAACATCTGAGCAGCTAGCAATGTTTTTGTATGCTATGGGACATGGTGTTGCAACAGGTGCCATGTGTGAACACTTCCAACACTCGTCGGAGACTATCAGTTATTATGTCAACCATGTCATTAAGGCAATTGCATTACTTCGATTCACATACATCGTGCTTCCAAGTGGGACGGATCCAGTACACCCTCGCATTCGCCATGATGTCCGGTTCTACCCATACTTCAAGGTAATTGTCCCGTCTTATCAAATGATCTTTTTCATTGTAAGCACATGTGTTCATTTTTAATATTTGTCATATTATCTAGGATGCCATAGGTGCAATCGATGGAACATACATTCCAGCACACGTACTGAAAGACAGATAAGCACGTTACAGAAATAGGAAAAATGTGATAAGCCAAAATGTGATGGGCGTCTGTGGTTTTGATCTCATCTTTCATTATGTCGGTGTCGGGTTCGAAGGAGCGGCTGCAGATATGACGGTCCTTAGACGAGCCATTGACGTAGGTGGTTTTAGAGTACCACAAGGTATGCCAATACCATATCGTCCACATGTACTACATACATATTAGCGCATAATGCTCCTGACTAACCCATTCCTTATTTAATAATAGGAAAGTACTACTTAGTGGATTCAGGATATGGAAATGCTGCATAATTCTTGGAACCTTATCGTGGCGAACGATACCATATCTCAGAATACCAAAATCGTAGTAATGCCCCATACAAGAATATGCGTGACAAGTTCAACCATCGCCATGCCCAACTTTGCAACTGTGTGGAACGTTGTTTTGGGGTGCTTAAGAATAGATTTTAGACTTTGAGGGAGGGCAATTGTTATCCTTTTCGCGTACAAGTGCTGATTGTTCTTGCATGTTGTGTTGTCCACAACTTCATCTGACGCGAACATGGGGAGGACTACTACTTCAAGCTACACCAAATGGATAATGTTGAGGAGGATGATGATCCTTCGGATGACCCTAACCTTGTGGTTACTCCTCCTGACATGCAAGCTGGGGAGATTCTTCGCACACAAATTGCTACACAAATATGGGCGAACAATTAGGTCTTACATGACCAGGATGTCAAGCTAATGTCTACGTTGCTATGTTTTTAGCATCCTTTGTTTGTCATTCTTTCTACTTATTGTCAGCACAATTTGTTTGACACGTTCGTATTGTTCCTTTACTTCTTATCTACTTTGAAAACTGATATCCTTATGCATAATTCAACTCAGGTGCATTGTGGGATGACGAGAAAGATTTTCTCCTAATATACCTCATTGGAGAAGAATATAACCTACACAAAGTAGTGGGGGGAACTCTCAACAGTGATGGATGGGAAATGATCCAGTACTTGTTCAATGAAGAATTTGGGTTGAATTGGCAACTGTGTTACCTCAATCATCGTTTTACTTTCTACAAAACCTATTATCTGATTACTGAGAACCTAATTAATGTTGCTGGATTCCAATGGGATGAGAATACTACGCAAATAATTGCATCTGAGCTAGTTTGGCAGCAATATTTAGAGGTTGCAATCTTCCACCTCTATCTTAACTCGGTTAGTTAATGATGTTCCTTGTATATTTCTAACTACATAATTGTGTTGCAGTTAAACCCTCTGGCTGTGTGGTTCAAAGGGCGTGCACTCACCATTCATATTGATCTCACACGCTTGTTTAGAGAATGGCTAGCATTGTAACCATATTACTTGTATCATTAGGATATGCTGTGGTTGGATCCATGTTAAGTTACCTTTTCATGTGCTTTATTATTATGCTTTTATGCTATCATATTAGTGTTCTTTTCACATCCTTAATCACATGTAATAGTGAATTGTTATATTTGTCTACTTAGTTATTTTGAGATTTAACAAATTTTCTTATACGCAGGTGTTTCGATTCCAACCCACATATTACACAAATGACAAGTTATCCTCGTACTATAATATCTTTTGTCAATACATGCATTATATTTGGTAGGATGGTATGAATGATGCAACCCCACATATGTGCATGCATCTACAAATGTATCATAGTAGTGTAGCAGGTGACTTCATTTGTGACAATGTGTGGGTACTGGGCAATGATGAGTGAATTATTTTATCCAATTCAACAGTTGGATGGTCAAATAGGCAACCTTGTTGAAAATGAGGATTTGAAATTCTGAGCCCAAAAACCACAAACTTAAACTATTACTTTCAGTATTTTTTATACAGGAACTCACATACTCTATGGTTATGTTAAAGGAAGAATCGTTGACACAGGTAACCAATTAATGTTCTTGTACATCAATTTTCATTTTATTCTTGTTGGTTACATGTATTGATGGTTTTTTTACAATTGCAGGGATGTATTGTTGTTCAATGGGGAGACAAGAATTAAATGGAAGGCTTATAAGAGACATCATATTCTTATGTTTTGTATATCATGGGCGGATTGTGACTCTTGTTCTACATTCAGACTCGTTATATGTAGGATGATGATGTAAATTGATGTAATGATGATGTGAAATTTATGTAAATTAAGTTCTGTGTGGTAATTTTATGAAATGAATGTTTGAAAGATATAGATGCATTTTTAGCTTTTATATTCTCATAGATGTGTTAAATTTACAAGGCTTAAATGACGTAAAACAGAGGAAATGTTGTCTGTTTGTTTCCAGAAAAAAAAATGAATATTTTATTTAATTTTAAACTTGCAAAGTTTTTTTTTTTTTTAAGAACATATGGTTGACATTTTTTCCAAATTTGTGATAGTAGAATATGATAGTTTATAATTAAGTGATGTGTGATTGTGCAAATCGGGAAGGATCCATTATTTATACGTGTATAATTTAAGTTACTAACAAAATACTTATCCAATAGGAAAATAATAATGAATAATATATATGATAATATATAACAAAAGTATAGGAGCACAAGATATAATAATAATATGGTAGCATAAAATATAATAACATAAATATGATGCTAGCATATAGTATTAAAAAAATTAATGATGAATATTATATTATAAGTCATAACCTCATTATATTTCATAATAAAATTAATATGATGATAGCATATAGTGTAGTATCTACATAGCAAAACATAGATATATGTGATAATTTATAACAAAAGTATGGTAGCACAACATATAACAAAAATAAGATAGCATAAAGTATAATATAATAAATATGATGGTACCATATAGTAAAAAAAAATTAATGATGAGTATTATATTTCATAATCTCATTATATTTCATAATAAAATTAATATGATAGTAGCAATTACATAGTAAAACATAGATGGTAGCACATAGTACAATAAAAAAGTAATAAAGAAAAGTAATGGAGGGTAAATGATAAATGTATTTTAGGAAAGACAATATAAAAGTAGAGGGATTAGTAACTTTAACCTACCAAACCACAAAAATACAAAGTAGGTTAACCCATTTTAACCCATAGGGTTAAGTTTTACATTACCTAATCAAATTGTACTTTAACCCAGTGTAAAATTGTATCTGGGGTTGAGTTGGATTAACCCCAACCCTTTTCCAAAGTGGTACTTAGAGTACTGCTCTCTCATATACACCAGTGACATACATAGGGATATGCAGTTACGTACGCTGCAGGTGTTTAGTAAATATTACTGGGGCACTTAAAAGGACTCGCGTCAGACCACACTACAACAAATTTGGACTATACTTACGGCAAAAAATCATAAGTATTACATGAAAAATCGTAAGTAAAGACTTATACTTACGAAATTACTTACTCTAATAAAGCGATAGCGTAGCAACCGATGCTATAGATCTAGTTACGGTTTGTCAATTGTAAGTGTTACTATCGATTATAAACCGTAAGTGTAAAATTTTATACTTACGTAAAATAACCGTAAGTAAATGTAATATAAAATGTAAACATAAACATAACAACACTTACAAATAAAATCGTAAGGGTTTAACTATTGACGTAAACTGTAATTATTCATTCTTTTTTATTTGCAATTGTTACACTTTTGAACTGTAAATAGTAAGAATTTAACCATAGCAAATTTTTCCTACAATAACCGTACATATAAATACTTCATAGTTATAGTGATAAATATATTATCTATTTTGCTATCAATTTTCATCCATCTCATAATACAATCTAAGATAATACATAATTTTATGTGATTCACTTACATTATGTTTAATCATGCATCCATCATTAATCCACCTATATACATCCATCATTAACCACAAGAAAAGAAAATACATGAAAATTATGATTACATCCATTGCATAAGAAAATGTTGCATCATTTCGTAATAAGAGTATAATTTCTGTCGTATGTACAAAAAGCATTGTTCAGCAATATAACGTAAAACTTCCTACAATCTACTTCCAACCAAATGAGTTGATATGTTGTAGATCATCCCCGTCACGTTATCAAAATGAGTTGAAACTACAGCAGGTCTATCATTTGGTCAATCTGGCAGTGTAGCTGGACTGCAGGGTGAGCACCACTAACACCCAAATGATGACCACCATCCTCGATAGGTTACTCACCATCTTCTCCTCTGCATAAAATCAATTCAATCAAATACATTTGTTACTAGATGTCTTTAATTTCATATGTATTCATACATAAAAAAAATACGGACATAGAATATTCAAAAGCAAGGAAACAACATAAGGACTACTGTGAGCAAAAACAAAAATACACCAAGATTCATTATATAACCAAACTGATCACCCTTAACCAGCTTACCTCTCTCTTTGTCCATAATAAGCCCCTTGACATGAAAATAGTGAATATATATAATGATAAAGGTTACTGGTAACTTCTTAGAGAGAATGCTTATGGAACTTTACCAAGTTAGGATCAAAAGTTATCTCATCAACTGGAAACCCCACGCCCATCAAGTTGGCCATACCATATTCATATGCTCGACCTTCCCAGGCCTGCATTATGGGGGAAAAAACAGAATTATCAACATCATAAAATTCCATTTAAGATTCTCAAAGTAGTGATTAGCTCTAATACATAATCTTTTTATCATGCAACCAAGCATGAGATTTCAATTCCTCTAAAAAATTCAATGTCATTTCAAATGAATAAAACAACACAATGTTCTGCTGCAAGCATGCAAAGGGTACATGTTCAAGCTTATAAAGCCAAGAAATCCTAAGCATGACATTCAAGCCACTGAAAATGCCCATTAGATTATGATAAATCATTTCTGAATTATTGGTCCATATGCATTAATCTTGATTCAAGTATCAGGTGACTTTAAGAATGGGATTCCTTGAATCAAGGACAAGTTCATATCACATCAAGTTAAATATAGAGCCAACTCTGCATAAGCATATAATCCATGTCAAAGCCAATGTCACTGACAGACCGAAGATTTAAAGTTCTGCTGTAAAATATACCACGAGGAGAGCACATTGATGCAACAACATCCTGCATACGAACATAGTTGCATAAAGATGAAAGGATCCATGACCCAATGGGGAGAAAATAAAATAATCAAAGTAATCCAATTGTTCTGTTCAGAAAGTACTCATAATACATAGATTGAAAAAGAATTAGTATGCATTCCAAGTAAAATATTCTTAAATTAAGATGTATGAGTTTCCAAGATCATGATGTAAGAGCTTACTAAATATATGATTGGAAGTTATTTGTGTTTATCTTTTGTGGCTCTTTGGAGCTTTTATAAATGTCTTCTAGCCCTTTTTTCCCTTTGTTAAGTAATTCATGACTTGCAGTACAGCCATGAATCTTAGACACCCCTTCTTTCTCTCTATTGTCCACATGTCTCAAAGCTTTTTTTCTTCTCCTGCAAGGCTAAAAAAGGAACGACATGCATATAGAAAAATAGCAGCAAATATGAAGGGGTTGAAGATTACTTACATGATGAATGATGTTTTGAAGTGAAATCTCTAGTTGAGAAGCACAAGCCCCCTGCAAAACTAGATCAATGGGGATGTAACATAAAATAAAGGAGGTGAATTTTGCCTAAATCATTGGGATGCATGGGATTTTAACAAACTTTTGAATTGATGACACAATAATTTAGATCTTCCCAAATTGCAACACGATCTAAGATATGCAGCACAATATTACCCCCCAACATGCAATGATCCCTTCCAGGCCCCAAAAAGAAGATTGAATTAAGTGATTGTTCTGGATGAACACTTGAATCACTAAAAGAAGGCTTGAAATAGTCTAGGTTAAGATTCACACTAAACTGACCAACCTCACGAATGTTAGTCAAAAATTAAGATTATAAAAGTGACACAAGTAGCTAATGGACAAAGATCTAAGGAACTGAGAAAAGCTAACAATAAGCTATTAAATAAGAAATCGACACATCCTAGACGAAAACAACTCCGAGGATTAAAAAATATGTAGATCCTACCTCTTTGCTGCTCTAAAACTAGGACAATATTCTTGGTGGCAGTCTCTCTGCCACTCTCTTCTCCAACCTGGTGGGACTCCACCCAAGAGACCGAAAAACACAGAGTAGAAGAGAATCGTAGACAGAGTTGATCCGGAAGTCCCCGACATCTCCTCTTCGGTGTTGGACTTTGCTACTATCTGTCTCCTCCACAATCCTCTTCCTTCCTCTCCTCTCTCTCTCTCCCTCTCTCTCTGTCTTCCTCCCTCCCTCCCTGTGGATAGATCTGGGGAGGGGTTGGGGTTTTCAGAAGGGGAAAAAGGGCATTGAGATTGTATCATTACACTGCAAGAGCTCATCCATTCTATGCAACATAAACAAGATAAACTGACATTTTTTGGCTGAAAATAGACCTATCTAAGGCCTATGATAAAATGGAATGGAGTTTCATTGAGGTAATGTTAGAGAAACATGGCTTCTCTAGACAAGCTAGAATGTTATTGATGAAATGCATAACAACAGTCACCTTTTCTATCAACATCAATGGCAAAGTAGTTGGATTTATTCGTTCCTCTAGAGGTCTTCCTCAAGGGTGCCAGCTATCTCCATATCTATTTATCTTGGGTTTAGAAGCTCTCTCATGTCTATATGCAGAAGGAATTGATCAATGCATCTACAAAGGTTTCAAACTAAATTGCAGGGCCCCTTCTATAACTCGTGTTGTATGCTGATGATATAATGGTATTTGGCCGAGCAGAGGAAAGGAGCTGAGGAAAATGATTAATAATATACAAACTTTTACATCTTGGTCTGGCCAAAGCATTAACAGGAGCAAATCCGGGATATTCTTCAGTAACAATGTACCATCTCTTCTGCAAACTCAGTTGAAGCAAATGTCAGGTTTTTCTGATAATTCCTAATAGCTCTGCTAATCATTCAAACAAATAAACTTGATTCTTACCCAAAAACCACAGACAAATTAAGATTGATTACTAAAGTTCTATATCACATACATGTATTAAAAAACTATCTTTTCAATATACAAAAGTTAGGAATAATTATTGTACAAAAAAAGATGTGAGGATGTAAGGAAAACATAGCACAAGAGATCAACAGAAGTAATGAAGAAGTCATAATAGACTTGAACTAGCTATTCACATCAGGACCACCAATAAACTATTGGAGTCCTATTTCTGTAGATTGACTTCCTAATATGCATACAATATTTTTTTCTTGGCATCAAGACCATCAATAAACTAAACTAAAGAGAGACTAGATAAAGTGGACAACAACAAAATAACTTATAATTTTGAAAATTCATCAGGTTGTCATCAACCAAGTTTACTGCCAACAATGATGTGCAATGCCATAGGCACAAAGATTACCTTGACAAGACCAGAAGTCCCTATAGTAGCAAGCTCTTTGAGGGACTCCACCTTTTCAATAACATACACCTGAATGAAGTTAATAATCTCTTCATACGTAAAAACAATGGGTTTCTCCATCCAAATGAAATGATGAATAGTTGTAGGTGTTTTAGGACTACCCATCCAAATGAAGCAAAACAAGAATGTCAAAGCAGCTGGATACACCACAAATATAAGAAACCACATATCAACTGATATTTACCAGACATTAGATATCTCAATCTTCCCATGAAGATGAGATTGACAAAGATAATTACACCAAGATGATTCACAAAATCACTCTATACCTAGAACAACAAACCATAGCCAGGTTCAAAAATCAATGCCAGAATTTTCTGGCTACTTCTCCCCAAATGAACAAATGATTAAATATTCTACATTTGGAAAGTTCAAACAGCAAGAACACCTTGAGACCATAGGCACACCATATTTCGCCTCTACAGCATCAACAGGGACTCCATTATTTAAAAACTTCCAACAAAACATGCTAGTCCGTGGAGTAAGATCCCGATGCCATAAATTTCTTAAATATGTCGGCCTATCTTCATCATCATTACTAATGAATGTGTAAACAAATATAACTGAAAAAAAAACTCCATCATTATTAGGTGACCAAACAGCGATATCATTACCTGTAGATAATTGATAGCTTCGCACTCCAATGATAATTGAATGAGGCAAAGGTAATCTGCTCTATACCTCATGATCAGAGTTATTAATTGCAGATTTAACATCAATGAGCTCATCGGAAGGATCAATAAGAAAGCTTTGAAGAGGTAAACCACTGTGCCAAATGTCCTTAAAAAAATCCACTCCTTCACCATAAAAAACATCCCAGATTTGCTTCATGGCCTTGCATATCTGAATAGTTGCTCTATTGATCATATAGCGAGAGTGTGGAGAAGGAGGAGGAAGTAGGCGAAGGCTGATCAAAGACTGCGATCAGAACAGAAAAAAACAAAAACAAACACAGAAGACTCTGCTCTACTAGATCTACCTCGCCAGTCACCATCAGCACAATCAAAACTAAAAAATAAGACTAGAAAAAAAAACAAGAACACACACACTGAGCTCTCACCGGCCCGTCGAAGGGAGTTCGCCGCAAGAATCAGCTACAATCGCTCGATGAAGGGAGTCGAGGAACCGATCACTAGTCGGAGAACCACTGCAGCGTTGTCACCCTTTGAATCGTGGAGAAGATCGGCCAATCGTCACAGTGGCCACTGCAGGGAGCACCTGATGACGAGGCAGGGGCCACCGCAAAGCACCGCTCTAGGGCTGCCCTGTCGTCTGCATCCACCGCACCAGAGGGGGAAGCCGCTGCCGCGAAGGTGATGACCATGGCCACACAGGGGCGGCGAGCGGCCTTGTGGTGGAGGCAGAGGCAGGGGCGGGAGGGGAGGATGAGGCGGCCGCCGCAGGTGGGAGGAAGGCCACGGTAGTGGAAGGGCGGGGGCTTGGTGGTGGCACGAGAGGGGTTCTCCCTGCAGTGGCCGCATCAGTGTTGCCCTCCTTCACAGCGGCGAGCGGGATCCCGCGATCGGAAATGCCGAAATGAGGGGTGCTTTTTGTGAAAGATTAAAGGGAGAGAGGCAAGAGAGCAAGAGTAGGCAGAGAGCAGAGGATGGGGTGTTATGGATGATGGCGGCTGTGGGTGAAGTTTTTAAGGGGGTTTTATTTACTTACAGTTTTTACATATTTTTTTATTTTAATAAAAAAATTGTCACCTTATACGTATAAAAGAATTCAATATTTTAAAAAAAAAATTATAATTATTGATCTATTAGTTACGAAATTTCAAATAGTAAGTATAAACTGTTACTGTAGACTACATTTGTTGTAGTGCACTAATTAAGTTTACCATAATGATGAGCATGTTCATCTGTAGTAAGGCATCTCTCTACTTGTTTTAATTGTTAGGTAGCTGAAGATTAGTGCTTTTCAGATCAGTTCACTTATTATAAGATTATTGTGCAGACCTCCAAAATGAAACGAAAACATGGAAGCAAAGGTTAAAAGCAGACTTCAACCAGGTGTACGCCTCGATTGCGGAAATTGATCTCGTACGTTGAGAGATAGTAGTAAACTAGCTAATTGCAGCTCTTAAGATTGGATCTGATCCGACAGGCTCCTCCAGATGAAGGCAACGGTACTGGTTAAAGAGGGAATCCAACCAGCTGTACTACAGTGGTACTTTGATTACGGCCGGCCTATTTGCATGGCTTTTCAATTTGCTTGTTAAACAATCCACCTGTATCGGCAACGTTCAAATCTCCTCGTGATTTCCATCCAGTGGAACGACACGAGCACTGCAGTGACAGCTAAAAAGGGCCAAAAGCATATCCCATCATATCTTTGTAGGAAATAAGTAAGGACCCTTTGCACGCCCATAGCACAGTACTGGATTCAACCAATAGAAAAGCGTTGTTACAGGTATAGTTCCTTGTCTAAAGTGTTTGCTAGCACTGGACCTTCCTATAAACTGGTGCAACTTGATCAAAATTCAAAAGAATGCAAATGCTAGGGATACCTTATACAGAGAGTATGGGCTGGTGGCCTTTACATGACTTCCAATTCCTAATGTGTTCTAAAGGCACACCCACCAGCAAAAACATGGGGCTTCACGTTTCAGGCGGATGCTTCCGTTGTTTCCTTCGAGCAAAAGCAACGGAGTAATGTTCACCCACTTTCCTTTCCTCAAAGAGTTTGATGATTTCAAAAGGCAGTGGGAGCGCCCGCTCCCATGCACACCTTCCCCCAAAAGAATCCAACGATACCTACCAGTTCCACACAGCTTGCACTCGTTCCACGAGCTCGGACTAGGACCCTCAACCCAATCACATTGAGGCAGCCGCCTCTTTTGTCCACTTCCCTCCGGTACTTCCGCCTGTTTCAGGGACCCATATTGCCATCTAACCTTTGATCGATGAAGCTTTTTATTCCCTTTCTTAGTGCCTGATATATAAGAGAGAGAGAGAGAGATAGAAAGAGAAAGGAAAGTGAGAACCCACCTTCCCCACTAGACCGTCTCATGCAAAAGCAAAACATGCATATACGTTCACATGCAGTCTCCCACCCACCTCTATTTATGCTTGTTGATCCCCTCGGACAGAGATGCATGCAGAAACCCCCAAAGCCCTCAAAACATCCTCAAAACCGAGAGCTAGTTAATCGTGAAACCCATCACCTCCTCTCTTCTTCAGTGAAATTGATAATTTGATATCATCGAGCCCTTGTCGCCTGTTAGATGCCAAAACTATCGTCTTCTTTCCTATGCTTTTTACTCTCACCACCTTGGGTCTCTCCCTCTGTGGTTGCTCTCTGCAGCACTAAAGGCTGCAAAGATGAAGGGCAAGGCCTCGGGCTTCCTGAAGCAGGTGCTCTCCCTGTTGGCATCTGTTGTCAAATCTAAGTCGGCCGCACTGAAGAGCAAGACAAGCGCTGTCAAGACCCGGCTCATCATATTTGGCCTACTGCACAACAAGAAACTCCTTATGAGTGCAATCTTCAACAAGATTGACGCACTCATGCACCAGGCCGAGAAGGTAGGCCGTGCCACCGCTGCCGATCATGACAGCAACCTAGCGATCGTTCAATACAGTGCAGCGGGAAATGAGGCACCACCGGAGTGCATCGAGATGGTGGAGTCCGGTGGTGGAGAGATCATGGAGGAGGAGGAGGAAGAAGACTGCTATCCTGACCTCAGGCATTCGCTTTTTGATGAAGACGATGCTGAGTTCGGCGGGTCCATCATCGACCTGGTGAAGAACTCGCGGGGAGAAGACCAAGGAGAGTTTGTACTTGAGGACGAGATCGACCATGTTGCCGAGCTGTTCATCGAGAGGTTTCACAGACGGATGAGGATGCAAAGGCAGGAATCCTTCAAGAGGCACCAATTAGAGAGGCTGGAGAGAAGTGCTTAATTAATTAAGAAGAGCAGAAGAAATGGGCGCGCGGTTACCATTGGAGGCTCATCCCAACTGATCTGAAGCAGCTTCAACAATCAGCTGGGTACCATTGGCAGAAACCACAGTAAAAAATTATGCTACATCAAACAGTACCATGGGCAGCAGCACAAGAAACATCGATCTTGGCGCCTTAATAAAATGCTTTCCATTCATTTTTAAAGCAGCTAGGTGCAAAATTACACATTTGTTATGTTTGTTCGGAACAAAATAATATCAGAATATTTTCTTCTGATAGAGAATTAACAGTTCATATGTATCTTTTCTCAGGTAATAATTATAAAAATATTTTTGTAATTCCTTTTGAACTTATAACCTGCAAAATAAAAAATCATGCAGGTCAATTACCGTAAAATATTAGTTATCACTAATTTTAAAACAGTAAAACCACAGCTCCTAAAAGTTTGCAGCATTTGTTCTTAAGAAAAGCAAAGAATGGCCTGTGCAAAACTATTCCAGAGATCGTAAAATTTTACATTCATACAAAAGAGTAGAAGGTCTAAGATCGATATTTTTCATTAGCATGCAATCCACGAGGACAGTTTAACCTTTGTATAGTACAAGGAAAGGATAAACTAGGGATGATAGGAGCATACGCTAAACTAGTACTAAACAGCATGATCACATTGTGGGTTCTTGTTACCTAGCTATATATATCCTGGGGGAATTACATTTCTTATTATCTAAAAATATTTATCAAGGATAAGCTAGGAATATGGTTCCTCGAATGAAGAAAAGTGAAAATTCGCACAATCCTTGAGACAAAGCAGAATATGAGGAGACTAGCTACCAGAGGAGACACGGGGGTTGGAAGTCATTATAAAGAATGTATCAAGTCTGTAATCTCACAAATCTACCATCAAATGATGAAGTAGACACTCCTTCCTTTAATTTGGACCCATTGGTTCCGACGGAGAAAGAGACCGAGGAGCCTGGATGCTGGGACTCCACAGGCATGTTGGAGGGGGACCTGTTGAGCCATATGTTATTGCCATGGCCAATAGATCAGGTCCAGTCCTTTGCTCATTACTTATTCTCACCGATCAGCTAAAGCCAGTCCAAAAGGTTTGAAGGTTTGTTCTCACAGAAGAAGAGGAAGAACCAGGAAAGGAAGGCGGGGCAGGAGAACAAGGTGGGAGGAAATCTGTGGAGAATAGGGGTATTGGGCAATGGAGCTTTTAGGGATTTTCACATAAATTTCTTCTTATGTGTGAACAGAGAAATACTCCAAGAAACTACTGCCTGGATGTGGTATTCTCTCAACCGTGGACAAGTGAGGTGCAATTCTGGCTGGAGGAGAAGCCACTTAAAAGCGCTTCTGACCGAGCTCCTCAAATTAGTACGTTTCGGCGGCCATCACAATGTTCTGATCGTATCTACAATATAATAATGAAATGTTAAGAATTTATTTATTAATGGTCTTGTACTATATTATTTTGTAAATCTTAACCTAATGTTCTATCTAATCACACTGTTAGCTATGAGATATTGACATAAGTTGAGGGCGGTTCATCTTAAATCTTGTATTTCTTAGAGGTTAGTTAATACTCTGATATCAAACTGTCATGTCTCGACCTGAAATATGACAATGTATATTAGTAAAAATTTAAATTAAAAGTCAGAAAAAAAATTGTCTGGTATACTCTAAAATTCTGCCTTCTAAACCCAAAGAAGGCAGACAACATTCTGCCTTCTATTCAACTGCCCTAAAAGATAATAGAAGGCAGATTTTCTTTTAAAAGGTGAAAAGTATAAAAGACAATTTTTTCAAAATAAAACTTAGCCTTTTTTCCTTATAAAATTCTCTTAGAAGGCACTTTATTTGTGCCTTTTTATTCTTAAAGGCAGGCTCATTTTGCCTTCTATTCTTTAATAGAAGACATCAATTTCTATCTTCTATTACTTTTAGAAGGCACAAATTTCTACCTTTCATTCTATATTCTAATAGGGTGTTTGGGAGCAATTTAAAAAAAATATTTCTGCTTAAAAAATCATGTTGGATTCGTTTTTAAGTTTAGGGTGTAGGGGGAGGGGGGGAGGGCTCCGGCGGGTGGGGGGGGGGGGGGTCACCGGGTAGGGGGGAGAAGGGCACAGGGCATCGGTGGGGGAGGGGGGGGGTCGCCGGGGGGGTGGAGAAGGGCGCAGGGGGGGGGGGAGGGGGAGGGTGCCGGCGGGTGGTGGGGGGAGAGGGCGCAGGGGGGGGGGTGCCGGCGGGGGGAGGGCGCAGGGGGGCGGGGGAGGTGGAGGGTGTCGGGGGGGGGTGGGGGGAGAGAAGTGCGCAGGGGGGACGGGGGAGGGCGCCGGCGGGGGTGGGGGAGTGGGGGGGGGGGTCACGGGTGGGGGGAGAAGGGTGCAGGGCGCCGGAGGGGAGGGGGAGGGCGCTAGCGGGGGGGGGGGGGGTTGCCGGGTGGGGGGGAGAAGGGCGTAGGGGGGGGGCGGGGGAGGGTGCCGGGGGGTGGGGGGAGAAGGGCGTGGGGGGGGGGGAGGGTGCGGCGAGGAGGTGGGCAGAGAAGGGCGCAGGGGGGGCGGGGGAGGGCGCGGCGGGGGTGGGGGAGAAGGGCGCCGGCGGGGGAGGGTGAGGCTGGCGGGGGGGGGGGGGGACGCCGGGTGCGGGGGAGAAGGGCGCATAGGGGGCGGGGGAGGGGGAGGGAGCCGGGGGGGGGGGTCGTCGGGTGGGGGTTCCAGTGGGTGGGGGGTCGGGGGGGGGGGGGTTGTGAGTGAGAGTTGTGCGTTTTTAAAATAAAAATAGGTTGATACTTGTTTTTTTTTTAGAGAGATTTACATAGGGTAAAAAATATTTCCTAAAAAAACTACTTACCAAATATGTCTTTGTGTCTGTCCTCTCTCTTTTTAAATTTTAGAGAAAAAAAAAGTAAAAAACTGCAACAAAACACCCCATAAGATAGAACTTCTACATTTTATAATCTCTATATAAGATTAGATAACCTTCTAATTATACATCACATTGCACCTGTATTGTAATATTAAATTATAATTTTGTATTCATTTATAAAAGAAGTCATCATTATAGTGTAACACGAATCTATTAGATCATACATTTCAAAAGTCATACATTCTAGAAAATGCACAACATCATGTCACAAAGGTGACTTAATAGTATTGTTTAAACATCACTGACATCACAAGTTCCACTACAAAAATATATGAAGATCAAATATGATAACAACTATATGACAATCATGTAATCATCTCCACTCTTCAACAATTTTTCTTCATTAACTTGTACGAGAAAAAAATATAATATTAGAAAAGCATTATAACAACTAAAATATGTACTAAGCATACTACCTAATAACATATGTCTAATGTTTGATGGATGACTTTAGAAGAACATACAAGATCATATACTATTGCATAACTCTGAAAAAAGGCTCACCATTGAAAAAAGGCACACCATAAACAGCCTTCTCTTTTTTAACCTTATAAGGTGGAAATTTTAATTTTGCCTTTAGACGTTCATGAACAAATGCTTTATAAGGCAAACATAAATGTCTGCATTCTAATCCGCTCATAATAAGGTTGTTTCCATGTCTGCCTTTTTTCTACCTTGTATGTCTATTTTTCTATTAGTGGTGTAGTTGTAGGTCACGCATGTCGATCAGAGTAGGTGTTAGAAAATAATAACAAATCATAGGAATAACAATATGAATAAAGGCCAAATAGCCAATAAAATATTTTATTGATATCATTTAACTAATATCTATCACAACCACTAATCAAAGCCAATGCATAGGGCTTAACATGGCCATCACATTAACAATTTACTTAAAATAACATATGTCAACCAGAGTCTACTACAATGTTATGATAATTCCACTATGGTAAGCTAAGTCTTTCATCAGTCTTGTCCATCGCTGTCTTTGTGCTCATCGACATCAGGGTTTCTTGAAAAAATATAAGTATAAACTAGGTGAAAGAGATACTCAGAATTTATCAGGCAAGCTTTAAGTAAATTACATATTATGAAGCAAAAAAAAAACTAAGGCATGAAGGAAGTGTAATGAACTAATAGCAATAGTAGAATAACTAATAGAAGGATGATAAATAAGCAAGTAAAAAGTACACTAACATGAAACAAACATGAGTTTGGCATAACATGATATGATACCCATCAAGGTAACAATATACAAGTATAATACACTGGTCTATCCGATTATCTCGATATCTTTTTCAAGTAATTTATGACCATAAATATTTAGGATCTATGTTTAAAGAAAATTAGTCTCGTTATCATGATCTCATCATAATCCAATTCTTATTGCAAAGACCCATGGACATCATAGTATAAGACATCATACACATGCATTTATAGCGAGAAAATGCCACTATTATTATTACCAAAATAGATTAATACATGATTACAAGTGTTATCACTCACGTAAATTGACTTGTAAGACACTCATAACTAGCATGCGTTTGCATTGTCTACTACTAAAATAGTTTTTTAGAGTATTAAATAATTATGTATAGAAATTAGGGTAAATTAATTAGACGTCTCTATCAGATGTTTGACTTATTTTTTAGTCCCTGACAGAGCTGTAACTCGTTACAGTAAGTGTTATCCCCTGTTACAGTATACATTAAGTTCGGTTACAAGAAGAACCTCCATGTTACAATCATGGACTTCTAATTAATTTACTCTAGAAATTATCATTTGAAGTAATATTTTATTTAATAAAATGACTAAGATTCTAAACTGACAATTACATATTAAACATTCATATTATCATTCACAGAAATAAGAGTTGAGTACATGATATCTTATAGTGGACAATTTATTTACACGAAGCAAGAATTTATTAAAGAAAATTATCAATTCTCACTAAGAAAATAAGTGATAATATTCCTTATGTGAGAATATTAAAAATTAAGTTGATCACTAACAAGATATTCAAGAAATAATAATTAATCTTTGACTAAAATAATTATACAAATAAGCAATTTGACTTTGACTTGAAGTTCAACTTGAGAAGATAGTCATAGTAAAAGTTAAAGTGAACATTGACTTGAGGTTCGACTGCAGTGAAATTCTTCTTCAGTCAAGGTGAACATCAATTATTGGGAATGTATAACCGTTGAAATGGATTTTCTTCTCTTAAAGCCAGTCTTTATCAATCAGAGTTAAGCTTCGACTTGTAAAGTAAGTCTTCTTCAGTTGGAGTGTGACTTTGACTACTAAAGAAACCTCATTCCAATTGTACTTTGACTGCAGAAGGAAGTTCACTTCAATAGAAGTGGAACTTTGGCTTCTGAAGAAATTTAAAATTTAGTCGATTTGAGCTTCAACACCTGAAGTGACTTCGACTATTACACTTAGTCAATTTTACTCAATGTACTTGTACGCAATTCAGAATAAAACTTATGACTGATAAAATATATTAATTAATTTCTTTATAAAAAGTAATTCATCAACTATTATTCTTTTATCATTTATCAAGTAATACATGCATTTTATCATCAAGCATACAAATAATTTACTTTCATTTTGTCATCATCAAAACTAATATAAAAGTAAGCATGATTAAAGATTAGAATTAATTAACAAGTAATTTATGCATGCTCTCAACAATCTCTCCATTTTTTTATGATGACAAAACTTTTTAATTATTGACAAAAGATAATGACATGATTTTTAATGCATGTTGTTCCCCCTGCTCCCTCCCATGTAAGTTTTTTCACCCCCTTTATATTTTCCTTAATCTCCCTCTTAATCTCTTATCTTGGTATTTTCAACAATATATGTCCCTCTTTTTGTCATCATCAGAAAGAGTGACAAAGATAAGAATAGATAAAGAAATGCTTGGGGAAAGGAAATAAAGTTTGAGAAAGAAGAATGCAGAAATGGTTTTTAAAAAGATCAATGAATTATATATTGTAGCAACCCAAAATTAAAAATATAAATAAATAAGATAATTATTATAACATGTGAGATATTACAACGCCATTAAATGAAAATTTATGTTCGGACACTAAACAATAAATTACTATGGGTGATAAAAAAAGTGGGTCAAAACATGAATAATTGGGTTGGCCAATGTTGAACAAGTATTAAGATGAATAAACTTGATAATGATAAAAGCTATTATCGCATGTGCAAACCAACTCTGAATCACACAAAAATTTAAGATAGCAAACTAAATAATAAGATACAAATAATAGAAAAGAAATTATAGTCAAACAAACATGTTTGAGTTAATAAAACTGTAAACTTCGACTTAAGACGATAAAACCTGATAACGTCAGAAACTCTTTATCACATGTAACTAACTCATGTGAAATAGATGTTTGAGGTCCAATCATGTTATTGGCTTGAATAGGAAGCCAAATATAAGAAATTAACATTTAAAATTCGTGATAACCCAATAACCACCCTTAAAGTGGGTTAATTAAGCATAAAAGTGTGTCAAATGGGTCATGGTATGAGTTTAAACCCTAGCCCAATTAGGGAGCATGAATTTTCTTCCACTTACCCTCTCAATTGGGATGGGATTAGAAGGAAATAGTCATAGAAATGAGCTTTAATCATAGTAGGACTCCTACCTTCAATATTAGGAAACTTAAACTCATTTTTGCACAACCCTTATAAATACATCATAAATTGTCCATGGCGGCCCCCAACCTTCTCCCAACCTTTCTAGACGTGGGTGGATTGGCTAGGAGCAAGAAGAGGAGCACTAGAGCAAAGATTTGGGTGTTCTTCATCAAAAAATGTGGTTCTTCATCTTCTTTGCAAGAGACATTCAAAAGGTAGGTAATCTCGGGCCAAACTCTAATTAAATACCTCTACATGTCTCAAGCATGTTAGATAAGTTTTTTCCAATTTATATCATGTATACACATCAATTAAAGCCTCAAAGTTTCAATTTTTGTGTTCACACGAGTTGCATCTTCTTGATATTGTATCTTTTAAACCCCTAATCCAAACTTCATAAAACTTCGACTGAGGATTCTTCAACATGTTAGGAACGACTCCCCTCTATTTTCCTCAATTTGTATGCATTGGTTTAATCTTATTAAGTGTTTTATAAGCATGCTGCAAATTAGGGTTTTTTATCATAAAATTGATATTCGCACATCCCTATAGTTTATTCAAATAAAATATATATGGACCTTCTACAACTTGTTTGGAACAAGTTTCATGTTAAGAGTTTCTCCTAAATCTGATTATAAATGTATTTTTCAAGCCCAAGAAGCAAATCGAATTTTTAGAAAAAAAATTGTTCTATGTTTGGCACACAGAGCCCCCTTTGTTGTGCATCACCTTCCTAGTGCAATAAACCGTAAGCCCTCTTCTAGCGACTCACTGGCTGTCCTAATTACGTCGGCACACTGCACCGCACTGTTTTACCCTCCAACTTTTTATTCTTTCTCTTGTCGTTTTGCATGAAAACCCCTTACTTCTATCTATTGTTTGAATTAGTACAACCATTAGTGTTTTTAAACCTTGAATAAACATGATTAAGTCTGATTTAGTTTGATTAAGTCTAATTAAGTCTTATTAAACCTAATTAAGCCTTGTTTAAGTATAATTAAGTTTGATTAAGTATTGTTTAACCCTGATTAAGTATTGTTTAAGTCTGTTTAACTTTAATTAAGTCAGATTAAGGCTAATTAAGTATTGTTTAAGTCTGTTTAACTCTAATTAAGTCAGATTAAGCCTGATTATGTCATGTTTATGTATGATTAAGTTTGATTAAGTATTGTTTAACCATAATTAAGTTAGATTAAGTCTGATTAAGTATTGTTTAAGTCTGTTTAACTTTAATTAAGTCAGATTAAGGTTGATTAAGTATTGTTTAAGTCTGTTTAACTTTAATTAAGTCATATTAAGCCTGATTAAGCCTTCTTTAAGCCCTGTCAAGCCTGATTAAGTACTATTTAAGTATGATTAAGCTAGATTAAGTCTATTAAAATTTGATTAAGCTTGGTTAAGTGTTATTATGACCTAACTAAGTTTGATTAAGCTCCAATTAAGCTTGATTATAAGTTTGATTAAGCTTGAATAAGTCCTACTTAAGTTTAATTAATCTTGATTAAGTCTTATCAAGTTTGATTCAGTCCTAATTAACTCTAATTAAGTCTTGTTAAACCATAATTAACCTTGATTAACTTCAATTAAGCTTGATTAAGCTTGATTAAGTTTTATTAAACATGATTTTCATACTTTCAACAATATAAAAATTGTCTAACCTATTTGTAAAGACGTTAATAACTTGAAATCTTATTCTCATATTCTTAATGATATGATCATGTCTCTATTACCATATGATTGATCTTATTCATCATCTTATGCTCAGTTTATGGTTAAAATGATAACTTAAACTTGAATGAAAATTGGCTTGGTGATAATGGCATGTAGAGAACCTTACCTTAACCATGCATAGCTTTTAATTTATTCTACATGTTACATAATAATCTTGCTTTATTTGGACTTTCTTGAGTTTAAACTTGTCTTATTAGTTACTTCCGATATTTGTCATAATTCCCTTGCTATTCTATAGCACATTTGATTTGGCAAGTTTTCGATACACGTTACACTTGTACTATACTTGCACAAGTTAGGCAACCCCTTCTTGACAAATTGGAACCTCTCTATTCGACATTCCACTCTAGTAGACTAGGAACCTTTTGTTAAGACCTTCGTAAGTCTCCGTACTCTGTGGATTTCCTCATAGAGACCGAGCAAGTTGTACCATTGAAGTTCCTTGGAGATAGCACGCACTTTTCTTTCTCATCTTCCTCCCTCGACATTAGTCCAAATTGAATGACAAGACATTAATGGATTATTAAACTAAAATTACGCCTGATCACTCTCTTTACAATCGTGATCCTGAATCTTTGTCCTTGACATGATAGTCTTTGTAACCTCAAGTTTATTTATAAAAATAATTGGTCATGTAATTTTCTTTTTTATTGCATGATAACGTTATCATTAAATGAAGTGCACCTCACACTGCCATTACCAAAATAATCATTGAGAATAAGCACACACGAGTTTACATAAGTTGACAACCTAAAATTTCATCAATAGAAACGGATTAAAAGAAAATGATATTATGTATATATATATATATATGCTTGCGACACAGTGATTACGTAGTCATTTCACTGTTCACTTGATGTTCACCTATGTAATCTACATTACGTATGAGCACCCTTACGTGTTAACTTCAGGTTAAATCCCCGGCATAGCTCATCCCCACTGTCCAGATTTCACGCACGCCTCACTAATGTAATCTCTATATATACACCCCCCCTAGTGATCCTTATCCAAACCTCGCACTACTGCTACTGTTTCTACTGAGGTCTAAAGAAGGAGGATGAGAGAGGAGGTGTTATAGGTGCCGTTTGGGAGAAGCTCTACCTCTTAGAGATTATTCTCATTTTATTCTAGCTAAGGTAGGAACCTTGTCTTCTATTTTCCCTTCTTGCTTGTGCTACCTTATTTACCCTTCAAGCTCGTGCTACCCTATTTTCCCTTCTTGCTTGTGCTACTCTTCAAGTGTCTTCTGAATACTTGTTCTTGTTAGAGGAAACCCTTTTTGGTATCAGGTCATAGCCTGGAGCTCTCCTCTAAACTCTCACTTATCACTACGAAGAAAATATGTAACACCACCGGAAACCAATCTTACCATTCCGGTTGACTGATTCTACCCCTGCAAGAAAGAGATCTTATGAGACAAACAAAAAGATCTTTAGTCAAATAGAGAAATAATGTAAGGTCCTCGAATTTTATTGCATTATTGTATTGCATGTAAATAATTCGTGTTGTATATGTACGTATGTATGTATCTACGCACGTATTAATTAGTGTACTTATGTGTGTATGTATATAATAAATAATGTATGTAATGCTTGATGGTAGTGTGTACGTGATAACGTATACATATAGCATGTATATAGGTGTAAAAGGTGCATGGTTTCTGCATGTTTTAGACTTCTGGCTGAAGGCCATATTGGCGTCAATAGCATGACGTCGAGGTGGTGTCAGCGTCCACCCATGGACGCCAACACTAATCCCAGCGTCTAACGATGTGGACGCCAACTTCTCTGACCTGCATGCGTTGCAGAGCCAGAAATACCGGAAACAAGGCAACTCAGGCCAATGGGGAGCTATCTCCCAACGGTCTGAAAGCCATCATATCACCCTGTGCGTGGGAGAGAAGCCTCTCCCATATATCTAAACCCGAATTTGCTTCCCCATCTCTCTCTTTGCCTCTTTACAAGAGAGAAAGAAGAAGAAAACCCTACTTTCTGAACTGAGGAACCCCCCCCCCCACTTTGGAACCCAAAATCCCTCAACCTGAAGATTGTTCCGGGGTTCTACTGCTTCAAGGAGTTTGCTGGATCGACGAGGAAGGCCTCCCCGACCTCGGAAGGCACTGGAGCTTGCTCAGGAACCCGGAGTAAAGCATTTCTCAGAGCTTCAGGGACTGCCCAAGGAGAGCTTCTCCAAGCCCTAGGTCCATTGGTGTAATTTTCTAGAGGCAAGTACCCCATTCATAACGTCCCTGTATATGTCTAGGATGGTTTTACTATTTTGTAAATTTTCCCTTGTGTCCTAGACCCCCAAATTTACCCCATCTTTGGAGCTCGGGTCTGTGTTCTGCACAGACCCGGCATTAACGGCAATGTCCCTTGACGCTGAGATCATGCTTGGCGTCCATCGACTATGCCGTTTACACTGGACTAGCGGCCAGAGACCGCCGCCAAGTTCATCTGAGCATAACAGCAAGCTGTTCTGCCCTTCTATACGACTATTTTCGATATGTTTCACGATGAGGATATACTGTAAATCATTTATATGCTATGTATATTGTTGATGTGATGAATGTGGTGTGTGGATAGATCATCATGAATGATAGGGCTTAATTATTTCATGAAAATACATGTGTGATGAGTTTTGATCTTGTTAAACCATGTTTGCATGATTTAGGACAAGTCTGAATGCCCTAATTTGTGAGGATTATGCATGTGATGTTCAGTCCCTGTTCTAAATTTCTGAGATTATTCCCATGTTTGTGTAAATTATTGCAAAATTTGTTTAGGTAAAATAGAGATCATGCTAAGTCATGATAAATATTCCATAAATTAATGGATTGTACAATGAATTCAAGAATAAATTCTGTGGTTCCATGCCTGTTAGGGTTCAGACAGTGAGCGGTTAAAACTGTACTTAAGTTTAACTCCATGTTAAATCAAATTGCGGATAGCATGTGAAATAAATGTTAGATTTTCTGTAATTTCGTTTTAGTTCAAAAAAATCTGAAAATTTGCATGAGGAATCCTAAACCCGAAATTAACATGTGGTTAAAGTTTCAGGTCATTTGGACCAGTATTTAATGTAATATGAATTTTCCATGTAAATTGTGAATTTATGCATGCCAATGTGAAATAATTCGATTTAGGTGTAATCCGAACTGATTAGTGAAATTTCCTGAATGCTACATTTTTGAAATCTGTAGTGTCATGATAGGAAAACAGAGAGTGTGCATGTGAGTGAGAAAGTGAATGAATTGAGAGTGACATGGGTAAACCTATGTGCTAAAATCGGTAAAAACGTGTAATGTGTAAATTGTGCCAAGTGTGACATTACTTCCACAGAGGGCAGTGGAACCGTATCAGGGAAAAGTCCCCCTGAGAATGTTCAATGTGTAAGTGACCCTAAGGACATTAGGGGGAAATCCTGGAGGTGGACAAGTACCACTGGTTAGGGTGGAGACTTGTTCTCCCGGTCTGCGCAGTCCAAGAGTCGCCATTGTATTGCCTAGATGGTGTCTATGTGATGTGATGTGTTTGTGTCCTTCTTTGGTGGTTTGGACTATGTGTCACGGCACTAAATGTGAAAGTGTAAATGTGAATGTGTAAATGTGCATGTGTTCATGTGTTAATGTGAAAGTGAACAATGTGTAATGTGTATGCGTAAAGTGCAATTTATGTGAATTGGAAATTGTGTAAAGAAAATGTGAGACCAAAATGTGAGGATGTGGCATTGTAATCCATGTTGTGACAAATCTGAAACCATGTTAAATCAGTAACTTCATTATGCTAGGATCATGTTTATATGTGTAAAAGGCCTAGAATCCATGCTAGGGACAATTAACAAGTATGTGCACGAAATTCCATGTTTGGGTGTTCACATGTTGTATTTTAAATGACATTGTAGCTCTCATGTGTAGGGTTATGGTTGCTAAATTATGTGAAAACCAGCAAGTTTAAAGTATGTAAAATGCTCGTGTACATACACAAGAATGTGTAGGTTCCATGCTAGGTGTGTTTTGTTTCATGCACGTAGGATAATCATGCTAAGTGCTTTCATGTTTTGGTTAAAATGCAAAGTAGAATTTCATGAGTAGGAATGATTAGAGAACATGTGTTAGGAACTTATCTTGATAAGGAAATCTGAAAGCATGCATCATGTGTTTACTTATAGAATTATCATGGTTGGTTATTCATTTCAAACGTTAAGCATGATACATGTTGAGTTTTTGCAATGGTGTGTGTAGAGCCTACTATGACATGTACGTGTATGGTATGAGTGGTGTCACTTGTTGAGTCATTAGACTCACTACTTGCTTCGGCGTACAGATGTAGTTGGTGACGTGGCACCGTTGGAGGAGACGCTGGAGACGGACTCCGAGCGCGGAGATTAGCCTTTGGAGTACTTTGTGACTTTTGCTTTTCATAGTATGTAAATTGAATGTTGTATTAGCGTTATCATGGAAAGAATGTATAATGGTGGACATCTATGTATTTAATTTTCAGCAATTTAAATTATGTGAACTTTCAAGTTCTTTAATGTTATTGCAATTTCATGTATGTTAAATGTGGATGATGAATGAATGAAGACAGTGGTTCTTTTACTTCCTCTACTATGTTCTATATTCACGTGTATCTCAGCTGAATGTCATTGTTGGGTAAATGTCCCACTGTGGCAACGCTCGCTATACCGACGTGGGTTGGTATAACCCTACCGGTATAATAAGGGTCTCTACAGAGATTGGTATCAGAGCAACCGGTTGAGATTGCACATGAATATATATAAGTCATCATCTTCATTGCATGCTAAGTATGTCCACATGTGTAGAAAACACTAATAAGAAGTGAAAAATAGATAAGAAAATGGTTAGAAAACCTAGTAACCTAGCTCTAATGGTGGCTGAAATTTATTACAGCCATGGCTTCGAGAGGTAGGCGTGGTGGAGCACCGGCCTGTGAGGACGAGCCGAGACGTGATGATCGGGCGGAGCAACAGGCCCCGGCACCGCCAGGTCCTGTACTTCCCCCATCGCCGCCTGTGGATTACGGAGTATTCATGCAAGGTCTGGTGCAAGCCATGCAGACGCAGGCTCATACCCAGGCAGCACTCCAGGCACAGTTGGAGGCCCAGGGTAGACTAATAAAATGACTAATAGTCTGTTTAATTGCTTATGTAATATTGTGTTGATTGTATATTGTTTGCTGTGATGTAGCAGGCTCAAGGACCAGCTCAGGACCATGGTGGACCTTCTACCATGGAGAGATTCAAGAGGATGCTGCCACCCTCTTTTAAGGGGGAGAGCGATCCGTTGTTGGCTGAAAGCTGGATGAGGGAGATAGAAAAGATCTTCCGAGACATCAGGTGTGCAGATGACGATGAGGTTACGTTAGCCACCTACATGCTACAGGTATGTGTTAATTTTGTATGTTTGTATGTTTTGTTAAGATAGATTTGCTTAGATGGAGCTTACGAACGGCGTATTGCAGGAAAGAGCTGATGTATGGTGGTCCTCATTGCTGCGTACCCGGTTCGTGGACGGAGCTGTTGACGTTGCGTGGGACGAGTTCGTGAGGCTCTTTCGAGCCAAGTTCGTCCCGGTGCATGTGCAAGATCGAATGGAGCAAGAATTTCTATCTTTGGCTCAAGGCTCCATGACCGTGCTGGAATATGAGGCAAGATTTTCTGAACTTTCTAAATATGCACCTCATATCGTGGCAGACGAGCGAAGGAAGACAAAGAAGTTCGTGATGGGACTCAAGCCATCACTGCGGACGTGACTCGTGGCGTTTGACCACCGCACGTTGGACGAGGCCCTTAGTGCTGCTTGTAGGCAGGAGGGAGAAATGGAGCAATATCTGGAGGAAAAGAAAGCTTCGCAGAAGAGGCCAGCAGCGACATTCCAGCGGCAGGATAAGAAGAAAACGGTGTACCAGACACCGCAGCGAACCGTGGCAGTCGGCAGTTCTCAGGTACCTTCTGTACGTTCCCCTGGTGTGAAGAAAGAGTGTCCCCACTGTGGGAAGACACACGGAGGTTCCGAGTGTTGGTTGGTAGCGGGTAGATGCTTGAAGTGCGGGAGCAGCGACCACAAGATCAAAGATTGCCCAAGACTTCAGCAGGGAGTTCAGCGCGGAGCGCCAGCCCCAGCAGTAGCGGCAGCCGCTCTAGCTATAGGAAGACCAGGAAGGCCTCGAGCCCCAGCTCGAGTGTTTGCGTTAGCTCACGAGGACGTCGAGCAGGCGGAGCATGTCACCGAAGGTACGGTTTTACTTTTAGGTGTGCACGCTCGGGTTTTGTTTGGTACGGGTGCTACTCACTCGTTCATTTCCGAGCGGTTCTCTAGGCAGTTAGCCCTAGAGTCAGGAATAGAGTCTGAGGAGTTAGAGGTCCCTTTGTCTGTGCACACCCCTGCGGGTACGGTATCGACTAGAAAGTGCATTCCGTCGTTACCTGTATGCATTGAGGATAGAATCCTAGATGGGTGTTTCTTCTTGCTAAAGATGAAGGACTATGATGCTATTCTTGGTCTGGATTGGCTAGAGGAGCACTATGCGTTAGTGGATTGTTGTCGAAAGAGGATTGTTTTCCGCATTCCTGGTGAGGATGAGTTTTCTCACCTCTTGCCAAGGAATTTGGCGGGAAAGATGGTCATCTCTGCCATGAAGGCGATGCGCATGGTGAACAAGAGTTGTGACGCTTTTCTTGCCAGCGTGGTGTTAGTACCAGAGGCTGATGAGTCACCTACTCTTGCGGAGATTGAGGTAGTGCAGGATTTTCTAGATGTCTTTCCTGATGACTTGTCTGGATTGCCACCGGATAGAGAGATAGAGTTTACCATAGAGTTGCTTCCGGGCACCTCTCCTATCTCGAAGGCTCCATATCGGATGGCACCTGCGGAGTTAGCCGAGTTGAGGAGGCAGTTGTAGGAGTTGCTTGATAAGGGATTTATTCGCCCTAGTGTTTCCCCTTGGGGAGCACCTGTATTATTCGTCAAGAAGAAAGACGAGTCAGTTAGGTTGTGCATTGACTATAGGAAGTTGAACCAAGTGACTGTGAAGAATAGGTATCCTTTACCTCGTATTGATGACTTGTTTGACCAGTTGCGAGATGCATCAGTCTTTTCTAAGATTGACTTGCGATCTGGTTATCATCAGTTGAGGATTAGGAGTGAGGATGTGTCCAAGACGGCATTTAGAACCCGTTATGGACATTATGAGTTTTTGGTCCTTCCTTTCGGATTGACCAATGCCCCTGTAGCGTTCATGGATCTCATGAACAGAGTGTTTAGGCCCTATTTAGATAGTTTTGTCGTAGTGTTTATTGATGACGTGTTGGTCTACTCTCCGGATGAGACCACACACCGTCAGCATTTGAGGGTAGTGTTAGAGGTTCTTCGTGAGCACAAGTTGTATGCTAAGTTCAGGAAGTGCGATTTTTGGTTGCGCGAGGTTCATTTCCTCGGGCATGTTATCTCCGGTGCTGGTGTTGCAGTTGATCCAGCGAAGGTCCAGGCTGTTATGGATTGGGAGGTTCCCAAGACCCCTTCGGAGATTCGTAGTTTTATTGGTTTAGCTGGCTATTATCGGCGATTCATTGAGGGATTTTCATCCATCGCCGCCCCTTTGACTTAGCTTACCAGAAAGGGGGTGAAGTTTGTTTGGACCGAGAAGTGTGAGAGTAGTTTTCAATTATTGAAGACTAAGCTCACGACAGCCCCGGTGTTAGTCTTACCGAGCGGTGTAGAGGGCTTTGCTATCTACACGGATGCGTCTCGGATTGGTTTAGGCTGTGTGCTCATGCAGCAAGAAAGGGTAGTAGCTTATGCTTCTCGTCAACTGAAGGAGCATGAGAAGAACTATCTGACTCATGACTTGGAGCTCGCAGCAGTGGTTCATGCACTAAAGATCTGGAGGCACTATTTTTATGGTGTCAGATTTGAGGTGTTTACTAACCACAAGAGCTTAAAGTATCTTTTCTCCCAAAAGGAATTAAACCTGAGGCAGAGGAGATGGATTGAGTTCTTGAAGGACTATGACTTTGACCTTCAGTATCACCCTGGAAAGGCGAATGTTGTAGCGGATGCGCTGAGTAGGAAGAGGCCATCTCTCCAGCAGGATTGGGAGATGTTGGAAGATGCGGTTTGCGCATTGACTGAGTCAGAGCCATCGCTATGCCAGGCTTTTGTAGCTCAGTTATCTCTTAGATCCTCGGTTTTGGATGAGGTGATCGAGCAACAGGAAGCCGACCCTAGACTCTTAGAGTTAGTGGGCAAGGCAGGCATTGCTCGTGATGAGGACGGTGTGATCAGATTTCAGCACCGTGTTTGTGTCCCTGATTTGGTAGATGTTCGTAAGCATGTATTAGTGGAGGCTCATAGATCGCGATTCTCTATTCATCCGGGTAACACTAAGATGTATCAGGATTTGAAGAGATCATTTTGGTGGTCCGGCATGAAGAAGGATGTAGCGGATTATGTATCCAGGTGTTTAGTATGTCAGCAAGTGAAAGCCGACCGACAGCGACCATCCGGCCTTATGCAAAGGATGGACATTCCTGTGTGGAAGTGGGAGGCTGTCACTATGGATTTCGTCTCGGGTTTGCCTCGATCGAGAAGGGGCAATGACTCGATTTGGGTAGTTGTAGATAGATTCTCGAAGACTGCTCATTTCTTGCCTATGAAGAAGAAGCAGTCAGTAGAGAGTTTAGCTAGATTGTATGTTAGTAGCATCATTAGATTGCATGGTGTGCCGAAGTCGATCATTTCGGATCGAGATCCGAGATTCACTTCGAGGTTGTGGAAGGGTCTTCAGGATGCTTTAGGTTCGGAGCTGAAGCTCAGTTCGGCGTTTCATCCCCAGACCGATGGACAGTTCGAGAGGACTATCCAGACGCTCGAGGATATGTTGAGAGCGTGTGTTCTGGATTGGACGGATGATTGGGAGCGTCATTTACCTCTAGTGGAGTTCGCATACAACAACAGCTTTCATGCGAGTATTGGTATGGCTCCATTCGAGGCATTGTATGGTAGGCCCTGCAGATCTCCGTTATGTTGGGAGGAGACTGGTGATAGGCAGTTGATCGGACCGGAATTAGTTCAGGAAACTTCGGATAAGGTCCAGCTTATCAGGAAAAGGCTTGTTGCGTCACAGGATAGACAGAAGAGCTATGCCGACAACAGGAGGAAGGATCTTGAGTTCGAGGTTGGCGATCATGTCTTCTTGAAGATATCGCCTACTCGTGGTGTCGTCAGATTTGGCCGGCATAGTAAGTTGAGCCCTAGGTTCATTAGCCCATATGAGATTCTCAGACGTTTGGGCAGCATGGCATATGAGCTAGCATTACCCCCAGCTTTGGCTAGCGTCCACCCTGTGTTCCACGTATCTATGCTCAGGAAGTATGTCCGAGATCCGTCTCATGTGATTAGTCATGAGCCAGTGGAGATCCAGCCAGATCTTTCGTATGTCGAGCAACCAGTAGCTATTCTTGACCGGAAGGTTCAGCACCTCCGGAACAAGAGTATTGCGTCGGTGAAAGTTCTATGGCGGAACTTCTCACGAGAGGAGGCTACTTAGGAGCTTGAGGATGCGATGAAGAAGAAGTCTCCCCTTTTGTTTGAGTAGTGTCGTTCTAACTTCGAGGATGAAGTTTCTTTTAAGGGGGAGAGGGTGTAAGGCCCTCAAATTTTATTGCATTATTGTAATGCATGTAAATAATTTGTGTTGTATATGTACGTATATATGTATCTACGTATGTATTAATTAGTGTACTTATGTGTGTATGTATATAATAAATAATGTATGTAATGCTTGATGGTAGTGTGTACGTGATAACGTATACATATAGCATGTATATAGGTGTAAAAGGTGCATGGTTTCTGCATGTTTTAGACTTCTGGCCGAAGGCCATATTGGCGTCAATAGCATGACGTCGAGGTGGTGTCAGCGTCCACCCATGGACGCCAACACTAATCCCAGCGTCTAACGATGTGGACGCCAACTTCTCTGACCTGCATGCGTTGCAGAGCCAGAAATTCCGGAAACAAGGCAACTCACCCATAGGGGAGCTATCTCCCAACGGTCTGAAAGCCATCATATCACCCTGTGCGTGGGAGAGAAGCCTCTCCCATATATCTAAACCCGAATTTGCTTCCCCATCTCTCTCTTTGCCTCTTTACAAAAGAGAAAGAAGAAGAAAACCCTACTTTCTGAACTGAGGAACCCCCCCCCCCCCACTTTGGAACCTAAAATCCCTCAACCTGAAGATTGTTCCGGGGTTCTGCTGCTTCAAGGAGTTTGCTGGATCGACGAGGAAGGCCTCCCCGACCTCGGAAGGCACTGGAGCTTGCTCAGGAACCCGGAGTAAAGCATTTCTCAGAGCTTCTTAGGACTGCCCAAGGAGAGCTTCTCCAAGCCCTAGGTCCATTGGTGTAATTTTCTAGAGGCAAGTACCCCATTCATAACGTCCCTGTATGTGTCTAGGATGGTTTTACTATTTTTGTAAATTTTTCCTCGTGTCCTAGACCCCCAAATTTACCCCATCTTTGGAGCTCGGGTCTGTGTTCTGCACAGACCCGGCATTAACGGCAATGTCCCTTGACGCTGAGATCATGCTTGGCGTCCATCGACTATGCCGTTTACAATGGACTAGCGGCCAGAGACCGCCGCCAAGTTCATCTGAGCAGAACAGCAAGCTGTTCTGCCCTTCTATACGACTATTTTCGATATGTTTCACGATGAGGATATACTGTAAATCATTTATATGCTATGTATATTGTTGATGTGATGAATGTGGTGTGTGGATAGATCATCATGAATGATAGGGCTTAATTATTTCATGAAAATACATGTGTGATGAGTTTTGATCTTGTTAAACCATGTTTGCATGATTTAGGACAAGTCTAAATGCCCTAATTTGTGAGGATTATGCATGTGATGTTTAGTCCCTGTTCTAAATTTCTGAGATTATTCCCATGTTTGTGTAAATTATTGCAAAATTTGTTTAGGTAAAATAGAGATCATGCTAGGTCATGATAAATCTTCCATCAATTAATGGATTGTCCAATGAATTCAAGAATAAATTCTGTGGTTCCATGCCTGTTAGGGTTCAGACAGTGAGCAGTTAAAACTGTACTTAAGTTTAACTCCATGTTAAATCAAATTGCGGATAGCATGTGAAATAAATGTTAGATTTTCTGTAATTTCGTTTTAGTTCAGAAAAATCTGAAAATTTGCATGAGGAATCCTAAACTCGAAATTAACATGTGGTTAAAGTTTCAGGTCATTTGGACCAGTATTTAATGTAATATGAATTTTCCATGTAAATTGTGAATTTATGCATGCCAATGTGAAATAATTCGATTTAGGTGTAATCCGAACTGATTAGTGAAATTTCCTGAATGCTACATTTTTGAAATCTGTAGTGTCATGATAGGAAAACAGAGAGTGTGCATGTGAGTGAGAAAGTGAATGAATTGAGAGTGACATGTGTAAACCTATGTGCTAAAATCGGTAAAAACGTGTAATGTGTAAATTGTGCCAAGTGTGACATTGCTTCCACAGAGGGCAGTGGACCGTATCAGGGAAAAGTCCCCCTGAGAAGGTTCAATGTGTAAGTGACCCTAAGGGCATTAGGGGGAAATCCTAGAGGTGGACAAGTACCACTGGTTAGGGTGGAAACTTGTTCTCCCGGTCTGCGCAGTCCAAGAGTCGCCATTGTATTGCCTAGATGGCGTCTATGTGATGTGATGTGTTTGTGTCCTTCTTTGGTGGTTTGGACTATGTGTCACGGCACTAAATGTGAAAGTGTAAATGTGAATGTGTAAATGTGCATGTGTTCATGTGTTAATGTGAAAGTGAACAATGTGTAATGTGTATGCGTAAAGTGCAATTTATGTGAATTGGAAATTGTGTAAAGAAAATGTGAGACCAAAATGTGAGGATGTGGCATTGTAATCCATGTTGTGACAAATCTGAAACCATGTTAAATCAGTAACTTCATTATGCTAGGATCATGTTTATATGTGTAAAAGGCCTAGAATCCATGCTAGGGACAATTAACAAGTATGTACACGAAATTCCATGTTTGGGTGTTCACATGTTGTATTTTAAATGACATTGTAGCTCTCATGTGTAGGGTTATGGTTGCTAAATCATGTGAAAACCAGCAAGTTTAAAGTATGTAAAATGCTCGTGTACATACACAAGAATGTGTAGGTTCCATGCTAGCTGTGTTTTGTTTCATGCACGTAGGATAATCATGCTAAGTGCTTTCATGTTTTGTTTAAAATGCAAAGTAGAATTTCATGAGTAGGAATGATTAGAGAACATGTGTTAGGAACTTATCTTGATAAGGAAATCTGAAAGCATGCATCATGTGTTTACTTATAGAATTATCATGGTTGGTTATTCATTTCAAACGTTAAGCATGATACATGTTGAGTTTTTGCAATGGTGTGTGTAGAGCCTACTATGACATGTATGTGTATGGTATGAGTGGTGTCACTTGCTGAGTCATTAGACTCACTACTTGCTTCGGCGTACAGGTGTAGTTGGTGACGTGGCACCGTTGGAGGAGACGGTGGAGACGGACTCCGAGCGCGGAGATTAGCCTTTGGAGTACTTTGTGACTTTTGCTTTTCATAGTATGTAAATTGAACGTTGTATTAGCGTTATCATGGAAAGAATGTATAATGGTGGACATCTATGTATTTAATTTTTAGAAATTTAAATTATGTGAACTTTCAAGTTCTTTAATGTTATTGCAATTTCATGTATGTTAAATGTGGATGATGAATGAATGAAGACAGTGGTTCTTTTACTTCCGCTACTCTGTTCTATATTCACGTGTATCTCAGCTGAATGTCATTATTGGGTAAATGTCCCACTGTGGCAACGCTCGCTATACCGACGTGGGTTGGTATAACCGTACCGGTATAATGAGGGTCGCTACAAATAATATGATAATCATGTGAAACAACTATAATCGTTGTATAAAGACAATCGATGTTTTATGAAGACAATAAATATATAAATATAATCGATGTTTTATAAAGACAATCGATGTTTCAATAGATAAAGACAAAGGATGTTTTATAATGACAATCGATGTTTTATAAAGAAAATCAATATTTAGAAACAATCAATGTTCAACAATCAATATGACAATTCGACTGGCCAAGATATAATGCAGTCAGTCGAAGTGTAGCTTTAGATATGACGAAGTGTAACTTCGGATATGATGAAGCTAACTTCAGATATGACAAAGTGAGACTTTGACTGATCAAGACAAAAAGCCGCATGACGAAGTACCAGCTTCGGATATGATGAAGTTAGCTTCGGATATGATGATGTGTAGCTTCAGATATGGCGAAGTTAACTTCGGATATGACGAAGTGAGACTTCGACTGATGAAAACAAAAACGAGCATGATGAAGTACTAACTTCGGATATGACGAAGTGTAACTTCGGATATGACGAAGTTAATTTTGGATATGATGAAGTGTAGCTTCAGATATGACAAAATGTAATTTCGACTGATCAAGACGAAAAGCAACATGATGAAGTACCAACTTCGGATATGACGAAGTTAGCTTCGGATATGACGCAGTGTAACTTCGGATATGATGAAGTTAACTTTGGATATGACGAAGTGAGACTTCGACTGATTTAGACAAAAACAAGCATGACGAACCAACTGAGATCTCCTGAACAGTCGACCGATTCCCTTGTTTATTCTAGCTTGTCCTTTTCCTAGTTGTACTGTATTTTTCTATAGTACTTAAACTTGGGCCAACCCAACTTACTAGTCTTACCTTGTCCTGCTATCCTAATACTCTTTCATTAGACTTGTTGTAATATTAATGTTATTTTGAGATCTTCCCAAACCATACTAAAAGACTGATTAAATGGAAATGATGACACTTTGGGTCTTCGGACTCTACTGGACCAATGCCTATGCAAATGGGGCCGATCCAGTCCTAAGAGGAGCACCCGAATCGATTACTGAATCGTACTATTTGAATATGTACCAATCGAAATGGATCCACTGGGTGTTTGGCATGACACCACCTATTGCTAAATTTAGTCTACATTTCCATAGACTATATTGTGGCTTGAATTTTATTACTATTTGGTTTTGGCAAACTCTATCAGAATATCTTCATTGAATTGTACTCCAGTATTATTGGACATTGCATTTGCATTCTCTTCTTGATTGGTATACTTGTTGTCCTTTCCTTATTATTGAAGAAATTTCTTACTGAGCACAATTGCACATGAATCATGCTTTCCTTTCAAGCATCTCAGATGGGACCAACGTCCCAGGGGACTGTGCGCCGAGTGAATCCTAACTAAGAGAACCCTACTCCCTTTAGTCTCTGCCTCCTAAGTTATTATATATATTAAACCCGAAACTATCAGTTCATGTAATGTAATTTATACATTATTCCGCTGCACTGCTTGTAATTATGAATGGTGATCCATATTTACTTTATCTTGAATCCTTTGTCACCTTCGAAAATAGTCAATGAGTAGGACGTGATAGGCTTCTTGGTATCAGAGCGGAGTGCCGCTAAACCTGAAAATAATCTGTTAGATGGGTAGAAATTGAGGAGTTAGTACCAAATGTATTTAAAGTTTTTCTATTGTATGTAATCTAATATGTAGCATGTAACAGAATGGACACCAATGCACGTGAACGCCTGCTGCTATCTTTGAAACTATTATAGCAAGATATTGAGCTTTATGCCCAAGCCCAGCGTGAAGCCCATCTAAGAATCAAAGAAGAAGTTTTAAAGTTGACCTGCGCGGCGTTCAATGTAGGAAACCCCCCTGCATCTCTAGAAGCCATGACCATAGTCATGAATAAATTAGACAATTTCAAGGCTGGCCAAGACTTACTGATGCACCAAATAGAGGTATATTGCATGGGACATCATGACCGAAGCTGCCAGAGAACTATATTTAACCAGGAAGATGGCCAAGATTAGTCTTCTAGGTCCACTACTCACCAGTGAACAATAGGGAGACCATAGGACTCACTCTTTTGTACCCCCTTCTGTATAATAGTCAATTATTGTAGATAGCTAACTTTTGTGTAGATACTAAAATGTTGCGGAGGGAAGCTTTCTCTTTTAGAAGCTGATGTAATTTCTGGCTTAATTAGCAGAAAGTGTAACACCCAAAAATTATATTTATTGAAAATTTAGATAAATGTGATGATTTTATTTGACAAACACAATCACTTACATGATATATAATTATCTTTATTTTAGGAACTATCTTTGTATTAATAAAATTATTACAATGTTATATTCAGAGGTGCACACTCCAACAGGGCGTCACCGGAATTCTGTAACGGAATTGAAATCCGAAAACACCATAATTTTCAGAAAAATGTGTTGATGTTAGAAATGTAAATATCCAGAATGATTGACGCACATATATCAAGATTAAGTCGATACAATGATTTTTCGGGTAATTTTTGCTGGGTAAAAAATTAATTCTAAAAATTAAACTAAAATCATCATAATTTGTAAAACCTTCCAATTAGCTTATGTTTGAAATTTCAACTTGTTTAGACATCATTTGGATACAAAAAAGTAGGGACAAAAGGACCAGCTGAATTTTTACCTATTTACATAATCCAATTTCTTTGATTATTTTGCTTACGTAACATGGGTTACATAGGACTCCTTGTATTTGGTGTAAATGGTTTACACGTAGCTTACTACGTATGAGTGGGGTAAAATTGCATGGTTTACGTGGCTGGGCTGTAAGAAGTTTGAGCTTTACAGTTACATATGTATGGCTACGTGCCATACATGCATGAGACCCGGGCAAATATATAAACCTCCCCTTAACCATTCGTATGGGATTTTACCCACTTGCTCAAACTTCCACTTTGTTGCTGCTGCTTCTGCCGTAGCTGCTGCTGCTGCTTTGTTGTAGTTGTGCTGCTCCTGCTGAAGTTCCTTTTACTGCACCTACCATGGCTACTACCTTCACAAGTCTTCTTCTTCCTGCTGCTGCTAGTTCCATCGTTGAGGAGAGGAGAAGGACCTTCATCTTTCCTAAGTCAAGTAGGATTCTCTTCTTCTTATCTCCTTCTTTTGTTAGAACCATAAGTTTAAGTGTCTTCCATGAGTTTCCCTTGACTTGTGTACAGTAAAAACCAATAGGATTGGTTTTCTCTTCTCAAATCATGTTTCTCTTAGCTTGTGCCCATGTCTATGGTTGGTGTTCATGTATAACTTGACGTGAACTTTCTTCTGGGTGCATAGAAAACTCTCTTAAAGGAGATTTATGTACAATAACCTTTCTTTCATAAGTTTCCATGCCACCCATGTTGTGAAGAATGTACTCCTATTGTTCTACTTCTTTCCCTCATGTAAGTGGTTTTTAGAAATGTAAATAAGACCCATTAGGTGTTGTTAACCATGCTTAGAATCATAGGAACACTTAGAAGAGTCTCCTGAGGTAATGTTAAACCATTTCTGGAAGATTAACCTGCGACTGTCGACAGTTAGAACCCATCTGTCAACAAGTATCATGCTTCCAGAACCCAAGAATTCAAAAACACCAGTAGATGTCGACAAATAGACTTCATCGGTAGACAGATGGTCTCCATCTGTCGACAGCCACCTATGGCCTATCGACAGACAGGGACCAGATTCCAGAATCTGGTTCTGAATGGTCAGTGGTTGTCGATAGTCACTCTTTGGCTATCAACATACACCTGTCTGTAGTGATTAACCTGATCTACTTCTTGTCCAACCCAAGGTGACACACCTTGGCATCAACCCAACAAGTTGTCTTCCTCATTTTCTTGGATTCTAACTACAATATCATTGAGAGAAACCATTTAATTGTTTTCCACATCCAACTATGGATTGTTCTTGAACACCCCCAAGTATAATTGACTCCCAACCCTTTGCTACTAGTGAGATCTTGAGTACTTGTGTACCATACTTGAATATTTAACAGAAATGATTTGTGATGACAATGTTGGGTCTTTGTACCCAATTGAGATAAATGCGTGTGCAAGTGGGGCTGATCCAGTCCCAGAAGGAGCATCCGAATTTGTTTACTGGTCGTACGGATCGATAATGGATCTACAGGATGTTTGGCATTGCATCATACTTTTGTGATTGGTCATCATCTTATTCTGTCATGAGTTGCTTATGTACTTGAATCAGAATGTGATTATTATCTTGAATTCTTTTATATGCAAGTTTAATTCAGTATTCTTTATTCTACAATTGATATCTAATTGACATGGTTATACAATCATCTTTGATATTCAGCATTGCTACCACATAAGTTTCTTGCCCAACTCTTTGGTTATCTTAGTCCTTTTGATTAGAAGGATGAATCCTACTAGGCACATTAGCTCATTAAACCTTACTTTTCAGATGGACAGGATGGGCATAGTTCTTAAGGGGTGTGTAGAGCGAGATAAACAATCTTCGGAGTCCAATAAATTACCTTTCTTGTAATGTAGTTAGAAGAAGGAAGTGTTATTTTGTTTTCTTTTTCTCACTCCTCTTATGGATTGTTATGAGGAGTGTTATATAAGTAAAGTTTCCGCTATGATGATGACAGATGTACAAAAATATAAGCTCTATTTCTTAAGTCTATTTTTCTGTCATTTTCAATAAATAAATATTTATTAGGATGTGACAGATAATTTGGTATCAGAGCCTTAGGTTCCGTAAACCTAGGGAATGACTAGTGAGTTGGGGTATAAATCTTGGATTAGTTATAAAGGTACTAGAGATTTTGTATATGTGTATATACTTAATTTGTTGTTTGCTACAGAATGGATATGAATGCTCAAGAACGGCTAGTGTCTGCAATGGAATTACTCTGACAAGATGTGGAGTTATATGCTCAGGCCCAGAGGGAAGCACATGTGCAAATAAAGGAGGAAGTGTTGAAGCTAACCACTGGCACATTTTTGTCAGGAAATCCCCATGCTTTCTTGGAAACTATGACTCAAATAATATGCAATCTGGATAGTCTGAAGTTAGGACAAGATATGCTGCTTCATTAGGTTGAAGGATATTGGGAGGTGCTATCTGATGCGGCAAGAGAGCTATATCATGGGCCTGGGGGAGATCAGCAGCCGTCTGTGGAATCTACCACACAAACCTGAAGCAAGCTAGGAAATTAGAAACTTACTTTTGTTAACCTCTCCTTTTGTTAATAGTGTGTTGTATATATGACTCTTCATGTATATGTGTAATGAGAGGTTAAGGATGGTGATGGTGTTGTAAATATTTCTGGCTTATTAGGATAAGAATGTTGATGTTGATGTAAATATTTTTGGCTTGTTAATGAAAAGTATGTATGTTATATGATGACAGAAAATTTGTATATGATGAATGTGTGTATTGGTTTGGGTGATGATATTAATATATGAATTGTTGGATGTCTCAGATATTTCCTTAAAATAGATATGGAAGGAGGCGATGCAAACTGGAAGAAGATGGAAAACACCATGCATGACCTGACACGAGTGATGAGGACAGTGGCTAAGAACAACACTCATAATGGAACAAATATGTTTAAAGATTTCCGAAGTCTAGATCCTCCAAGGTTTGCAGGTAGCACGGATCCGGATGAGGCTGAAAATTAGTTAAAAGATATTGAAAGAATTTTTAAGGTGATCCGATGTGCAGAAGAGGATAAGATACATTTAGCAACATTCCAGTTGGATCAGGATGCCCGAGCATGGTGGGAGACTATGGAATCAACTATAGAGGATCCAAATCAGGTAGGTTGGGAGGAATTTGTTGAGTGGTTCAATGAGCAGTATTTTTCTAAAGTGGTTCAAGAAAAGAAGGTGTAGTACCCCGTAAAATCCAATAATTTAAAAATTATAGATAAATTAAAATTTTATCAATTAATAAATGTAAACTAATTAAAAGGGTACGCATCATTATTGCATGTAACTAATTAAAAGGGTACGCATCATTATTGCATGTGTATAAAACCATATAAAAATTTCGTAAAAATAGTAGTTATACTTTAAATAATATACTCTAATGACCCATCAAGAAGATTGGGCATAGAAAAATCATTTAGACTAAGTTTAAGAATTCATGCAACTTATTATCGTAATTAAGAAATAAGTCGGAAAACCCATTATTTTATGAGCTAAAGTGGATTATAAATTAAAATAAACATGTGGGTAAACTTTAAATAATATGGGTTGATAGCCCATTATGATAATTGGATCAATGGACAATATTGGCCCATGAATAAATTCTCTAACAAAAGGATAATTAAATCCATTAAGTAAAATAAGTATATGGGTTGTACAATTAAGCCATACATAAGTTATTGGGCCAAGAGTAAGAGCCCAAATGATGAAGGTTAGAAATATTGGCATAAATAATATTAAATTGAATTAAAATAAGAAATTAATTGAATAGTGTGATAAATAGATTTAAATTAGAATAAATCAATACTCATTAAGCTAAATTAGTAATAGATTTTACTAATGGTCCTAACATGAATGGTTGGGCCCAAATATAAAGAGTCCATCATGAGATGAGAGATAATTAAGCTAAATTCGGAATAAGAAATAGTGGTAATTAGTAAAGGGTTAAAATAATTATTTAATAGCCCATATCTATCCTAAAAAGAGCCCTAGACTTACCCTAACTTCTTACCCACGAAATTAGACCTCTCCCCCATCCTAAATAGGAGATAAATGCTAGGAAAGGAGGTGATAAATATGGAAATTTAGAATTTAATGGAAGGAAGGAGTTTTAGAAGGGTAGGACTCTATTAGCTAGCTATACACCCCTAATCCGGCCCTAGCAACCCCATAGAACGTGGCTGGAGCTCTGGGAGACGAGGAGAAGGCTGAAGAACGAAGGAAGCAAGGAAGAGGAAGCTTGGACAAAGGGGATTTTATCTCGTTCTTCATCAAAAACCTAGGATTTCTTATCATCAAGCAAAGGTAGGCAATCTCTCAAGCACGAACTAATTAAATTTTACTCTAGGTAGACCATGATCCCCTCTTGCAAAGCCTCATGATTGCCCTATTTTTTGTTGCTCCATGAAGGAGTATTAAATGTTCTACGTTTTGTCCATATCATGCTCCCGAACCTTCATGATTTCTTACAATCCATGCATGTACTTAATCCCATGCCATACAAAAATTCTCATAAATACTACATCCTATTAGCTTTCAAATTAACGCCCTATTTTCCCTAATTTTCATCATGTATTTGTTGCTAATTAAATCATTTTTCCATGACTACGCATGTTTAGGTCAATGAAAAGTAACTTTGTTAAACCATGCACAAACCTTGTATGTTTCCTAATTACTCATGCATGTTGATAGATCTACGAGTCTACTTTCAATTAAAACTAGTTTCATAATTTTTGGATCATTGTGTGATTTTATATCGATTTTAGAAGAGCTTTGTATCATGCTTTGGAGGGAAGGACCAAAACCCAAAAAGGGAAAAACCCCTTTTCTGGGTCGGGCCGCTCCTCTGAAGTCGCGACGGCCCGACCCGTCGTGACCTCAGAGGGGACGTGGCCGGCCGATCTGTCGCGATATGAACGCGACGGCCCGCGCTGTCGCATTCTCTCCCCGAACCGAGCCAGGCCGGCCGGTTCGCCTGACGCGCCCGGCTGCCGTGTCGCAACTTGAATCGCGATGGGTACCCCCATCGTGTTTTCAAGATTTGTGCAAGAACTAGAAATTGCATCTATGCCCCTACCATTTATGCCATTTGACCCTTGTTTAGACTTAATTAAACACTGTTATGTATGAAATTGATCTAAACCCTAAAATTTTGTAAAAATCACATAAATTCAAGTAATTAAAAGCCAAAAGCACGATTATACATGCTCTCATGATTTTTTACACTTACACCCACTAAACAATATTATTTACAATGAGACTCTATTAGAATACTCAATAATATATCTGGTAATTATTAAGTGTAATTATTTCACTTAAAATATTTATTATTTAAATGACACTTGTCTCCATTTTTATTCGCGTGATTTGTATACCGTTATCGCGTCCCTATGCCTTCGAGGACTCGAGGCAAGACAAACAACGTTTCGTTACACACTTTCTCTAGGCATGGACCACCTCTCCACCGGGAATACTCCGGACTGGACCAGGGACTCCTTATCAAGGCCTCCGTAAGTCTCCTTGGCTTTGGCGTACGTCCATTGTCGACGAGCTGGTTGTACCCTTAAAACCCGTTACACCTTTAGGGATCAGCACGATCCAACGGCCTTAGTGTGTTCACTCTTACCTTGGGATCACGCCGGATCTCTGGTCTATGTTCATAGCACGGCTAATAGGCAGTTGTGACTTCTACCTAGTGTCGTGCAACTGTGACTATCGTCGGTTTAACGTTGTTTTACGATTATACCCCTATCTCATCTACTATCCTTGTACTCTCATCTATTCAAGTTCGCTCTACAATCTCGTCTATTCATTTAGTACTCTCTTGAGATCCTTTGAGCTGTTGTGGCTCCTATTGTTTGTACTGTTCTTGACTGTCTAGCACTATAAGGGGTCTTGTGACTCTCCTCGACTTGAATGCATACTGCTGAGGGCACAGAGAGTGTCTGAGGGGCTCCAATCTAGTCCTGGGGGCAGAGAGCCACCCGAAAATACCTGCAGGGGCTAATGACGGTGTCGGCATTTGCACCGGTTCTGACTGACTATTCTGATTTGGCTAGACATCTGACTGTTATACTGTTACTGTTAGTCTGTTAATTCAGACATACTGCACTGTTACTGTACTTCCACTATTCTAACTACCAATGACTGTTACTGAACTGCTATTGAGCGACTACTACCGTATTCTCCTATTGCACTGCTATGGTTCAACTACTTTCTCTCTTCTTGCACCACATGTTACTTGCTATTGCTTGACAATGACAACTAGTGCACTGTTGTGCAACCATACACGCTATCTTGTTACACGCAATCTCGTTATATGGCCAATCCTTTATCATCCTAGTTTTGCAATATTATTGTTGAATGTATTATCGTTCTTTTGCTATCGTGTGCTTTTACTCTCTTGACTATACTTGATCGTTCTCTCTAGTTAACCTGTTTTACAAGACATTAATCACTTTAAGCATACTTGTTTACACGAGATATTAAGTCCTACTGAGCGTTTTCGCTCACCCTGCGCTATTGTTGTATGTGTTTTCAGGTAAGTCGGATGACGACCTTACGCACACCAACGGGAATGGACTGGAGTGATGAGCGTCCTGGAGTCATAGCGACGGAATGACCTTTGCATCCTAGAATTTAGTTAGATATTTGCTTGGTTATCCTTTCCAATGTAATGAAGTCTTTGAGCCTTATGTTTTGGCTCTGAATTAGTAGATGTAATAGTTTAGATGAATTATCAATAAAATGTAGAGTTTATTATAATTATTGTTCATTAGATACTCTGATATTTGTGAATGTATGCACAATTTTCGTTACCATACACTTTGTTCGCGTCTCCCCAATTTATTCCGCTGCTAAATCGGAGGGGCGTGATAGTTGGTATCAGAGCCTAGGATGTCCTTATTAAGATATTTTAAAGTCTAGGATGTTCTAGGTGAACTGCCATGACACGTATCTAAGTCAACCACCATACCTATGTGAGGATTGGGTAGAACCATGGTTAAGACCTAAATACATTTATATATTCATATATATATATATATATATGTATCAACTTAGTATTACCTTAGCACCCAAAGTCTAAAAAGAAATAAATTAAATGTTATTGCTCGCAAAAGATTAGTGGAGATGGCTGGCGAGTGTGCACAAATGCGGGACTTGCAAAGGACTGTACAGGGGTTAACAATGTGATTCAAGTAGGAGCAAGAAATGGGGCAAGAGACTTATACGGGAACTTTCAACGAATGAATCCCCCTAGGTTTAAGGGAACTTCGGATCCCGATGAAGCTGAAAATTGGTTAAAGGCGATGGAACGAATCTTTAGAGTTATGCAATGTTCAGAGCAGGAGAAAGTCCTTCTGGCAACCTTCCAGTTGGACCACGATGCTAGAGCTTAGTGGGAAGCTGCCAGTCGACAATTACCCAACATTGACATAGAGTGAGATGAATTTTTAGAACTCTTCAACACCAAATATTTTTTCGAGAGGATTCGTGAGAAGAAGGCAAATGAATTCGCCAATTTAAAATAATGAATGATGTATGTAGCAGAATATGAAGTGCAATTTTAAAAAAAGACTAGCACAGTATGCACCACATTTGGTGAGTACGGAAAAGATGAAGGCAAAGAGATTCTTAGAAGGGTTAAGACCTGTGTATTGGGAAAAGTTGGCTCCACTAGATATTGTAGTATATTCAGACATGGTATTGAGAGCTCAAATAGTAGAGGACACTATGGAACTTCTTGAAAAGATCCATAAGAAGAAGGCGTTGAAAAGAGAATGTGCTACCCATTCCAATGGTAATAAAGGAAGAAATACAGTAGATAGCAAGAGAATGAAAGGGGAAGCGGAGTGGAAGGAAGTTTGTGAATTTTGTGAAAAGCCAGGGCATCAGGTTGATAACTGTTGGAAGAGATTGGGCAGATGCTTGAGTTGTGGAAGTCAACAACATCAAGTCATCGATTGTCCAACAAAGAAGAACCAAACTCCACGCCAAAGACGATTATAAGCCCTTGTGGATATAAATCATGCCAATAAAGGTGGACAATGTACCATCACTAAACCCTTAGTTTAAATTCATATTATTTTCTCGATAGCAAAGCCCTAACTGGGGGAGATGATGGAATGAAATATTCAGAATAAATTGGTAGTCGTATCATATCATATGAATTTGGTGACCAAATTCTTTTTAAGTGGGGGAGGATGTAGTACCCCGTAAAATCCAGTAATCTAAAAATTATAGATAAATTAAAATTTTATCAATTAATAAATGTAAACTAGTTAAAAGGGTACGCATCATTATTGCATGCGTATAAAACCATATAAAAATTTCATAAAAATAGTAGTTATACTTTAAATAATATTCTCTAATGACCCATCAAGAAGGTTGGGCATAGAAAAATCATTTGGACTAAGTTTAAGAATTCATGCGATTTATTATCGTAATTAAGAAATAAGTCGGAAAACCTATTATTTTATGAGCTAAAGTGGATTATAAATTAAAATAAACATGTGGGTAAACTTTAAATAATATGGGTTGATAGCCCATTATGATAATTGGATCAATGGACAATCTTGGCCCATGAATAAATTCTCTAACAAAAGGATAATTAAATCCATTAAGTAAAGTAAGTATATGGGTTGTACAATTAAGCCATACATAAGTTATTGGGCCAAGAGTAAGAGCCCAAATGATGAAGGTTAGAAATATTAGCATAAATAATATTAAATTGAATTAAAATAAGAAATTAATTGAATAGTGTGATAAATAGATTTAAATTAGAATAAATCAATACCCATTAAGCTAAATTAGTAATGAATTATACTAATGGTTCTAACATGAATTGTTGGGCCCAAATATGAAGAGCGAATCATGAGATATGAGATAATTAAGCCAAATTCGGAATAAGAAATAGTGGTAATTAGTAAAGGGTTAAAATAATTATTTAATAGCCCATATCTATCCTAAAAAGAGCCCTAGACTTACCCTAACTTCTTACCCACGAAATTAGACCTCTTCCCCATCCTAAATAAGAGATAAATGCTAAGAAAGGAGGTGATAAATATAGAAATTCAGAATTTATTGGAAGGAAGGAATTTTAGAAGGGTAGGACTCTATTAGCTAGCTATACACCCCAAATTCGGCCCTAGCAACCCCATAGAACGTGGCTGGAGCTCTAGGAGACGAGGAGAAGGTTGAAGAATGAAGGAAGCAAGGAGGAGGAAGCTTGGACAAAGGGGATTTCATCTCGTTCTTCATCAAAAACCTAGGATTTCTTATCATCAAGCAAAGGTAGGCAATCTCTCAAGCACAAACTAATTAAATTTTACCCTAGGTAGGCCATGATCCCCTCTTGCAAAGCCCCATGATTGCCCTATTTTTCGTTGCTCCATGAAGGAGTATTAAATGTTCTAAGTTCTATCCATACCATGCTCACAAACCTTCATGATTGCTTTCAATCCATGCATGTACTTAATCCCATGTCGTGTAAAAATTCTCATAAATACTACATCATGTTAACTTTCAAACGCCCCTATTTTTCCTAATTTTCAACATGTATTCTTTACTAATTAAATCATTTTTCCATGACTGCACATATTTAGGTCACCGAAAAGTAACTTTTTTAAACCATGCACAAATCTTGTTTGTTTCCTAATTACTCATGCCTGTTGATAGATCTATGAGTCTATATTCATTTAAAACTAGTTTCATAATTTTTGGATCATTGTGTGATTTTATATCGATTTTAGAAGAGCTCTGTATCATGCTTTGGAGGGAAGGACCAAAACCCAAAAAGGGAAAAACCCCTTTTCTGGGTCGGGCCGCTCCTCTGAAGTCGCGACGGCCCAACCCGTCGCGACCTTAGAGGGGACGCGGTCGGCCGGTCTATCGTGATATAAACATGACGGCCCGCGTCGTCGCGTTCTCTCCCCGAACCGAGCCAGGCCGGTCGGTTCGCCTGACGCGCCTGGCTGCTTCGTCGCGACTTGAATCGTGACTGGTACCCCCGTCGCATTTTAAGGATTTGCATCAGAACTGGAAATTGCATCAATGCCCCTACCATTTATGCCATTTGACCTTTTTTTAGACTTAATTAAACACTATTATGTATGAAATTGATCTAAACCCTACAATTTTGCAAAAATCACATAAATTCAAGTAATTAAAAGCCAAAAGCACGATTATACATACTCTCATGATTTCTTACACTTACGCCCACTAAACACTATTATTTGCAATGAGACCCTATTAAAATACTCAACAATATATATGGTAATTATTAAATGTAATTATTTCACTTAAAATCCCTATTATTTAAATGCCACTTGTCTTCATTTTTATTCACGTGATTTGTATACCGTTATCGCGTCCCTCTGCCTTCGAGGACTTGAGGAAAGACAGACAACGTTTCGTTACACACTTTGTCTTGGCATGGACCACCTCTCCACCGAGAATACTACTGACTGGACCAGGGACTCCTTGTCAAGGCCTCCGTAAGTCTCCTTGGCTTTGGCGTACGTCCATTGTCGACGATCTAGTTGTACCCTTAAAACCTGTTACACCTTTAGGGATCAGTACGATCCAACGGCCTTAGTGTGTTCACTCTGACCTTGGGATCACGCCGGATCTCTGGTCTATGTTCATAGCATGGCTAATGGGCGGTTGTGACTTCTACCAGACTGCCGGCACCCGACCTAGTGTCGTGCAACTGTGACTATCATCGGTTTAACGTTGTTTTACGATTATACCCCTATCTCATCTACTATCCTTGTACTCTCATCTATTCAAGTTCGTTGTACAATCTCGTCTATTCATTTAGTACTCTCTTGAGATCCTTTGAGCTGTTGTAGATCCTATTGTTTGTACTGTTCTTGACTGTCTAGCACTATAATGGTTCTTGTGACTCTACTGGACTTGAATGCATACTGCTGAGGGCACAGAGAGTGTCCGAGGGGCTCCAATCTAGTCCTGGGGGCAGAGAGCCACCCGAAAATACCTGCAGGGGCTAATGACGGTGTCGGCATTTGCACCGGTTCTGACTGACTATTCTGATTTGGCTAGACATCTGACTGTTATACTGTTACTGTTAGTCTGTTAATTCAGACATGCTGCACTATTACTGTACTGCCACTGTTCTGACTGCCAATGACTGTTACTGAACTGCTACTGTCATGTTATTGAGAGGCTACTACCGTATTCTCCTATTGCACTGCTATGGTTCAACTACTTTCTCTCTTCTTGCACCACATGTTACTTGCTATTGCTTGACAATGACAACTAGTGCACTGTTGTGCAACCATATACGTTATCATGTTGCACGCTATCTCATTATATGGCCAATCCTTTATCATCCTAGTTTTGCAATATTCTTGTTGAATGTATTATCATTCTTTTGCTATCGTGTGCTTTTACTCTCTTGACTATACTTGATCGTTCTCTCTAGTTAACCTATTTTACAAGACATTAATCAATTTAAGCATGCATGTTTACATGAGATATTAAGTCCTACTGAGCATTTTCGCTCACCCTGCGCTATTGTTGTATGTGTTTTCAGGTAAGTCGGATGGCGACCTTACGCACACCAACGGGAATGGACTGGAGTGATGAGCGTCCTGAAGTCATAGCGACGGAATGGCCTTCGCTTCCTAGAATTTAGTTAGATATTTGTTTAGTTATCCTTTCCAATATAATGTAGTCTTTGAGCCCTATGTTTTGGCTCTGAATTAGTGGATGTAATAGTTTAGATGAATTATCAATAAAATAAAGAGTTTATTGTAATTATTGTTCATTAGATGCTCTAATGTTTGCGAATGTATGCGCAATTTTCATTACCATACACTTTATTCGCGTCTCCCCAATTTATTCCGCTGCTAAATTGGAGGGGCGTGACAGAAGGCTAATGAGTTCACTAATCTAAAGTAACTCAGAATGATGGTGTCAGAATATGAGGCGCAGTTTACTCGACTGTCTATGTACGCTTCTCATCTGGTAGCAACAGAAAAATTGAAAGAAAAAAGGTTATGAATGGTTTATGTCCAAACTTCATTACTCAACTAACGCCTCATTTAATTACCTCATATTCTAAAATGGTTAAAAGGGCTTGGCTTTAGAAGCTACCAATGAAACAGTGGAAAAGATTAGAGGGAAGTCCAGTGAAAGTTCTTCCATGACTGACCGTAAAAGGAAATTTGAGATATGGAAATGTCCCTAAAGTACAGCAGTCCACCAAGAAAGCAGGAAAAGCTACAGTTGGGAATAAGGATGTTTGTCGACATTGTCACCTTAGTGGACATAAGACTGAGAATTGTTGGCATAGGTTGGGTGCTTACCTTCGATGTGGAAGTAATCAACATCAGATTCTTGAATGTCCTATGATGAAGAATGCACCACCAACCCAAAATCCCCGAGCCAAACAAGGACATCTACAAGCTACTCAGGAAGTGGAACCTGAATCTCCGCAAGAGGGTGGACTTATTAAAGGCACACTTTTAGTAAACTCTAAACCTACATATGTTTTATTTGATGCGGGAGCTACACATTCCTTTATTAGTCAAGAATTTGCTAGATCCTTAGAAATACAATTAGTTCTATTACCTGTACAACTGGAGGTAGCTACTCCTCTAAGTGAGGGTAAGAAACTCAAAGAATATTACCCTGCCAATCAGATTCTAGTTAAAGAACATAATTTCCCAGGTGATTTGATACGCCTTGAGATGTGGGATTATGATATAATCCTTGGGGTAGATTGGCTATCTGAACACCATGCAAATTTGGATTGTCAATTAAGGCAAGTAACTTTTCTAGGTAAGGCGGTTTATTCCATGACTTTTGATAGACCTCGTGTAAGAAGTATACCCATAATCTCGGCAGTTAAAGCATGCACGTTGGTACAAAAAGGGTGTCAAGGATATTTGGCATCCGTGACAATGATGAATCAGAATACTATAGGATTAAGGGGTATTCCGGTAGTAAAAGATTTTCCTGATGTATTTCTTGAAGAATTACCTGGATTATCACCTAGTAGAGAAGTAAATTTCTCAATTGAATTGGTTCTAGGAGCCATACCAATTTCAAGAACACCTTATCGAATGCCAATGGAAGAATTGAAAGAATTAAAAAAGGCAATTGATGGAACTAATGGAGAAAGTATTCATTAGAACCAGTACATCTCCTTGAGGTGCTCCAGTACTATTTGTTAAGAAGAAGGATGGGAGTATGCGACTATGCATAGACTATAGGCAATTGAACTAGTTAACAATTAAAAATAAATACCCACTTCCTAGAATTGATGATATATTTGATCAATTCCGTAGCCCAGTATTTTTCAAAGATTGATCTTAGATCTGGGTATCATCAATTGAGAATTCAGGAAGGAGATATTCATATGATAGCTTTTCGAAGTAGATATGAGCATTACAAATTTATAGTGATGTTGTTTGGATTAACCAATGCACCTGCTGCTTTCATGCGATTGATGAATGATGTATTCAGGTCATATTTGGATCAGTTTGTGGTTGTATTCATTGATGACATATTGATTTATTCTAAGAGTATGGAAGAACACGAAGCACATTTATGGGTTACTTTACAATTGCTACGAGACCATAAGTTGTATGCAAAATTTAGTAAATGTGAATTTTGGTTGGAACAAGTAACGTTCTTAGGACATGTCATTTCTAGAGAAGGATTGCCAGTGGACTCCTCAAAATTGAAGCTATCCAGAGATGGAAACAACCTAAGAACATTACTAAAATTAGAAGTTTTTTTGGGTATGGCTAGCTATTACCGATGGTTTGTCAAAGATTTCTCCAGAATTGTTTCACCTCTTACACAATTGACTCGAAAGGGAACTGCATTTGAATGGAATGAGAGTTGTAAATATGTATTTCAAAGGTTGAAGGAATGTTTATCATCCGCACCAGTTCTGGCCCTACCAATAGAAGGAAAAATATTTGAAGTTTACACCAATGCATCGAATATCGAGTTGGGATGAGTTTTAATGCAAGAAGGAAAAGTTATTGCTTATGCATCTAGGCAATTAAACAATCATGAGAAAAATTACACAGTACATGATTTGAAACTAGCAGTGGTAATTTTTGCTCTAAAGATCTGGAGACACTATTTGTATGATACTCAATTCATAGTGTACTCCGATCATAAAAGTTTGAAATATTTATTTTCACAGAAAGATTTGAATATGAGACAAAGAAGATGGGTAGAATATATCAAGGATTGTGATTTTAATATTGAGTACCATCTTGGAAATGGTAATATTGTAACTGATGCTCTAGTAGGAACCCCATGGTGGAATTATTTCATTTACAAGACAAAGAATGGAAACTTTTGGAAAATTTCTCTGCATTGAATTTGAAAGCTGAACAACAAGAGGATAGGGATATGATTGATAACTATACAGTGCAATCTGATCTATTAAGGAAAATTAGTGTACAACAAGACAGTGACCCCACATTGATAGAAATCAGGGAAAAACTGAATTTCAGACCTGATTTTAATGAAGATGCTCATGGAAATCTTTGGTTCCGAAACAGATTGTGCATATCGGATAATTCAGAAATCAAGAAACAAATATTAGAGGAAGCTCATCGGGCACATTATACCATCCATCCGGGAGCTGTCAAAATGTACCAAGATTTAAAAAAAAAAATTGATGGTGTAACATGAAGAAAGACATTGTAGATTTTATTGCTAGATGTTTAACATGTCAGAAAATCAAGGCTGAACACCAGAAACCCACAAGGAAATTAAAACCCCTTGAGATACCGGAGTGGAAATGGGACAGTGTTGGCATGGACTTTATTGTGGGACTACCCAGAACACGTAATGGATACGATGCGATATGGGTAATAATTGATCGACTCACAAAAGTCAGCTCATTTCCTGGCTATTAAGACAAAATGGTCTATCAATATATTAGCAGCTTTGTACTTAAAGAAAATTGTTCGACTGCATGGAATTCCAAAGGATATCATTTCTGACAGAGATGTAAGATTCACATCACACTTTTGGAGAGAACTACAAGATGCATTGGGAACTAAGCTGAAGTTTAGTACGACATTTCATCCTCAAACCGATGGACAAACAGAACGGGCAAATCAAATTATTAAGGATATATGTCGTGCCTGTGTTTTAGAATTTGGAAGTGACTGGAGTAAGCATTTAGTAATCATGGAATTTGCTTATAACAACAACTATCAGTCTACAATTCAAATGGCACCATTTGAAGCTTTATATGGCTGACAGTGCAGATCACCATTATGTTGGATTGAATTGAAGGAATCACACATTCTTGGACCTGAAATGATTCAAGAAACTATAGAAATTATAAAGTTGGTTCAAGATCGAATAAAAACCACTCAAGACCGACAGAAAAGTTATGCTGATCGATGAAGAAGAGAGCTAGAATTTCAATAAAGTGATCATATTTTTCTCAAAGTGTCACCCCCAAGAGGAATCAAGTGATTTGGAGTTAAAGGAAAGCTTAGTCCAAGATACATTGGACCATTTGAGATATTAAGGAGAGTTGGGGAAATGACGTATCAACTAGCATTACCACCCCAATTATCCAATGTTCATGACATCTTCCATGTGTCAATGTTGCAAAAATATGTTCATGATCCAGAGTATGTTATTGAATACCAGAATTTGGAAGTACAAGGAAATCTGGCATATGAAGAGAAACCTGTGCAAATCCTCGACCGAAAAATTAAGCAACTTCGGAATAAGAAAGTTTTGTTATTAAAGATTCAATGGAATAAGCGAGGACAAGAAGAAGCAACATGGAAATTAGAAGATGCTATCAAAACCAAGTATCCAGAATTGTTTACAGGTTAGTATCACTTGTTGTTAAATTCTTATCTGTTAAATTTGGAGGACCAAATTTTTCTTTAGTGGGGGAGAATTGTAACACCCAAAAATTATATTTATTAAAAATATTGATAAAAGTGATGATTTTGGCTGACAAACACAATCACTTACATGAGATATAATTATCTTTATTTTAGGAATTATCTTTGTATTAATAAAATTATTACAGTGTTGTATTCAGAGGTGTGCACTCCGACAGGGCATCACCAAAATTTTGTAACGGAATTGAAATATGAAAACATCATAATTTCTAAAAAAAATGTGCTGATGTTAGAAATGTAAATATCCAGAATTATTGACACGCAGATATCAAGATTAAGTCGATATAATGATTTTTCGGGCAATTTTTGCTGGGTGAAAAATAATTCTAAAAATTAAACTAAAATCATCATAATTTATAAAACCTTCCAATTAGCTTATGTTTGAAGTTTCAACTTGTTTGGACATCATTTGGATACACAAATGCGGGGATAAAAGGACCAGCCGAATTTTTACCTATTTACGTAATCCAATTTCTTTGATTATTTTGCTTACGTAACATGGGTGACGTAAGACTCCTTGTATTTGGGGTAAATGGTTTACACGTAGCTTACTATGTGTGAGTGGGGTAAAATTGCATAGTTTATGTGGCTGGGCTATAAGAAGTGTGAGTTTTACAGTTACATATGTATGGCTACGTGCCATACATGCATGAGACCCGGGCAAATATATGAACCTCCCCTTAACCATTCGTATGGGCTTTTACCCACTTGCTCAAACTTCAACTTTGTTGTTGCTGCTCCTACTGTAGCTGCTGCTGCTGCTTTGCTGTAGCTATGCTGCTCCTGCTGAAGTTCCTTTTATTGCACATGTTGTGGCTACTACCTTCACAAGTCTTCTTCTTCCTTCGTTGACGAGAGGAGAAGGACCTTCATCTTTCCTAAGTCAAGTAAGATTCTCTTCTTCTTGTCTCCTTCTTTTGTTAGAACCATAAGTTTAAGTGTCTTCCATGAGTTTTCCTTGACTTGTGTACAGTAAAAACCAATAGGAATGGTTTTCTCTTCTCAGATCATGTTTCTCTTAGCTTGTGCCCATGTCTATGGTTGGTGTTCATATATAACTTGACGTGAACTTTCTTCTGGGTGCATAGAAAACTCTCTCTTAAAGGAGATTTATGTACAATAACCTTTCTTTCATAAGTTTCCATGCCACCCATGTTGTGAATAATGTAGTCCTATTGTTCTACTTCTTTCCCTCATGTAAGTGGTGTTTAGAAATGTAAATAAGACCTATTAGGTGTTGTTAACCATGCTTAGAATCATAGGAACACTTAGAAGAGTCTCCTGAGGTAATGTTAAACCATTTCTGGAAGATTAACCTGCGACTGTCGACAGTTAGAACCCATCTGTCAAAAGGTATCATGCTTCTAGAGCCCAAGAATTCAGAAACACCAGTAGATGTCGACAGATAGACTTCATCTGTCGACATATGGTCTCCATCTGTCGACAGCCACCTATGGCATGTCAGCAAACAGGGACCAGATTCTAGAATCTGGTTCTGAATGTTCAGTGGCTGTCGACAGCCACTCTTTAGCTGTCGACATACACCTGTCTGCGGTGATTAACCAGATCTACTTCTTGTCGAACCCAAGGTGGCACACCTTGGTATCAACCCAACAAGTTGTCTTCCTCATTTTCTTGGATTCTACCTACAATATCATTGAGAGAAACTATTTAATTGTTATCCGCATCCAACTATGGATTGTTCTTGAACACCCCCAAGTATAATTGATTCCCAACCCTTTACTACTAGTGAGTTCTTGAGTACTTGTGTACCATACTTGAATATTTAACAGAAATGATTTATGATGAAAATATTGGATCTTTGTACCCAATTGAGATAAATGCTTGTGCAAGTGGGGCTGATCCAATCCAGAGAGGAGCACCCGAATTTGTTTACTAGCCGTACAGAACGATAATGGATCTACATGATGTTTGGCATTGCATCATACTTGCGTGATTGGTCATCATCTTATTCTGTCATGAGTTGCTTATGTACTTGAATCAGAATGTGATTATTATCCTGAATTCTTTTCTGTGCAAGTTTAATTCAGTATTCTTTATTCTACAATTGATATCCAATTGACATGGTTATACAGTTATCTTTGATATTCAGCATTGCTACCACATAAGTTTCTTGCCCAACTCTTTGGTTGTCACGTCCCGAGAATTACGCAATGGATTTATTAATTAAATAATGCGGAATAATTATAATTCGATATCCCGAGACGTGAACAGTCGGCAAATAAGCCTCTAGCTAGCACGCAGTAAATGTGTATCAACACAACATCATAATAGGGCCCAAATGTTGAACTCAACTAATCTTTTATTCAAATCTCAACTTATTGTATTCAAATGGAACCATTACAGGACTAAGACTCAATAAAATCAAAAGTACATAATACCTCACTTCCTACTACATTGTTCTATCACTCAAAATAAACTAACTATAGATAGACTCATAATTGGAACGCTCATCACTCGGACGCATTCCCATCCTTGACTTGCTCCTCCTCTTAAACTTCATAGTCACCTAGATTGGGTAAAAGTAGGGGATGAGCAAACTAGCCCAGTAGGATTTATATCTCAATGTGCGGGCAATGATATAAGTGATTAGCAATTTAGAACTGGGTAAGCACAATGAATGTCATGATATGCATGTGCATGTAAAACTCATTAAAACATGATACATGAAACAAACTAGAGAGAGAGATTATGATAGAACAAGATTTGTGAACAAGATGACAAGATAGAACTAGCAATAGACCACTTTGTACAAGCACGCAAGATTTCACTTGATGTCAAGAACGCAAGATATCACTAATTGCATTAACTGCAGGATGGCCATATCACGCAAGCAAGCAAGCAAGAATGTACGAGCACGATAATGTAACACTAATCAGGCACGTAGACACTAATGTACACTGAGAAAAGATCCATCAAGAATGTACACCAGGACACGTGTATGTGGTATTGTATCTATCATTCAACAAGCAAGCAGGACTCCCGGCGCAGATGCAACGCTAGTAATCATTATACCCCATGGTTAACAGTATATTTATGACTCGCCGTCATTGGGGCTAGACTGGAGCCCTTGGACACACGCCGTGCCCTGTCAGCAATCTCATGAAACATTTTTAAATGTAGATACCCACAGTCATTAATAATGGCCAATGAGAGTTTCAATAAGTAAGCATATGTAATGTCATGTTCATGATGATGATGAGAATAAGTAATAAGTAAATTGAACATGATTTCATGAGAACAATGGTCAAGAGATAAATTCGGCAGCATAACAGTATGATTTATACTTTAATTCAATCTTTACATTAATGGCTTTGGTCTAGATTGTAAATCACACTTACGAGAACAAGAAGAGAAAGGAAGTGCACGCTATCTTCAGGGAACTTCAATGGTACAACCAACTCGTCGGCCATGTGGGAATCCATGGTCAGAGGAGATTTACGGAGGCCTTGGAGAATAGGTCACTAGTCTACCGATTCGGAATGACCGGTAGAGAGCTTCCAAATTCCCAAGAAAGGCTGCCTAACAGTGCAAGTGTGTAGTGATGTGCGTGTCTCAAATCACAATCCATCGGTCTCAAACTCACGGAAAGCACTTAACATGATGGCATGTAATGAACAATGCATTTAACTACACGTGGGTTTGCAAGATTTAAAGATAATAATTTTCATTTAATCAAGCTAGAATGGTAACAAGAGTCAATCACAACTTTCATGAATGATCATATCATTAAGAAAGCAATTAGAATAATATTTATGTAATTAAGGCTTTTTAAATGGGTTAAACACTTTTAAGTCATTAAATAGACATCATGTAATGATCAGACTCAAGACATGCAACTTACACAATAAATATCATGTTAAACAGACCTCGGGTATATGCGGTAAGATTTGCAAGAAAACAAGTGGTTCCATGTAAAAATCCTGAGATCGCGACGCACCCCAGTAAGGGTAGCGACGGGGTCAGGTCAGAACGCGACAGAGCCTTGTAAGGATCAAGACAGGCTTGTCTGATCGGGCAGGCAGATCGAGACAGTGGCATATGAAGAAAGCGACATGTCTGTCAGACCCGAAGGTCAGATCGCGATAGACACTTGTAAGGGTAGCGACGGGTCGGGACCAGAACGCGACATATGTATGTGAACAACGCGACTGGGAAGTCAGATCAAGCAGCCAGATAGCGACGGAGCGCACGTCGCATTCAGAAAGTGACTAGTGAGCTGTCGCAACAAGACCACTGAACGTGGCCTATCGGGCCGTCGCATTCACAGGGTCCGTGCCTGAACCTGACAGAGAAAGGACAGTGCTTTGGATTACGGACCAGACTTTCCTTATTTTGACACAAGGTTGTTCTAAAATTAAGAACAAATTGTACGATGCATGAAAAATAATGAAACTAGTTTTAAACCAACCTAGACATGCAAGGGTGTTTCCAGTAAATCAGAATTAGAAAACAATGGTGGTTTCGATAGACTTTAATCAAGTTAAACACAATGTAATACCAAGTGCAACCTGAAAACATAGTTTCGTGCAGCAACCTTCTTACCACGCTTATAACTCTCTAACTAATGACATTTAGACAAAACATTCAACACAAGACCTGACGAGCACAACTAGTAAACAAACTTTCATGTTAAGGGTTTGCTATAATTCGGTCTCAATTCACATGCAACATACAAAGAACAGGAAAAGCCTTAACAGTGCACGACTTGGGGAAAGCACTTAAAATTCAAAATCTACTCATTGAAATTTGATGAAACCAGAGGGAAACGACAGTTAACTTGATGCTCTACACATTGGTATATGATATGTTAAGATTTGGCCCGAGAAAACCTATCTTTTGGGTTGATGAAGTATCGTTCTTCAGAAATCCCGTGTTCAGACCACTGTTTGTAGAACGCCTAATACTCCATATATACTACATGGAATTTGGGCATTCCACTTGGGTTAGGAATTAGACTCGACCCTCTTTCCAGGGGTATAAGCCTTGCAAGGTTTGGTTTAGGTTTGGCTTACCTTTGGTCGACTTCAAGTGGACGGTTTGTGCAGGTTGCAGCAGATGAGAAGGGGAAGAAGAACGGCTTGGTGTGGGTGATCTCCTGCTCTCCAGGCACCAAGAACTCCTCCACACGACCCCAACAAGATCTAAACTCGTCCCTAGGGTTTGGGTGAAGAGTATTTAAGCATCCATGGTGTTTAGGAGTCCTATTGTAACTAGGAAAGAAGGGTTGTGGGATTGGCATGTTGGTTTCCTATTTTTGATGATTTCTTCCTCCATTAGAGAGTCTTGGCCATCAAGAAACCTCCATGGGTGGGTAGGCACGAATTTGGGTTGCTAAGAGTGCAAGATCTCTTCCCAATTCAACTCTAATTGCCTCTTTTTAATTTCAGCTTATTTATGGTTACGAATTTCCATGTATTTTCTTGCTTCATTTGAGTTTTGGGCCATATGTGGTCCATTAGCCCAATTAAGATATTGGGTCATTAATATATAATGTTAGAAGTCTTTTCCACATTTTTATTTAATTTATGATTGCGTCGTATTTCCGTGTTAACGGTTTTCCGACTTGTTTCCTTATTTGGATAATCGGTCACCATGTGATGTACACTTAGTTAAATCGATTTTTCGTCGTATGAATTTCTTTGTGGAACATTTAAGAATAATGTGTGGGGTTGATTTATAATTTTTACGGAATTTTCCGATGTGTTTTAGCACATACGATAATGATACGTATGTTTTAAATAATCTAATATTATGAAAATTATTTATTTCCATTTATTTATATTTTTATGTAATTAAAATTTCTGTGGTGCTACACCCTCCCCCACTTAAGAGAATTTGGTCCCCAAATTCATAGATCATTAATTGCCCTTTGATAGTTATGATCATTGAGGTCGTTTTAGATTTAATTCTTCTAACTTGTTTCAACATCGTGGAGGTTAGTCCAACATCTACACCTATGGCCACCCGTACTATTCATTTGGTTCCTTCCACTCCTGTTTTTCTTTCACAATTGTTATAACTCCATCTTAATCCACCAGATGAACTACGGTATAACCACTAGATTATTCCTTTTCAATTTCTCCTTAATGATCTCCCCCACTTAAATATGTACTAATAAGAAAAGCATCTTAAGATCAGTCTAGGGGTTTAACAATCATACCTCCTTCCAGAAGTTCTGTTGGAGTTATTGCTTTCACGCGTCCTTGATGCTTTACCACTCCTTGGTTTCTTCCAGCTTGGTCTTTTAGCATGGGACAGTTGGAAAGGCAGTGGTCGCGACTCCCGCATCGCAGGCAAGCTCCTGCCTTCTTCCAGCACTCTTCTGCTCTATGTCCAGGCTTGTTGCAAAAGTTACAATATTCCACCGTCTTTGTTTCTTCTACTTTGATCTTTTTCTCCACGCCATAGTCTTTCCCAGTGGTTGGCCTTTTGTTGTTGTTGTTATTGTTGTTGTTGTTGGGGAAAGTTCCAGTTGTATCGACTGCTCCCCTTTTTATAAAGGTTGGCTTTGAGATATCTTTCCCCCTCATGCCTTCCACCTTAGCCATAGTGTCTTCTACTAGTTGGTCTCTTTGGACCATCTCAGTATAGGTTTGGATGTTGTGAGGTCCGAACTTCTCAATAAACATGGGTCTGAGCCCATCCATGAACTGGTTTACCTTCAGTCTTTCCGTTCCCACCAGGTGTGGGGCATACACAGCTAGACGCGCAAACTGAGCCTCATACTCAGCCACGGACATTCCCTTCTGCTTCAGCGCGGCAAATTCTGCCGCTTTCTTTTCCTTAACTCTTTCATAGAAGTATTTTCCTCGGAAGATTTCCAGAAATCCTGCCCACTCTAGCTCAGCTACATTTGGCAGGTGGGCCGATGTGGCCTTCCACCATGCTCGAGCATCCTTAGTGAATTGAAAAGTGGCAAGTACCACTTTTTCCTTATTAGTGCATTGCATGACTTGGAAAATCCTTTCTATCTCCTCCTGCCAATTTTCTGCCTCGTTCGGATCAGGGGATCCAGAGAAACGAGGAGGGTTTAAACTCCTAAAATTCCGGTGCAGATCATCGGCTCCATTCCTTGCAGCTCCAGCCTGATTTCCAGCCTGAACTACATTTTGTAATGCCTGGGTCAATCCAGCCACGGTTTCTTGCATAGCTTGCCACTGATTACGAGCCATTGCAGTTGTGTGTAAGAGTTATGAAAGTTCCTGAGAAAAGGATGGAAACCAATTAATGTCTCTAGATACATTATTAGAGTCAATGGGTAGGAGTGTTTTGTTCATTCTATCATATTCCCAGTCTCTACCGATTCTCACCAGGTACTGTATTTAATTTCCATGACCTAGGTTCCATAGGTATCTCCTAATCCTGAGACATATATCCTATTTGGATTTCCTAGGCTCTGATACCATTAAACTGTCACGTCCCGAGAATTACGCAATGGATTTATTAATTAAATAATGTGGAATAATTATAATTCGATATCCCGAGACGTGAATAGTTGGCAAATAAGCCTCTAGCTAGCACGCACTAAATGTGTATTAACACAACAATAGGGCCCAAATGTTGAACTCAACTAATCTTTTATTCAAATCTCAACTTATTGTATTCAAATGGAACCATTACAGGACTAAGACTCAATAAAAATAAAAGTACATAATACCTCACTTCCTACTACATTGTTCTATCACTCAAAATAAACTAACTATAGATAGACTCATAATTGGAACGCTCATCACTCGGACGCATTCACATCCTCGACTTGCTCCTCCTCTTGAACTTCATAGTCACCTAGATTGGGTAAAAGTAGGGGATGAGCAAACTAGCCCAGTAGGATTTATATCTCAATGTGCGGGCAATGATATAAGTGATTAGCAATTTAGAACTGGGTAAGCACAATGAATGTCATGATATGCATGTGCGTGTAAAACTCATTAAAACATGATACATGAAACAAACTAGAGAGAGAGATTATGATAGAACAAGATTTGTGAACAAGATGACAAGATAGAACTAGCAATAGACCACTTTGTACAAGCACGCAAGATTTCACTTGATGTCAATAACGCAAGATATCACTAATTGCATTAACTGCAGAATGGCCATATCACGCAAGCAAGCAAGAATGTACGAGCACGATAATGTAACACTAATCAGGCACGTAGACACTAATGTACACCGAGAAAAGATCCATCAGGAATGTACACCTGGACACGTGTATGTGGTATTGTATCACACATTGGTATAGGATATGTTAATATTTGGCCCGAGAAAACCTACCTTTTGGGTTGATGAAGTATCGTTCTTTAGCAATCCCGTGTTCAGACCACTGTTTGTAGAACGCCTAATACTCTGTGTATACTACATGGAATTTGGGCATTCTAGTTGGGTTAGGAATTAGACTCGACCCTCTTTCCACGGGTATAAGCCTTGCAAGGTTTGGTTTAGGTTTGGCCTACCTTTGATCGACTTCAAGTGGACGGTTTGTGCAGGTTGCAGCAGATGAGAAGGGGAAGAAGAACGGCTTGGTGTGGGTGATCTCCTTCTCTCCAGCCACCAAGAACTCCTCCACACGACCCCAACAAGATCTAAACTCATCCCTAGGGTTTGGGTGAAGAGTATTTAAGCATCCATGGTGTTTAGGAGTCCTATTGTAACTAGGAAAGAAGGGTTGCGGGATTGGCATGTTGGATTCCTATTTTTGATGATTTCTTCCTCCATTAGAGAGTCTTGGCCATCAAGAAACCTCCATGGGTGGGTAGGCACGAATTTGGGTTGCTAAGAGTGCAAGATCTCTTCCCAATTCAACTCTAATTGCCTCTTTTTAATTTCAGCTTATTTATGGTTACGAATTTCCATGTTTTTTCTTGCTTCATTTGAGTTTTGGGTCATATGTGGTCCATTGGCCCAATTAAGATATTGGGTCATTAATATATAATGTTAGAAGTCTTTTCCACATTTTTATTTAATTTATGATTGCGTCGTATTTCCATGTTAACGGTTTTCCGACTTGTTTCCTTATTTAGATAATCGGTCACCATGTGATGTACACTTGGTTAAATCGGATTTTTCGTCGTATGAATTTTTCTGTGGAACATTTAAGAATAATGTGTGGGGTTGATTTATAATTTTTACGGAATTTTTCGATGTGTTTTAGCACATACGATGATGATACGTATGTTTTAAATAATCTAATATTATGAAAATTATTTATTTCCATTTATTTATATTTTTGTGTAATTAAAATTTCCGGGGTGCTACATTGGTTATTGTAGTCCTTTTGATTAGAAGGATGAATCCTATTGGGCACATTAGCTCATTAATTCTTACTTTTCAGGTGGACAGGATGGGCATAGTTCTTAAGGGGTGTGTAAAGCGAGACAAACAATCTTCGTAGTCCAATAAATTACCTTTCTTGTAATGTAGTTAGAAGAAGGGAGTGTTATTTTGTTTTCTTTTTCTCACTCCTCTTGTGGATTGTTATGAGGAGTGTTATGTAAGTAAGCTTCTGCTATGATGATGACAGATGTTCAAAAATATAACCTCTATTTCTTACGTCTATTTTTCTGTCATTTCTGATAAATAGATATTTATTAAGACGTGACAGAAAGCATGTATCAAATAGAATGTATAACAAAATCTCTAGTTATGCCAACTTTTGGACATGGATTGTAATAGGCATACATACTAGATCAGCTTTCAAGTTATGGTCTCTTATCATGACATCACTTTGTGGGTAGTATTTGTTAAGTTTGGCTTTTTCTCCCAATGATGTTTTGACAGAGAATTCAGAACCCATGGATGCAAGTTTAATATTCAAAGTATCAGCAAAGCCTTGAGATATGAATAAATATGTAGCACCAGCATCAATCAAAACAAATGCTAATTGAGAAGAAACGTGTAATGTACCTTCCACCACGCCACCTTCCTCAGTGGTTTCCTCATCACGCAAGGCTTACAGCCTACCCTATTTCTTTAGCACATTAGTGCTCTTCTCATGTTCTTTCAATAACGGGCACTCAGGAATGCGGTGCTCGCGACTACCACAATGCAGGCATGCGCCAACCTTCCTCCAGCACTCATCGGCTATGTGACCTGGCTTGTCACAGTGTTTGCAGTTGCCTTTGGTTGGAATGGTGGTGTAAGACCCGGCCCCCTTGGGACCTTTGGCCCCGTCCTCAGAGTCGCGATAAGCGCTTTGGTCGCAACATGGTCGTGCCAGAGTGGCCTGTCGTGACAGGCTTGGTGAAGCGCCGCACCCGGCCGTCGAGTTCTTTTCGCGATGGGGGTGGCCGTCGCGTCCTTGTCGCGGCGTCTGACGGCGTCGCGACCACTTTTCTGACAGACGTGACCAATGTCCTGTCTGTCAGAACAGTCGTGTTAGATGGCAGGAACGTACAATATTGATGCGACCTGGCCAGCCGTTGCGTTTGCTTTTCCCGGTCTTCGAGGTTTGACTGCTTTTTGGGTCGCACCGGGGGTGGCCGTCGGGACAGGGTCTGAACGCCTATGGGCGTCGCGACAATGGTGTTGTTGTAAGGAAACGATCGGGGCGCAGTGGAAACGCGAATCCCTCAGGTAGATATCGTTGTTGGTGGTCGGATCGAACAAAAACGGAGAAACCACGCACAGGCAGATCTCATCTTTACCTTTGCGGGGTTGCGTAACTCCCGAATCCGGGGAGGAGGTGGCGCAGGAGGCGCTAGTGCTTCAAGCCGTTCAAGTGTTCGGCCTCTAGACGTATCCACGCAAGCTTCGGACGCAGAAGGGATCTCCTCGTTCTCCACGCGTCTCCCGGATCTCAGCTCCACCATGTGCAGGAGAGAGGAGAGAGAGGATGGGGGGCGCCCTGGGAGAGAGAGAGGAGGGGGCGGCCAGGGTTAAGCCTGAAGCTTGGCCCAGGGTTTAACTCTCAACGTATATTTATAGACACTGCGGTTTTTCATAAAAACCCAGTCATTGTCTATAAAGAACACCTTGCCTAGTCTGCTCGGAACTCTTATGCGTGTGACCGTCTAGGCCCAAATGCTAGTCCAGTTTTTCAGCCCATTAAGCTCAATAACTCTTTATTGACTTATGGTAGTTAATTAACATCTCATATTAATTAATTACACAATCAATTATCGTCTCACGATAATTGACCGGGCTTCCAATCAAGTTGGGTGCCAAGCAACACCACTTGATCTTGGAAAGCATTGGGGTTCAGCAACCCATTAAAGGAACCTTTTGTATCATCAGTTACCACGTGACTTTAATCCTTCGCTCGTACAATGCTCTCGAGTGCACTTAGGGTATGGTCAACTGTCCAACCCTAATGTGTGTACTCACTTGGTTTAGATGCCGCATAACAATATCAGAAAACTCCTTTTCTGATAAGTAGTCTTGCCCTGGCCAGGGACTATCAGGCATCCTTCCGTAGAGCATTCACTCTCCTATTACCGAGAGCGAGCGATCCCATATTGACCACACAATCACCTTCGAAGGTATTCCGCTAGATCCGATCACTTAACTGATTAAGACCTCATGGCTAGAGATCTATAAGTCAAGGTCAAAACCCAGAAGTCCACCAACAAGGTGTCCTTGGTGTCTCAGGTCTAAGGACCAATCACGCCACTGTGACAATGAATCTAGCTGTTTGACAGTAGGTAATATTACCATCCAGCGATTCATAACGGATCAGTTCAGTGAACTCATTCTCCAATGAGCACCTACAGATTCACCTTAGTGTCTCCACACAAGTGACTATGAGACCAGTCACCCTCATCATATGAGCAGGTGCAACCTGTACTAGTCTAACCGGATATCCGATGTCCTTCTCGAATATCCTCCGACTAGGAACAATTAAGAATATACGTTTAAAGGATATTAATCTCATTGTTATAATCTCATCATAATTAATATCCATTGCGCATATTCATGGACTTTATAATGAAACGATAAACGAATTATACATAATGAATATAAAAGCCTTATTATTATTATCAAAGAACAAGATTGTACAAGTTATGATTGGCTTGAGGACACCCATAACTAACAATCTCCCACTTGGACTAAAGCCAATCACCTTTATGTCTTAAACCCATAGACTCTAGGTGGCGCTCAAACACAATTTGAGACAGAGGCTTTGTCAATGGATCTGCAATGTTGTCGACTGAAGGAACTCTTTCCACCCGTACATCTCCTCTAGTGATTATCTCCCTGATCAGGTGAAATCGCCTCAGAATGTGCTTCGACTTCTGATGAGACCGCGGCTCTTTCGCTTGCGTAATGGCCCCATTGTTGTCACACAGCAATGGGATTGGATCAGAGTCACCTGGCACCACACCAAGGTCGGTGATGAACTTCTACATCCACACTGCCTCCTTGGCGGCTTCAGCTGCAGCAATGTACTCAGCTTCTGTCGTCAAGTCTGCAGTGGTTTCTTGCTTGGAACTCTTCCAGCTCACTGCACCCCCGTTCAAAGTGAACACAAACCCAGATGTAGACTTGCTATCATCTGGGTCTGACTGGAAACTCGAGTCAGTATATGCCCGAAGTTTCAAGTCCCCTCCTCCATAGACCAGAAATATATCCTTAGTCCTTCTCAAGTACTTAAGGATACATTTCACAGCCATCCAGTGTGTTTCACCTGGATTTGCCTGATATCTACTCGTAACACTTAGAGCAAATGCCACATCAGGTCTTGTACATAGCATGGCATACATGATAGACCCTATAGCCGAGGCATAGGGGACTCTATCCATGGCTGCCCTCTCTTCAGGAGTCTTAGGAGACTGCTCCTTAGAGAGAATAATTCCATGTCTCATAGGTATGAGACCTCTCTTGGAATTTTCCATGCCAAACCTTTTGACAATGGTATCTATGTACATGGATTGGGTCAAGCCAAGCATCCTCTTAGATCTATCTCTATAGATACGTATTCCCAATACGTAGGATGCTTCTCCCAAATCCTTCATGGAGAAGTTCTTTGACAACTAAACCTTTACTGATGATAGCATCCCTACATCATTCCCAATGAGTAAGATGTCATCAACGTAAAGTACGAGAAAAGTGATAGCACTCCCACTGATTTTCTTATACACACATGGTTCATCTTCATTCTTAATGAAGTCATAAGATTTGATAGCCTCATCAAACCTTATGTTCCAACTACGAGAAGCTTGCTTCAATCCATAGATGGATCTTTGAAGCTTGCATACTTTGTCTGGACACTCTTTGGATGTAAAACCCTCAGGTTGTATCATATACACTTCCTCCTCAATGTTTCCATTAAGGAAAGCAGTTTTTACATCCATCTGTCAGATCTCGTAATCAAAGTATGCAGCAATGGCAAGAAGAATTCTGATCGACTTTATCATAGCAACTGGTGAGAAAGTTTCGTCATAGTCAATTCCTTGCCTTTGACGATACTCCTTTGCCACCAACCTTGCCTTATAAGTGTCGATCTGTCCATCTGCACCGATCTTTCTCTTAAAGATCCACTTGCACCCAATAGGTACAATACCTTCGGGCAAGTCTACCAAATTCCAAACTTGGTTGGTGTACATGGACTGCATCTCAGAATTCATGGCATCTCGCCATTTCCCTGACTGAGAACAATCAACAGCCTCTTGGTAGGTCTTTGGATCATCATCCTCATCATAAGACATGCCTTCACTGATATGTCCAACATATCTTTCAGGCTGTCTAGGTACTCTACCAGACCTACGCTGAATGTGTGTATATTCCTGAACAGGTTCCGGAACCGATGTTTCACCTGGTGGACTTTGCACAATTTGTGGATCTAGAACCTCTTCTGGATCTACTTTACTCCCACTGTCCTCTTGGGTAAGGTACTCCTCTTCCAAGAAGACAGCTCTCCTGGCGAAAAACACTCTTTGTTCACCAGGATGGTAAAAGTAGTACCCAAACGTTTCTTTTGGGTATCCAACAAACCTGCACTTATCGGTTCTGGATTCCAGTTTATCTGGGTCATGTCTCCTCACGTGGGCAGGACAGCCCCAGATTTTAACATGTTTAAAATCAGGCTTTCTACCCTTCCATATCTCATATGGAGTGGAAGACACAGATTTACTGGGAACCCTGTTCAGCAGATATGCCGCTGACTCTAGCGCATATCCCCATAAGGAAACTGGTAACTGTGAACGGCTCATCATGGATCGCACCATGTCCAACAAGGTATGATTTCTCCTTTCTGATACACCATTCATCTGTGGTGTATAGGGAGGAGTCCATTGAGAAAGGATACCATTGTCCTTTAAGAATTGTGTGAACTCTGTACTTAAGTATTCACCTCCTCGGTCTGACCGTAGGATTTTAATACTCTTTCCATTTTGTTTTTCAACTTCATTCATAATTTCTTGGAATTTCCCAAAGGCTTCAGATTTGTACTTCATTAAGTAAACAAATCCAAACCTTGAGTAGTCATCCGTGAATGTAATGAAGTATGAGTAGCCACCCTTGGCTTGGGTAGACATTGGACCACATACATCCGAATGTATTAGTTCCAATATGTCCTTGGCCCTATCTCCATGTCCACTAAATGGAGATTTGGTCAACTTACCCATTAAACAGGATTCACAAGTTGCATATGATTCATAATCAAATGGATCTAAGTATCCATTCTGATGCAACTTTTGAAGCCTATTCTCGCCAATGTGACCAAGCCTACAATGCCATAAGTAGGCTGTGTTCACACTATTCTTACTTCTCTTAGGAGAAACATCAACATGGAGATTTTCATAAGAGACATCAAGCAGATACAAACCATTCACCAAACTTGCTAAAGCAACTAGTTTATTTCTCAAATAAACTGAACAACTATTGTTCTTAATGGTAAACTTGTATCCAATTCAAGAAACAGAATTTCTTTTCCTGAAGCTTCGCTAAGCTTCTGCTTCTCATGAGCCTTCATTGCAAGGTAGTCCTTGCAATTTCTTTTCCAGTGTCCCTTTTTCTTGTAGTGGAAGCACTCGCCCTTTTCTTCTCCTTTGCTTATGTCCTTCTTTTGTTTCTGCTTAGACTGCTTCTTTGCATTGCCTTTCTTAAAGGCTTGCCCTGCTCTCCTCTTCTTGTTGGACTTTCCAACCATGAGAATAGTGGGATTTTCCTTCTTAAGGTTGCCCTCATCAGTCTTCAGCATGTTGAGCATCTCAGCTAAACTCACCTCAATCTTGTTCATTGTGAAGTTCACAATGAACTGGGAATATGAATCTAGAAGTGACTGGAGAATGAGGTCTGTGCTTAGTTCCTTGTCAAGAGGAAAACCAAGCCCTTCGAGCCTCTCAATCCACTCTATCATCTTCAGCACATGAGATTGTATTGAAGACCCCTCTGCCATGCGAGCTCTGAACAGGGCCTTGGATATCTCATATCTCTCCACCCTGCTCTGCTCTTCAAAGAGCTCCTGCAAGTGCTGCATGATGGATCTAGCCTCCATGTTCTCATGCTGCCTTTGCAACTCATTGCTCATTGAGGCAAGCATGTAGCATTGGGCCAGAGTGGAATCCTCCTTCCACTTCGCAAACTCAAGTGTTTCCCCTTCAGGTGCATCAAGGGGTGGTTTAGCTGGGATCTCACCCTCTAGGACATAGGCAATGCGCTCAGACCTGAGGACAATCTTCAGGTTTCTGAGCCAATCCGAGTAGTTCGGGCCTGTCAATCTGTTGGCATCCAGTATGCCACGGAGTGGGTTACCCGACGACATTTTGCCTATAAAGGAAATGTAAACACAACTAGCAGATATTCATAATAATAATAAAATCTAGATTAGGACTTTAATCAAGATTAGCTCCCACTATTTTCCGACAGACTGTATAACCCTCAGATATACAGAATGGGAGACACCGACGATCTCCTAGCGGGGATCAGAATCTCACAGACTCATAGCATGATCTTGTGGATAGCACAACAAACCATACTATGATCTGAAAGCGGTCAACCCTTGACACTTGCAACTCTTGCAATATCCGATCTTATTTTGGCCCCTGAATTTTAATGACCTTGTGGATAGCACAACAAGTCATTAAATTCAGTCTAAGCAGTACCATCATTACGTAACGAGCATAGATTTGGATATAGCCCTTGTGGATAGCACAACAAAGGTACACCGGTCCTCTACCCCATTTAAGACATCACTATGCCATAGTTTTAGTCTGTCATCAGATTTGACAAGCCTTGTGGATAGCACAACAAACTTGCCCGATCTAATGGCAATCCTAAAACTATAATGATGGAGGGCCACGTAATTCATTCTCAATGATTACGCTACGGCTTAAAATTTAAACGAGGGATTTTGATATATTTTATCTTGGTCTCAATATCTGTGTGCTATTGATGTATAAAATTTGGAATATCATATATTTAATTATATATACTATAGCACATTCCACACATATCATATACATGAAGAAATATGATGGATGATCATGGACTTTAACCTAGAGTGGCATTACCAGAGCCAGTTGGTAATCCACAAATATGGTGAACAAATGGCAGTTCCGCATCTGATGCTTTAGCTTGATGTAACTTTATCTCCATGAAGGTCCTGCATGGTACTCTCCTCCATCTCCGCCAATCCGCTTCTTATAATTACAAGTAATATTTAAATTGGGCTCGCAGGCCCATAAATGTACATCAGATAATAATAAGAAACCTTGAACAAGTCAAGGGGAGTACATAACAGGAGGGAGATAGAATGTACAACCCGGATTTAATAGAGGGAGAGAGGGAGGCACGCAGTCCTCATAAATTACATCATTTTCCATTAACCATAACATTCATCACATGATATCTAAGTCCATGACCATCCATCCACATACATCACATGCATCAACAAGCAATTATCACATAATTACTTCTGAAATATTTTACTTCAAAATATAATAATTATACTTTGAAAACCATTTAACTAAACAATTTAGCTAACATGGATATCATCTAATCATCATTAGATAAACGTCATTCACCGTTACTGCATGAAGTCGCCAAAATGTACAGTTAATTAATTTAAAATTCACATTTCTAAATCAATTAACATGTCTTAATTAGATTAGAGGAAATAACTAAAACGGTTTCAGATTTCCTTTAACTGTCTTAATTTTAAGTAACTAAAACGGTTTCAGATTTCCTAAACTATTAAAATAAAAATTTAAAAGGCCGGGCCGGCCCTCCATCTTGGACCGCCGCCCTCTGCCCCTAAGCACCCAAAAAACCCGAAAAGCTCTAAAAATCTGCAAAAATGCCCCATCTTGGACTGTCCAATCTGCACGACGGCGGCATCTTGCAGAGGGCCGTGTGGCCTCCACAGCGGGCCAAACGACGCCACAAAGGGTTCTCCGCGAAGCCCTTGGTACCAGGAACATCTTCCATGTGCCAAGCGGCAAGTGCACATCTCATGTGTGACCCACGAACACGTCAAACATGGCGACTCATGCACAACGCGAATCGACGAAAACGCATAAAATATCATACACAAGACGCCGATTCCGAACGTACCAGCAACCTGGCTCTGATACCACTGTAAGGAAATGATCGGGGCGCAGCGAAAACGCGAATCCCTCAGGTAGATATCGTTGTTGGTGGTCGGATCGAACAAAAACGGAGAAACCACGCACAGGCAGATCTCATCTTTACCTTTGCGGGGTTGCGTAACTCCCGAATGCGGGGAGGAGGTGGCGCAGGAGGCGCCGGTGCTTCAAGCCATTCAAGTGTCCGGCCTCTAGACGTATGCACACGAGCTCCGGACGCAGACAAAATCTCCTCGTTCTCCACGCGTCTCCCGGTTTTAAGCTCCACCATGTGCAGGAGAGAGGAGAGAGAGGATGGGGGGGGCGCTCTGGGAGAGAGAGAGGAGGGGGCGGCCAGGGTTAAGCCTGGAGCTTGGCCCAGGGTTTAACTCTCAGCGTATATTTATAGACACCGCGGTTTTTCATAAAAACCCAATCATTGTCTATAAAGAACACCTTGCCCAGTCTGCTCGGAACTCTTATGTGTGTGACCCTCTAGGCCCAACTGCTAGTCCAGTTTTTCAGCCCATTAAGCTCAATAACTCTTTATTGACTTATGGTAATTAATTAACATCTCATATTAATTAATTACACAATCAATTATCGTCTCACGATAATTGACTTGGCTTCCAATCAAGTTGGGTGCCAAGCAACACCACTTGATCTTGGAAAGCATTGGGGTTCAGCAACCCATTAAAGGAACCTTTTGTATCATCAGTTACCACGTGACTTTAATCCTTCGCTCATACAATGCTCCCGAGTGCACTTAGGGTATGGTCAACTGTCAAACCCTAATGTGTGTACTCACTTGGTTTAGATGCCGCATAACAATATCAGAAAACTCCTTTTCTGATAAGTAGTCTTGCCCTGGCCAGGGACTATCAGGCATCCTTCCGTAGAGCATTCACTCTCCTATTACCGAGAGCGAGCGATCCCATATTGACCACACAATCACCTTCGAAGGTATTCCGTTAGATCCGATCACTTAACTGATTAAGACCTCATGGCTAGAGATCTATAAGTTAAGGTCAAAACCCAGAAGTCCACCAACAAGGTGTCCTTGGTGTCTCAGGTCTAAGGACCAATCACGCCACTGTGACAATGAATCTAGCTGGTTGACAGTAAGGTAATATTACCATCCAGCGATTCATAACGGATCAGTTCAGTGAACTCATTCTCCAATGAGCACCTACAGATTCACCTTAGTGTCTCCACACAAGTGACTATGAGACCAGTCACCCTCATCATATGAGCAGGTGCAACCTGTACTAGTCTAACCGGATATCCGATGTCCTTCTCGAATATCCTCCGACTAGGAACAATTAAGAATATACGTTTAAAGGATATTAATCTCATTGTTATAATCTCATCATAATTAATATCCATTACGCATATTCATGGACTTCATAATGAAACGATAAACGAATTATACATAATGAATATAAAAGCCTTATTATTATTATCAAAGAACAAGATTGTACAAGTTATGATTGGCTTGAGGACACCCATAACTAACAGTTGTCACGTCGGGTCGACCCATCACATGTTTGGGGCCGTCGGTTTAAAACCGAAGGCGCGCCCCATTCTCCCCCTCTCGCCCTCTCTCTTCCCCTCCTTCCCCCTTCTTTCCCTCTCGAGCTCTCTTGTAGTTTCTCGCCCGTTCTTCTTACTAGTGGTGCTCGTGTTGAGGTGGTGGCGTCCCGTTCGTGCAGGGGACGTGGTCGTGGTGCTTGGAGCGAGGAGGAGGTGGTCATTCCTATGTGAAGGCCCCAACGGGTCGGCTCTTCTTGTGGAGGTAGGGACCCTTCATCCTCTCACCCTAAGCATGCTCCCCTCCCTCTAGAGACGGTGTTTCCTCATGGTTTGGGGTTGTGCAGTGTGAGGATCATGCTCGTGCTTGAGTGAGGTTTCCATCGAGCGTAGATTCTCGTAAATCCATGTTTGTGGGGTTTTAAGGGTGCTTGAGTGATTTTCAGCTTTCATACATGTTGCACATGCTCCCCCCCCCCCCTCGTGGAAATTTGTGTATCGTGTTTTCGGGTGGTTCCTGGGAGGATTGCTTCGGAACCCCCCTCGGCTGAAGACGCGACCACTATAGAGGTCGCGATCTTGTCACGACGGCCTGGTCGGTCGCGACATGATCGCGACGCTCTCAGGCGTCGCGACGTGATCCTGATGCGTCGCGACTACAGCCGAGAGACAGGTTATGGTCTTGCGAAGTACCATGCTTTGTTAAGTCTTCGCCGTTTCCGCTTCTTTTACTGTACCTGTGGCACCTGTGCTAGTTCCCTAGTTCGGTCCTACACTAGTCGTTGCCTGGTGCTCGGTACTTGAGGGCTTGTCTCGTAGAGAGGTTGTTACCATTGCCTAGGACCCCCGTCCTCAGGAGCCTATTGAGGGAGTACTCCGAGCTACGAGCGTGCTTGAGTTGGCAGCCGAGTAGGCGGACTCTGAAGCAGATGGGAAAATAGTGGTTAGGACAACAGCGTTGAGTCGTTTGCAGAGCTCTCGTGGTTGGTTTGGGACGCCGAGGTCATTTGGAGTCCTTCCCAGCGCAAGCTAGTCAGTCCTTCTTCTCACCGCCTCGCTTCTTGTGGCCCCGGAACCACTTGGAGAGGCCAGGCATGAGACCGTAGTCTGGCCAGACTACATAAGTTACTGTGGTGTACTTTGTGTCCTACATCACTCTGACGAGACGTGGGGGTCAGGACCTGGGTCGAGGATAAGATGTCAGTGGATGCACCTGACCGGTTGACTAGTGGTAGTGCTTTCCATAGCTAGTGTTTCTTGTCCAGGCAGTGTTTCCCCCTGTCTGTGTTTACTAGCCGTGTGGTGGTCATGACGAGAAATCGTACAGAGTTTTCGACTGTGTAGTACTTCCATACCGTTGCTAGTTAGTAGCTTTGCTTCCGCACGTTCTTTCCTAGGTAGAAGATATAACTGTTGTTATTTAATTTATATATATATATATATATATATATATTATCTTTTGCCTATTAGAGCCAGTAGGAGATTGGTAGTCCCTACTGAGCTTCTATTGTGAAGCTCATCCCTTTCTTTCCCAGGTGAGACTTCTCAGCAATGGTAGGGCGTACGCCGGGCGGAGGAGACGAGGAGGTAGTCGTGGTCCCCGTAACTAGCAGTGGTCTTCCCCCTCTCAATGTACGTCACCCTCGGGGTATGCCCCTAAGGGATTTGTTAACCCCTGCTTTTACATGTACTAGTTGTCTTGTGTTGGGACTGTACTTAGAGTGGCACACAACAGTCTCACTCTTCTTTCTGTTTCTGCATGTGCGCTTCTAGCTTGGTAGTTGACGTTTACTTCCACTACATATCCTGTTATGTTTATATTACAACCCTTCTGGGTCTCCGGATCCGTGGGCAATGACAGCAAAAATTGGGTCCTCGGTGTGGGCCGAGGGTCGGGTTCTCGGGGTCATTACAATTGGTATCAGAGCGAGAGTCTGACAGGACTTGTATAGGATCTAAACTGCAATGGGAAGTCCCAACAGTAGCACAAGTACACTGCTAGCTGCTCGAGTTAGTATTGTTAACCTTGCTGGTTGTGTGCCGTGTAGGACATGGCTCTACGCAGGCGTAGGCAGGCCAGAGAGTTGATTGAGCAGCAAGATGAGTCGGATATGCCCGCGCAGGGGCAGGTCCAGGAGGAGGTGTCAGCAGAGGAGTCAGTGGCACAACCTCAGGGAGTAGCGGCAGTAGCCGCGTCAGGTGGGCAGCAGCAGCAGGAGTACCATCCTCAGGCGCAGCAGTACACAGACTGGTTTCCCTTGGCAGAGCAGTTCTTCAGGAACTTATACCAGGGAGCATGGCAGCCCGGGCATGCAGCAGCAGAAGGTCAGCCTACGATACCTCCCCCAACAGTATCGGAGCAGTAGGCAGATCCAGAGGAGGAGCAGCTAGCAGTTCGATAGGCGTCGGATTCTGGGAACACCCAGGCCAGTCGGAGGAGGACGGCAGTCACGGAGAGCAGGACCGCCCTCTTGGAGAGGTTCTTGCGTCTCCGGCCACCGATGTTCTTCGGTGAGTATGATCCAAATAAGGCAGAGAGCTGGACGCATGAGTTGGAGCGCACGTTCGAGACCATGGACTGCGCCGAGGAGGACCAGGTCAGACTGGCGGTGTATCAGCCAAAGGGAACAGCCCATGAGTGGTGGAGAGTTCAGCGGAAAACTCACTTTCAGGGGCTGCGTTTGGATCAGATCACTTGGCAGCAATTTTTGGAGGTCTTTCACGGTGAGTACTTCCCCAACTATGCTCGACGTGAGAGACGAGACATGTTCCACGAGTTGGTGCAGGGTGATCTCTTAGTTACTCAGTACCACCAGAGGTTCGTCTAGTTGTTGAGGCATGTTCCTCATGTAGCAGGCAGTGAGCAGGCTTGTGCGGAGATGTAAGGCCCTCGAATTTACGTTGCATTAATTGTATTTGTGTGTGTACACTTGTGCTTGTGTATGTATATACGTATTTACGTACGTATTAATTAGTACAATTACGTGTGCATGTGTTTATACTATATGTAAATAATGCATGTATTGAATGGTGATAGTATGGATACACTACCATATACATATTGCATATATATATGCATGGTATGCATGGTTTTCTGCATATTTTAGACTTCTGGACGAAGGCCATCTTGGCGTCAACCCCTAGCCGTTGAGGTGGTGTCAGCGTCCACCCATGGACGCCAACACTAATCCCGGCGTCCAGCGATATAGACGCCTATTTCTCTGGCCTGCATACGCAGCAGAGCCAGAAATTCCGGAAACAAGAAAGCTCAGCCATTGGGGAGCTGTCCCCAATGGCTCTGAGAGCTGTCTTGTCCCCCTTGTGAGTGGGAGAGAGGCCTCTCCCACATGTTAAAGCTGGATCTATCTTCCCTAGCCTCTCTTCACCTTTGCAAGAGGAGAAAAGAGAGAAAGAAAAACCCGAGAAGAAAACTGAGAAAACCCACCCTTTTGCACCCAAGATCAGACTTCCTGGAGCTAGATCCGGCCATCTTCCACGACAAGAGGATAGCTGGAACAAAGGAGGAGGCTTCCCCGACATTCCTTTGCTGTGGAGACCATCCAGGAGACCGGAGGAAGAGGATCTAGGAGGACGGTCTGCACCTTCTTGGGACTGCCCAAGGAGGGCTTCTCCGAGCACTTTGATCCATTTGAGCATTTTATAAAAGGCAAGTGACCTAACCATAATGTCCCCGTATGTGTCTAGGTCGTTTCTATTATTTTTATGGATTTTCCCTCGAGTCCTAGACCCTCCCATTCACCCAAACTTTAGAGCTCGGGTCTGTGTTTCTACACAGACTTGCATTGACGGCAAGGTCAATGGATGCTGATATCATGCTTGGCGTCCATCGACCATGCCGCTGACCCTGAGTCAGCGGCCAGAGACCGCCGCCAAGTTCCTCTGGACAGAACAGTGACCTGTTCTGCCCTTTCTATACAACTATTTTCGGTATGGTTTCCGTGATGAGGATATATGGTAACCCTATACACTATGTATACTGTCAAATGTGGTGTGGGATGAGTGTGATGTGTGGTGGTGAATGTTAGATATTGTATCCCATGAAACTGTAAGCATGATTTGTTGATAATCTTGCCAATCCATGTTTCATGATTAGGATTAGTCTGAATGCCTTAGTTTTGGCAGATCATGAGATTAGTGGGTCAGCGTGTGTATTCTCAATTTTGATAATTTGTCCATGCTTGCATGAGTTGCTAATAAATTCGGTTCGGTAAATAAAAAGGCATGCAAGAAAGATTGTGATGATTGATCTATGGCTGTATGATTTAGGGTAATTTTGTATTCTCAAATCATGCATATAATAGTAACCTCTGTTCAGACAGTAGCTTGCTAAAATTTTGACTTGTGTGTATAAGTCCATATCAACTTAAATTATGAATGGCATGCTAAATAGGTGTTTTATTTACTGAAAATCCCATTTAGCTCAGAAAAATCTGAAAATTTTAATGTATGATCTAGAACCCGAAAATAGCATGTGGTTAAAATTTCAGGTCATTTGGACCAGTATATAAGGAGTTATGTATTTTCCATGTGAAATGTAATAATCTACTATGTTCGTGTATGATTAGATATTGTTAAACCTAACCTGATTAGTGCATTTACTGTGTGTTAAACTCCTGAAATCTGTAGTGCCATGTCAGGAAAAAAACAGAGAGTGTGCATGTGAGTGAGAAAGTGAATGAAGTGGGAGTGACATGTGTAAACTTATGTGTAAAATCGGTAAAATGTGTAATGTGTAACTGTGCCAATGTGACACTGCTTCGTAGAGGGCAGTGGAACTGTATCAGGGAAAAGTCCCCTTGAGAAAGTTCAATGTGTAAGTGACCCTAAGGGCATTAGGGGAAATCCTGGAGGTGGACAAGTACCACTGGTTAGGGTGGAGACTTGTTCTCCCGGTCTGCGCAGTCCAAGAGTCTCCATTGGAATGCCTAGATGGCGTCTATGTGTAATGTGATGTGTATATGTCCTTCTTTGGTGGTTTGGACTATGTGTCACGGCACCTAAAATGTGTAATGTGTAATGTGTAATGTGTATGTGTTCATGTGTAAATGTGTAAGTGAAAAATGTGAATGCGTATGTGCAAGTGTAACCATGTGAAAGAGGAAACTTGTGTAAAGAAAATGTGAAATTCTAAATGTGACGATATGATATTGAAATCCATGTGAGACAAATCTGAAACCATGTGAAATCAGAATTTTATGTTGTTATCATCATGTTTATATGTGCAAGAATGTCTAGAATCCATGTTAGGGATAATTGATGAGCACGGTACAAAATAGCATGATTGGTTGTTCACATGATATGTTTTAAGCAACATGTAGCTCTCATGTGTAGGTTTACAGCCATTAAACCATGTGAAACCAGCAACTTAAAGCACGTGAAAATGTCTATGTATGTGTTTAAGAACATGTAAAACTCATGCTAGTTGTGCTTCCTTTCATATGCACAATGTTCATGTTGGTAGATCTCATGTCTTGGTTCTTTAAAGACAAAATTTCATGAGTAAATTGAATAGAGAGCATGTGATAGGTAAAGTTTATTTTAGAAATCTGAAAGCATGATCCATGTATAAATTGTAAAACTTTCATGATAGGTTGAAACTTTCAAATGAATAGCATGCCATGTGTTGAAAATTTTGAATGTGCATGTAGAAACCACTATGACTTATACGTGTATGTTATGAGTAGTGTTGCTTGCTGAGTCTTTGGACTCACTCCTTGCTTCGGCGTACAGGTGTAGTTGGTGACGTGGCACTGTTGGAGGAGACAGTGGAGACGGACTCCGAGCGCGGAGATTAGTCTTTGGAGTTTCTTTGTGCTTGTGTATTTCATAGTATGTAATTTGAACATTGTATTAGAGTTATCATGAAAAGGATGTATAAGTGTGGACATTATGTATTTTTATTTCAGCAATTTAAATTATGTGAACTTTTAGTTCCTTATTGTTAATTGCAAACTTCATGTATGTTAAATGTGGATGATGAATGAATGAAGACAGTTGTCTTTTACTTCCGCTACTCTGTTATATATTCGCGTGTATCTCAGCTGTATGTATCGTTGGGTAAATGTTCCACTGTGAGGACTCTCGCTATACCGACGTGGGTTGGTATAAGCGTACCGGTATAATGAGGGCCGTCACAGAGATTGGTATCAGAGCAACCGGTTGAGATTGCACATGAATGTACCTAAGTCATCATCCCCATTGCATGCTAAGTATGTCCACATGTGTAGAAAACACTAATGAGAAGTGAAAGATAGGTAAGAAAATGGTTAGAAGACTTAGTAACCTAGCTCTAATGGTGGCTGAAATTTATTACAGCCATGGCTTCGAGAGGTAGGCGTGGTGGAGCGTCGGCCCGTGAGGACGAGCCGCGACGTGATGAGCAGGCGGAGCAACAGGCCCCAGCATCACGAGGACCTGTACTTCCCCCACCGCCGCCTGTGGATTACGGAGTATTCATGCAAGGTCTGGTACAAGCCATGCAGACGCAGGCTCATACCCAGGCAGCACTCCAGGCACAGTTGGAGGCCCAGGTAGAATAATGAAACAACTAGTAGTTGCTATTTAAATTGTATGATATTGTGTTTATTGTGTATTGCCTATTGTTTAATGTAGCAGGCTCAGGCACCAGCTCAGGACCATGGTGGACCTCCCATCATGGAGCGATTCAAGAGGATGACCCCACCCTCTTTTAAGGGGGAGAGTGATCCATTAATGGCAGAAAGCTGGTTAAGGGAGACAGAGAAAATCTTCCGAGCCATCAGGTGCCCTGATGAGGATAAGGTGACATTGGCCACCTACATGCTACAGGTAGACTTTTAATTTTGCATGTTTGTGTGTTCTGCTTAAGTTAGAAATTGTTAGTTGGTACTTATGAAGGTATATTGCAGGAGAGAGCAGATGTATGGTGGTCCTCCCTACTACGTACACGCTTTGAGGACGGAGCAGTAGACGTGACGTGGGACGCGTTCGTGAGGCTCTTTCGAGCCAAGTTCATCCCAGAGCATATCCAGGACAAGATGGAGCAGGAATTTCTCTCCCTGACGCAAGGCTCCATGACTGTGCTGGAATACGAGGCAAGGTTTTCTGAACTTTCTAAGTATGCACCGCATATCGTAGAGGATGAGCGCAGGAAGACGAAGAAGTTCGTGATGGGACTCAAGCCATCACTGCGGAAGAGACTCGTGGCATTTGACCACCGCACGTTGGACGAGGCCCTTAGTGCTGCTTGTAGGCAGGAGGGAGAAATGGAGCAATATCTGGAGGAAAAGAAAGCTTCACAGAAGAGGCCAGCAGCGACATTCCAGCGGCAGGATAAGAACAAAACGGTGTACCAGACACCGCAGCGAACCGTGGCAGTCGGCAGTTCTCAGGTACCTTCTGTACGTTCCCCTGGTGTGAAGAAAGAGTGTCCCCACTGTGGGAAGACACACGGAGGTTCCGAGTGTTGGTTGGTAGCGGGTAGATGCTTGAAGTGCGGGAGCAGCGACCACAAGATCAAAGATTGCCCAAGACTTCAGCAGGGAGTTCAGCGCGGAGCGCCAGCCCCAGCAGTAGCGGCAGCTACGCCAGCTATAGGAAGACCAGGAAGGCCTCGAGCCCCAGCTCGAGTGTTTGCTTTAGCTCGCGAGGACGCCGAGCAGGCGGAGCATGTCACCGAAGGTACGGTTTTGCTTTTAGGTGTGCACGCTCGGGTTTTGTTTGATATGGGTGCTACTCACTCGTTCATTTCCGAGCGGTTCGCTAGGCAGTTAGCCCTAGAGTCAGGGGTAGAGTCTGAGGAGTTAGAGGCCCCCTTGTCTGTGCACACCCCTGCGGGTACGGTATCGACTAGGAAGTGCATTCCGTCGTTACCTGTGTGCATTGAGGATAGAATCCTAGATGGGTGTTTCTTCTTGCTAAAGATGAAGGACTTTGATGCTATTCTTGGTCTGGATTGGCTAGAGGAGCACTATGCATTAGTGGATTGTCGTCGGAAGAGGATTGTTTTCCGCATTCCTGGTGGGACGAGTTCTCTCATCCCTTGCCAAGGAACGTGGCGGGAAAGTTAGTCATCTCTGCCATGAAGGCGATGCGCATGGTGAACAAGGGTTGTGACGCATTTCTTGCCAGCGTTATGCTATTACCTGATGCTGGTTCGTCACTGACTCTTGCAGAGATCGATGTGGTGCAGGATTTTCCAGATGTCTTTCCCGATGACTTGTCTGGATTGCCACCGGATAGTGAGATAGAGTTCACTATAGAGTTGCTTCCAGGCACCTCTCCTATCTCGAAGGCTCCATATCGGATGGCACCTGCGGAGTTAGCCGAGTTGAGGAGGCAGTTGCAAGAGTTGCTTGATAAGGGATTTATTCGCCCTAGTGTTTCCCCTTGGGGCGCACCTGTATAGTTCGTCAAGAAGAAAGACGGGTCACTTAGGTTGTGTATTGATTATAGGAAGTTGAACCAGGTGACTGTGAAGAACAGGTATCCCTTACCTCGCATTGATGATTTGTTTGACCAATTGCGAGAGGCATCAATCTTTTCTAAGATTGACTTGCGATCTGGCTATCATCAGTTGAGGATTCGGAGTGAGGATGTGTCCAAGACGGCACTTAGAACCCGTTATGGACATTATGAGTTCTTGGTTCTTCCTTTCGGATTGACCAACGCCCCTGCAGCGTTCATGGATCTCATGAACCGGGTGTTTAGGCCTTACCTAGATAGCTTTGTCGTAGTGTTTATTGACGATGTGTGGTCTACTCTCCAGATGAGACCACTCACCGTCAGCATCTGAGGTTAGTGTTAGAGGTTCTTCGTGAGCACAAGCTATATGCAAAATTCAGCAAGTGCGATTTTTGGTTGCGCGAGGTTCATTTCCTCGGGCATGTTATCTCCGGTGCTGGTGTTGCAGTTGATCCAGCAAAGGTCCAGGCAGTTATGGATTGGGAGGTTCCCAGGACCCCTTCGGAGATTCGTAGTTTTATTGGGTTAGCTGGTTACTATCGGCGATTCATTGAGGGTTTCTCATCCATCGCCGCCCCCTTGACAAAGCTGACCAGGAAGGGTGAGAAGTTTGTATGGTCTGAGGCATGCTAGCGAAGCTTCCAGCAATTGAAGGCTAAGCTCACTTCTGCTCCGGTATTGGTATTGCCTAGTGGTCTAGAGGGCTTTGCCATTTATACGGATGCATCTCAGATTGGCTTGGGTTGTGTGCTCATGCAGCAAGAGAGGGTAGTAGCTTATGCTTCTCGTCAGTTGAAGGAACATGAGAAGAACTATCCGACTCATGATTTGGAGCTCGCAGCTGTGGTTCATGCACTAAAGATCTGGAGGCACTATCTTTATGGTGTCAAATTTGAGGTGTTTACCGACCACAAGAGCTTGAAGTATCTTTTCTCCCAAAAGGAATTAAACCTGAGGCAGAGAAGATGGATTGAGTTCTTGAAGGACTATGACTTCAACCTTCAGTATCACCCTGGAAAGGCGAACGTCGTAGCAGATGCTCTTAGTAGAAAGAGGTCTTCGCTCCAGCAGGATTGGAAGATGTTGGAGGATGCAGCATGCTCTATGACCGAGTTAGAGCCATCGCTGTGTAAGGCTTTTGTAGCTCAGTTATCTCTTAGGTCCTCAGTTTTGGATGAGGTAATCGAGCAACAGGGAGCCGACCCTAGACTCTTAGAGTTAGTGGGCAAGGCAGGCATTGCTCGTGATGAGGACGGTGTGATTAGATTTCAGCACCGTGTTTGTGTCCCTGATTTGGTAGATGTCCGTGAGCATGTGTTAGCGGAGGCTCATAGATCGCGATTCTCTATTCATCCGGGTAACACTAAGATGTATCAAGACTTGAAAAGATCATTTTGGTGGTCCGGAATGATGAAGGATGTTGCGGATTATGTGTCTAGATGTCTAGTATGTCAGCAAGTGAAAGCCGAGCGCAGCGACCATCCGGCCTTATGCAGAGGATGGATATCCCGTGTGGAAGTGGGAAGATGTCACTATGGATTTTGTATCGGGTTTGCCTCGATCTAGAAGGGGCAATGACTCGATTTGGGTAATGGTAGATAGGTTCTCGAAGACTGCTCATTTCTTGCCTATGAAGAAGAAGTAGTCAGTAGAGAGTTTAGCTAGATTGTATGTTAGTGGTATCATTAGATTGCATGGTGTGCCGAAGTCGATCATTTCGGATCGAGATCCGAGATTTACTTCGAGATTGTGGAAGGGTCTTCAGGATGCGTTAGGTTTGGAGCTGAAGCTCAGTTCGGCGTTTCATCCCCAGACCGATGGACAGTCCGAGAGGACTATCCAGACGCTCGAGGATATGTTGAGAGCGTGTGTTCTGGATTGGAAGGATGATTGGGAGCGTCATTTACCTCTTGTGGAGTTCGCATACAACAACAGCTTTCATGCTAGCATTGGTATGGCTCCATTTGAGGCGTTGTATGGTAGGCCCTGCAGATCTCCGTTATGTTGGGAGGAGACTGGTGATAGGCAGTTGATCGGACCGGAGTTAGTCCAGGAAACTTCGGATAGATCCAGCTTATCAGGAAAAGGCTTGTTGCGACACAGGATAGGCAGAAGAGTTATGCCGACAACAGAAGGAAGGATTTGGAGTTCGAGGTTGGCGATCATGTCTTTTTGAAGATATCGCCTACTCGTGGTGTCGTCAGATTTGGCCGGCATAGTAAGCTGAGCCCTAGGTTCATTGGCCCATATGAGGTTCTCAGACGTTTGGGCAGCGTGGCGTATGAGCTAGCATTACCCCCAGCTTTGGCTAGCGTTCACCCTGTATTCCACGTGTCTATGCTCAGGAAGTATGTCCGAGATCCGTCTCATGTGATTAGTCATGAGCCGGTGGAGATCCAGCCAGATCTTTCGTATGTCGAGCAACCAGTAGCCATTCTTGACCGGAAGGTTCAGCACCTCCGGAAAAAGAGAATTGCATCGGTGAAGGTCCTATGGCGGAACTTCTCACGAGAGGAGGCTACTTGGGAGCTTGAGGATGCGATGAAGAAGAAGTATCCCCTCTTGTTTGAGTAGTGTCGTTCTAACTTCGAGGACGAAGTTTCTTTAAGGGGGAGAGGGTGTAAGGCCCTCGAATTTCCGTCGCATTAATTGTATTTGTGTGTGTACACTTGTGCTTGTGCATGTATATACGTATTTACGTACGTATTAATTAGTACAATTACGTGTACATGTGTTTATACTATATGTAAATAATACATGTATTGAATGGTGATAGTATGGATACACTACCATATACATATTGCATGTATATATGCATGGTATGCATGGTTTTCTGCATATTTTAGACTTCTGGCCGAAGGCCATCTTGGCGTCAACCCCTAGCCGTTGAGGTGGTGTCAGCGTCCACCCATGGACGCCAACACTAATCCTGGCGTCCAGCGATATGGACGCCTATTTCTCTGGCCAGCATACGCAGCAGAGCCAGAAATTCCGGAAACAAGAAAGCTCAGCCATTGGGGAGCTATCCCCAACAGCTCTGAGAGCTGTCTTGTCCCCCTTGTGAGTGGGAGAGAGGCCTCTCCCACATGTTAAACCCGGATCTGTCTTCCCCAGCCTCTCTTCACCTTTGCAAGAGGAGAAAAGAGAGAAAGAAAAACCCTAGAAGAAAACTGAGAAAACCCACCCTTTTGCACCCAAGATCAGACTTCCTGGAGATAGATCCGGACATCTTCCACGACAAGAGGATAGCTGGAACAAAGGAGGAGGCTTCCCCGATTCCTCTGCTGTGGAGACCATCCAGGAGCCGGAGGAAGAGGATCTAGGAGGATGGTCTGCACCTTCTTGGGACTGCCCAAGGAGGGCTTCTCCGAGCACTTTGATCCATTTGAGCATTTTAAAAGGCAAGTGACCTAACCATAATGTCCCCGTATGTGTCTAGGTCGTTTCTATTATTTTTATGGATTTTCCCTCGAGTCCTAGACCCTCCCATTCACCCAAACTTTAGAGCTCGGGTATGTGTTTCTGCACAGACCTGCATTGACGGCAAGGTCAATGGACGCTGATATCATGCTTGGCATCCATCGACCATGCCGCTGACCCTGAGTCAGCAGCCAGAGACCGCCGCCAAGTTCCTCTGGACAGAACAGTGACCTGTTCTGCCCTTTCTATACAACTATTTTCGGTATGGTTTCCGTGATGAGGATATATGGTAACCCTATACACTATGTATACTATCAAATGTGGTGTGTGGATGAGTGTGATGTGTGGTGGTGAATGTTAGAATATTGTATCCCATGAAATTGTAAGCATGATTTGTTGATAATCTTGCCAATCCATGTTTCATGATTAGGATTAGTCTGAATGCCTTAGTTTTGGCAGATCATGAGGATTAGTGGGTCAACGTGTGTATTCTCAATTTTGATAATGTGTCCATGCTTGCATGAGTTGCTAATAAATTCAGTTCGGTAAATAAAAAGGCATGCAAGAAAGATTGTGATGATTGATCTATGGCTGTATGATTTATGGTAATTTTGTATTCTCAAATCATGCATATAATAGTAACCTCTGTTCAGACAGTAGCTTGCTAAAATTTTGACTTGTGTGTATAAGTCCATATCAACTTAAATTATGAATGGCATGCTAAATAGGTGTTTTATTTACTGAAAATCCCAATTAGCTCAGAAAATTTTGAAAATTTTAATGTATGATCTAGAACCCGAAAATAGCATGTGGTTAAAATTTCAGGTCATTTGGACCAGTATATAAGGAGTTATGTAGTTTCCATGTGAAATGTAATAATCTACGTAAGTTATCGTGATGTGATTAGATATTGTTAAACCTAACCTGATTAGTGCATTTACTGTGTGTTAAACTCCTGAAATCTGTAGTGCCATGTCAGGAAAAAAAAAACAGAGAAGTGTGCATGTGAGTGAGAAAGTGAATGAAGTGGGAGTGACATGTGTAAACTTATGTGTTAAAATCAGTAAAAATGTGTAATGTGTAACTGTGCCATTGTGACACTGCTTCCGTAGAGGGCAGTGGAACTGTATCAGGGACAAGTCCCCTTGAGAAAGTTCAATGTGTAAGTGACCCTAAGGGCATTAGGGGAAATCCTGGAGGTGGACAAGTACCACTGGTTAGGGTGGAGACTTGTTCTCCCGGTCTGCGTAGTCCAAGAGTCGCCATTAGAATGTCTAGATGGCGTCTATGTGTAATGTGATGTGTATATGTCCTTCTTTGGTGGTTTGGACTATGTGTCACGGCACCTAAAATGTGTAATGTGTAATGTGTATGTGTTCATGTGTAAATGTGTAAGTGAAAAATGTGAATGCATATGTGCGAAGTGTAACCATGTGAAAGAGGAAACTTGTGTAAAGAAAATGTGAAATTCTAAATGTGAGGATATGATATTGAAATCCATGTGAGACAAATCTGAAACCATGTGAAATCAGAAATTTTATGTTGTTATCATCATGTTTATATGTGCAAGAATGTCTAGAATCCATGTTAGGGATAATTAATGAGCACAGGTACAAAATAGCATGATTGGTTGTTCACATGATATGTTTTAAGCAACATGATAGCTCTCATGTGTAGGTTTACAACCATTAATCCATGTGAAACCAGCAACTTAAAGCACGTGAAAATGACTATGTATGTGTTTAAGAACATGTAAAACTCATGCTAGTTGTGCTTCCTTTCGTATATGCACAATGTTCAGGTTGATAGATCTCATGTCTTAGTTCTTTAAAGACAAAATTTCATGAGAAAATTGAATAGAGGGCATGTGATAGGTAAAATTTATTTTCAAAAATCTGAAAGCATGATCCATGTATAAATTTGTGAAACTTTCATGATAGGTTGAAACTTTCAAGTGAATAGCATGCCATGTGTTGAAAATTTTGAATGTGCATGTAGAAACCACTATGACTTATACGTGTATGTTATGAGTAGTGTTGCTTGCTGAGTCTTTGGACTCACTCCTTGCTTCGGCGTACAGGTGTAGTTGGTGACGTGGCACCGTTGGAGGAGACAGTGGAGACGGACTCCGAGCGCGGAGAGTAGTCTTTGGAGTTTCTTTGTGGCTTGTGTATTTCATAGTATGTAATTTGACCATTGTATTAGAGTTATTATGAAAAGGATGTATAAGTGTGGACATTATGTATTTTTATTTCAGCAATTTAAATTATGTGAACTTTTAGTTCCTTATTGTTAATTGCAAACTTCATGTATGTTAAATGTGGATGATGAATGAATGAAGACAGCTGTCTTTTATTTCCACTACTCTGTTATATATTCGTGTGTATCTCAACTATATGTATCGTTGGGTAAATGTCCCACTGTGAGGACTCTCGCTATACCGACGTGGGTTGGTATAACCGTACCGGTATAATGAGGGCCGTCACAGGAGAGGTTCATCGTAGGACTGAGGCCAGACTTGAGGTGGGGTGTGACAGCTCACATGTGTACCACCTTAGGAGAGGTCGTGGCTAAGGCCACCGCCTTGGAGAGAGAGACCTGGCAGCCCCAACAGCAGCAGCAGCAGTAGGGAGGAGCCTTTTCAGGTCCTTGCCATACCAGCGTCCCGCAGGTAATCGCGGCAGCATGACTTCTTCTTCTTTGGGCTCGGGCAGTTTCGACAGTTTTGGGATTCACTCGAAGTTCAGGAAGTTGTCCACTCGCGGTGGTGGACGGAGTCGGCAATAGAGGCGACAGTCGAGGTTTGTGGAGCAATCAGTCCAGCAGGGAGCTGAGCAGGGTAGACAGGAGGCAGTTTGTTACACTTGTGGGTTGCCAGGCCACTTCTAGAGGGATTGCCCAATGGGGCAAGTCCAGCAGCCACAGCAGCCAGTGCAGTACGTGCAGCATGTAGCACCCCGGAAATTTTAATTACATAAAAATTCAAATAAATGGAAATAAATAATTTTCATAATATCGGAGTATTTAAAACATACGTACCATTATCGTGTGTGCTAAAACACATCGAAAAATTCCGTAAAAATTATAAATCAACCCTAAATATTATTACTAAATGTTTCACAAAGAAATTTGTGCCATAAAAATCATATCATCCAAGTTTAAAGTGTTTCACGACTTATTATCGTAATTTATGAATAAGTCGTAAAATCATTATCACACGTACGTGGATGAGTCAGAAAATTAAATAAAAATCATATATGGACTTCAAATAATATTCTCTAATGACCCATCAAGAAATTTGGTTCAATAAAAATCATTTGGGCTAGGTTTAAGAGTTATTGTGACCGATTATCTAAATAAGAAAACAAGTCGGAAAACTGTTAACACGGAAATACGACGCAATCAAAAATTAAATAAAAGTGTTGGAGAGATTTCCAACATTATATATTAATGACCCAATATCTTAATTGGTCCAATGGACCACATATGACCCAAAAATCAAATGAAGCAAGAAAATACATAGAAATTCGTAACCATAAATAAGCTGAAATTAAAAAGAGGCAATTAGAGTTGAATTGGGATGCAATCATGCATTCATGGCAACCCAAATTTGTGCCTAACTATGAGGGGAGGTTTCCTAATGCCTCACACACTCAAAGGGATGAGGAAATCTTCAAAAATAGGAAACCAAACATGCCAATCCTGAAACCCTCCTTTCCTAGTTATAATAGGACTCCTAAACACCATGGTTACTTAAATACTCTTCACCCAAACCCTAGGAACGAATTTAGAACTTGCTAGGGTCGTGTGGAGGAGCTCTTGGTGGCTGAGGAGCTGTGGAACGACCACAAGAAGCCGTTCTTCTTCCCCTTCTCGTCTGCTGCGACCTGCACAAACCAGTCTCTTGAAGTCGACCAAAGGTGAGTCAAACCTAAACCAAACCTTGCAAGGCCTATACCCCTGGAAAGAGGGTCAAGTCTACGTTCTAACCCAAGTGGAATGCCCAAATTCCATGCAGTATACACAGAGTAGTAATTGTTTTCCTCCAAGTGGTCTGAACACGGGTTTTCTGGAGTAACAGGACTTCTTCAACCCATAAGGTAGGTTTTCTCGGGTCAAATCTTAACATATCCTATACCAATTTGTAGAGCATCAAGTTAACTTTCATTTCCCACTGGTTTCATCGAATTTCATTTAGTAGATTTTGAATTATAAGCGTTTTCCAAAGTCACGCACTGTTAGGGCTTTTCCCATTCTTAATATGTTGCATGTGTTTCAAGACCGAATTAGAGAAAACTCATAACATAAAAGTTATTCTACTAGATGTCCGCGTCAGGTTTCATGTTGAACGTTTTGTCTAAATCTCATTAGTTAGAGAGTTATAAGCGTGGTAATAGGGTTGCTGCATAAAACTACGTCATCAAGTTACCCTTGGTCTGACCTTGTGTTCCCCGTGATCAAAACCTATCGAAACCATCTTTATTGTTCAATTCCGATTTACTGGAACTACCCTAGTGTGTCTAGGTTATTTTAGAACTGGTTTCGTTATTTTTCATACACTGTACAATTTATTCTCTATTTCGGAAGCACCTTGTGTCAATACATGGCAGACCTGGTCCGCAATCCAAGAACAGGTCCTTGGTCTGGCAGGATCTGGCACAGATCCTGTGAAAGTGACGGCTCGATGTGTCGCCTTCCGAGGTCTCATCGCGATAGCCCGACATGTCGCAACCTGATTGCGACAAGATCTTTGTCGCGATCATGCTGCCTGAATCTGACCGCCCAGTCGCGTTCTTCACAACACACTGTCGCCTTCTAGCCCTCCCTTCGCGGCCCTTGTCCTGTCGCAATCTGACCCCCTATTGCCTTCCTTATAGGGATATGTCGCGATCTCAGGATTTTACCTGAAACCACGTGTTTTCCTGCATAGTTTTCCGCATATACCCAAGATCTGTTTAAATATGATATTTACTGTGTAAGTTGCATGTCTTGGGTCTGATCATTACATGATTGTTATTTAATGACTTAAAAAGTGTTAAACCTATTTAAAAGCTTTAATTACATGAATGATATTCTAAGTGCTCCTTAAATGTTATGATCCATTCGTGCTACTTGTGATTTAATCTTCCTACTGTTCTTCCACGTTTAAATGGTAATGGTTATCATAAAATCTTGCAAACCATGATTAGTGAAAAGTGCATAGTTTTAATTCCATGTTATATTGTCAAGTGCTTCCTGCGAGTTTGAGACCGATGGTTTGTGAATTGAGACACGCGTACCGCACTACACACTATCACTGTTAGGTAGCCCCTTTCTTGGGAAATTGGAAACTCTCTACCGGTCATTCCGAATCGGTAGACTAGCGACCTTTTCACCAAGGCCTCTGTAAATCTCCTCTGACCATGGATTCCCACATGGTCGACGAGTTGGTTGTACCATTGAAGTTCCCTGGAGATAGCGTGCACTTCCTTTCTCTTCTTGATCTCGCAAGTGTGACTTACAAACTAGACTAAAGCCATTAATGTAAAGATTGAACGAAAGTATAAATCGTACCGTTATGCTGCCGAATTTATCTCTTGACCATTGTTCTCATGAAATCATGTTCAATTACTTATTACTTGTTCTCGTCATCATCATGAACATGACATTACACATGCTTACTTATTGAAACTCTCATTGGCCATTATTAATGACTGTGGGTATCTACATTTAAAAATTTACATGAGATGCTAACAGGGCACGACGTGTGTCTAAGGGCTCCAATCTAGCCCCAATGACGGTGAGTCATAGATATACTGTTAACCATGGGGTATAATGATTACTGGCGTTGCATCTGCGCTGGGAGTACTTTCTTGCTTGTTGAATGTTAGATACATAACCACATACACGTGACCTGTGTACATTCTTGATGGATCTTTTCTCGGTGTACATTAGTGTCTACGTGCCTGATTAGTGTTACTTGATCGTGCTCGTACATTCTTGCTTGCTTGATATGGCCATCCTGCATTTAATGCAATTAGTGATATCTTGCGTTCTTGAAAGCTATTAACATCAAGTGAAATCTTGCGTGCTTGTACAAAATTATCTATTGCTAGTTCTTTCTTGTCATCTTGTTCAAAAATCTTATTCTATCTTGTTCACTCTGTCCCGCTTGTTTCATGTATCATGTTTTAATGAGTTTTAGTTGCACATGCATATCATGACATTCATCGTGCTTACCTAGTTCTAAAATGCTAATCACTTATATCATCGCCCGCACATTGAGATATAAATCCTGCTGGGCTAGTTTGCTCATCCCCTACTTTTACCCAATCTAGGTGACTATGAAGTTCAAGAGGAAGATCAAGTCGAGGATGGGAATGCGTCCGAGTGATGAGCGTTCCAATTACGAGTCTATCTATAGTTAGTTTTTTTTTAGTGTTAGATTCATGTAGTAGGAAGTGAGGAATTGAATGTACTTTTCCTTTTATTGAGTCCTAGTCCTGTACTAGTTTCCTTTTTAAATACACTTGAATACAATTTATGTTGAGTTCAATATTTGGGCCCAATGATGATGTATGTTGTTATACATTTAGTGCGTGCTAGCTAGAGGCTTATTTGCCGACTGTCCACGTCTCGAAATATCGACTCGAATTATTCGAACTATTATCCGCTGCGTAATTCTCGGGACGTGACACATCAGCTACCACAGTGCCAGTTTCCTCCTCAGCAGCAGGCGCCCCGTCAGCAGTAGCAGGGGCAATACTAGCAGCAGCCACAGCAGTTTCCACAGTTCCAGCCGTACCAGCAACAGCAGCAGTTTCCCCAGCACCAGCAGCCGTCGTAGCAGTAGCAGCCCCAGCAGGCGCTGCAGCTTGGGCGTGGTCGTGCTCGTATGATGGCACTCACCAGGGAGAAGGCCGAGGTGTCAAACCTAGTTATAGGAACCTTGCCTATCCTTGGTAGAGCTGCCCGTGTTCTGGTTGACCCTAGTGCTTCTCTCTGTTTTGCTTCCGAGGAGTTTTACGAGTCTCTAGTTTGTCACACACCTGAGAGGCAGTGTGACGTGATGGTCAATCTCTCGTCTGGTGATTACGTGCGTTCTTTCGGTTACCTGGAGGGCGTCACTGTTGAGGTTAAGGGACACCAGTTGCCGGCCAGGTTGTACGCATTGCAGCTTCGTGACTTTGACGTCATCCTGGGCATGGACTGGTTGAAGGCTCACTCAGTGGTGGTCGATTGTCAGCGGATGACCGTTTGGTTTGAGATACTTGGAGCGCCCGTTCTCTACTTCCGAGGTATCCGGTCTACCTGTCGACCCTTTATTTTCCTTTGTAGAGCTCATCGTTTGATCCGTGATGGCTGCGTGGCGTACCTTGCTTCTGTTTGTTCCTTGGAGCCTAGCGGATCATCGGTTTTGACGTGCCTGTTGTTTGTGAGTTCTCTGATGTCTTTTGGGAGGATCTACCTGGGTTTCTGCCTGAGCGGGAGGTAGAGTTCTCCATCGAGCTTTTGCCCGGTATGATGCCTTTGTTCAAGGCACCTTATCGGATGGCTCCGGCGGAGTTGCGCGAGTTGAAGCGCAAGTTGCAGGAGTTGCTTGAGCTGGGCTTCATTCGTCCGAGCCGTTCACCGTGGGAGCGCCTCTTCTATTTGTGAGGAAGAAGGATGGTAGTCTGCATTTGTGTATCGATTATCAGCAGCTCAACCAGGTTATAGTGAAGAACAAGTATCTGTTGCTGAGGATCGATGATTTGTTCAACCAGTTGCAGTCATCCAGGGTGTTCTTAAAGATTGACTTGAGATCCGGTTACTATTAGATGAGGATCAGAGAGTCAGATGTTGGCTTGACGGCTTTCCGTTCCAGGTACAGTCACTTTGAGTTCGTCGTGATGCCGTTTGGGCTGACGAACGCACCTGTAGCATTCATGGATTTGATGCATAGGGTGTTAAGTAAGTGTTGCCCAGTTGACGAGCCCAGAGGGGGGGTGAATGGGTCTTTTACAAGTAATCTACAAGATACCTGTAACTAAAAATATTCACACAAACATTCTTCGAAGGAGGTTAGTGACTGTTAGTTTAAATATCAAACACACAAAGAAGACAATCACACAACACAAGATTTATCCTGGTTCGGACCTCCTTTTCTTAGGAGTCCTGCGTCCAGTCCCTGAGGAACAACTCAGGATTTCACTAATTAGGGTACAGTCCCCCTAAGGACGCTACAGCACCCAGCTTGGCTGGTCTTCCTTCACACCCGAAGGGAACAACAACACCCTGGATACCCCACCAGGTCTTCCTTCACAACCAAAGGGAACAACAACACCCTGGATACCTCACCAGGTCTTCCTTCACAACCGAAGGGAAACAACAACACCCTGGATACCTCACCAGGTCTTCCTTCACAATCGAATGGAAACAACAACTCAACAGAATTGAATGAATTTCAAGCCCCTAGATCAAGCTTTTGACAAGCAAGGATCTGAAGCAACTAGAACTGAGAGGAAGAACTCAAAGCTAAACGCACTCTCAGAACTACACAAGCTCTCTCAAGATTTTCACTACAGAGTGGAGAGCAAAGAGCAACACAAGAAGGAATGAAGTTCTTGGCTCTTAGAATTTTGGCAGAAGATTTGAATTGCTTGAGTGATCGTCACTGCTTCAGTGGATAATATTTTTCTCTTCTGTCTTGAATTTATATCTTCTTTTGAAATCCGGTCATTGAAGTAACCGTTGTCTCTTAGATAGGCAGACGTTAGACTGCTTGACATTTGGGAGCTTCAACAATCTTTTATCCATTTGAGCACGCAAAGAGATAATGTCTTCTGGCGTCAGTATGGTCCAACGTTGTATGACAGAACATCTTTAGGACCCTGCACACATTAAATGCTAGAAAAGTAGACAGCTAGGTTGTCTCTTGTTGTCAATAAACGTTGACATGAGTTTTCACCAAAATAGCAAGGCCAAATAGTTTGATCTAAAAGATGTTGACAGAGTATGCACGATAATGAAAAGATATCATCTGCATGCATGCAGTAGATACGTTCTGTCTTCATTAAATGCACAGCAGTCAGACAGATAAGAGAAGACTTTGACAATTCAACGCTTTAAATATCAAGTCGATATAAACTATAAAGACGTTATCTATATGACTTATGAAATCATTATGAATAAGACAGATTGACCAAGTCGTTATGAGATATAGAAAATCGTTGTGAAACACTTTATCAAATCATTATAGAAAGCAAATCGTTGCACAAAGCAACTCGTTCTGAGCGCTTAAAGAATCGTTACGGCGAGCAAGTCGTTGCGAGTTCAAAAGAAATCGTTATGATTACTTATAGAATCGTTATGGCGAGCAAGTCGTTGCGAGTTCTAAAGAAATCGTTATGATTACTTATAGAATCGTTACGGCGAGCAAGTCGTTGCGAGTTCTAAAGAAATCATTGTGATTACTTATAGAATCGTTACGGAGAGCAAGTCGTTGTGAGTTCTAAAGAAATCGTTATGATTACTTATAGAATCGTTATGACAGGCAAGTCGTTACGCTTTCTGAAGAAATCATTGCGATGACTTATAGAATCGTTATGACAGGCAAGTCGTTACACTTTCTGAAGAAATCGTTGCGATGACTTATAGAATCGTTATGACAGGCAAGTCATTACGCTTTCTGAAGAAATCGTTGCGATAACTTATAGAATCGTTATGACAGGCAAGTCGTTATGCTTTCTGAAGAAATCGTTGCGATGACTTATAGAATCATTACGGCATCGACTTGTTTGAAACAACATGACTTTTCAGTCTTATAAAGAAATCGTTATGATTTTCAACAGAAATCGATATGGACTTAGAGAAATAGATTAAAGCTTCAGAGAAGTAATGCATACCTTTATTGGCTTGTTTGACCTTGGTATTTTTCCTGTACTTAAGACTTATGAAATATTCATTAGATATAATTGATAAACTCTTGTTTGGTTTTGTTAATCATCAAAATATATATATGTAATTAATTAAAATTACATGGGGACAGACTGATCATCAGTAAGTACCTAGATCGGTTTGTAGTCATCTTTGTTGATGACATCTTAGTCTACTCAGCTTTTGAGGAGGAGCACCTGAGAATCGTACTAGAGACCCTACAGAGTCACCGACTGTACGCCAAATTTGACAAGTACGAATTTTGGCTGCGAGAGGTGCACTTTCTCGGGCACGTGATCTTAGGTTCTGGTGTGGCAGTGGACCCTGCCAAGGTGGAGGCAGTGTTGTCGTGGGAGAAGCCCACATCAGTGTCAGAGGTTCGTAATTTTCTGGGCTTGGCATGTTACTACAGAAGATTTATCCAGGATTTTTTCCGAATTGCATAGTCGTTGACCAGGTTGACAAGGCTGAACGTCAGGTTTGTTTGGTCAGAGGACTGTGAGCGGAGTTTCCAGGAGCTGAAGACGAGGTTGACTTCAGCGCTAGTGTTGGTCTTGCCGTCGGGCAGCGAAGGGTTCGTGGTCTACACCGACACGTCGAGATTTGATTTGGGTGTCGTGCTGATGCAGCATGGTTGGGTCGTTGCCTATGCTTCTCGGCAGCTCAAGAAGCATGAGGAGAACTACCCTTCCCATAACTTAGAGTTGGCAGCAGTGGTGTTCACTCTGAAGTTGTGGAGGCACTATATGTATGGAGAGGCATTCGAGATCTTCACCGACCATCAGAGTTTGCAGTATATTTTCACTCAGAGGGATTTGAACTCAAGGCAGCACATATGGATGGAGTATTTGAAGGACTACGACCTTACCCTCTCCTATCACCCAGGAAGGGCTAACGTCATGGCCGATTCTTTCAGCAGGCGCGTTCACTTGAGTTCGACGATGGTCAGGGAGGGGAGGCTGTTTGAGGAGCTATCCCAGGGAGTGTTCTACCCGTCGAAGCGCAGAGACTGAGCAGTGATGACCAGCTTGTCAGTTCGTCCGTCAGTGTACCGGCAGGTGTTGCAGGCGCAACAGGTAGACCCAGAGTTGGCAGATATCTTGCAGATGCCAGATGTTGAGCTAGACGAGGACAGCGAGGTCAGGTTCAGAGGCCTCTTGTACGTTCCTGAGGAGGTGCGCGAGGCGATATTATCAGTGGCTCACAAATCGAGGTAGGCTATTCATCTTGGTTCGACGAAGATGTACCATTGCTTGAGGAGGTTCTTCTGGTGGCCAGGGATGAAGAGGGGTGTGGCGGAGTTTGTCGCTCGGTTCCTTACCTGTCAGCAGGTGAAGGTTGAGCATCAGCGTCCTGGTGGTGAGCTACAGCCGTTGCCCATTCCCGAGTGGAAGTGGGACGATATCACCATAGACTTTGTAGTTGGGTTGCCCCGTACTCCGCAGAGGCACGATGGTATCTGGGTGATCATGGATCATTTGACCAAGGCAGCACATTTTCTTTCAGTCAGAATGTCGTGGTCAGTGGACAGGTTAGCCAGACTGTACGTGGACAGAGTTGTTCTGTTGCACAGAACCCCATTTTCGATCGTCTCCGACAGAGATCCGAGGTTTACTTCTGGATTCTGGCGCAGTTTGCAGAGGGCTCTTGGCACAGAGTTGAGGCTGAGCACAGCATATCATCCATAGTCAGATGGCCAGTCAGAGTGGACGATTCAGACACTGGAGGATATGCTGAGAGCGTGTTGTTTGGACTGGAGTGGCATCGGGGAGTTGCACCTTCCGATGGTAGAGTTCGCCTACAACAATAGTTATCACTCGAGCATCGGAATGGCACCATACGAGGCTTTGTATGGTTTCCCGTGCAGGACACCACTTCACTGGTTTGAGGTCAGAGAGAGGCAGCTTTTGGGACCAGAGATGGTGCAGCAGTGTGCAGACACAGTCAGACTTGTCAGGCAAAGGCTTCAGACAGCGCAGAGCAGACAGAAGAGCTACGCAGACGTCCACAGGAGGCCATTACAGTTCAGTGTGGGTGACCTTGTGTTCTTGCGAGTCTCGCCAACCAAGGGTGTTATGAGATTTGGCAGGAAGGGAAAGCTCAGTCCCCGGTACATTGGGCCTTTCCCTATCATAGAGAGGGTCGGCGAGGTGGCCTACAGGTTGAGTCTTCTGGTAGAGCTGGCAGGTGTGCACAGTGTCTTCCATGTTTCGCAGCTCAGGAGGTACGTCGCAGATCCTTCGCACGTGTTAGACTAGTTGGGTTTTCATTCTAACATCTATAACAACATGTTTTTTTATGATGAATAACTTCAATTGAGGTTTGATACATGTAACACATGAAAAAGAAACTAATGCAATACTTGATTGTTTGTGTATTCAAAATACTTAATTTTACATGTTTCATCATGTAGGTACAAATGCACAAAGTCAAGCTCTCTCAAAGCAAGTGAGAAAGATCACAAAAAGCAAGAAATAAGGTCACCTGTCGACAGACACAAAAGTACTTGTCGACAGATTGCACAGGAAAGATCAGCCAGAAGACCCATAGTTCAGAAAGTCTTCATCTTTCGATAGATGACAGATCGGCTGTCGACAGATCTCACAGTCTAAAACATCTAGACTTCTGTCGTTTGCACAAAAGAGCACATCTGTCGACAGATGGTCTTCGACTGTCGACAGATCTCACAGAACTGAAGATCCATACTTCTGTTTGCTGCAAACTAACTGTCGCCTGTCGACAGATGGCCAAGACCTGTCGACAAATGGAGTATTATTCAAATTACGGAAAGTTTCTAAGTTATCCTAGGAGGTGTTTCCAACTCTCACGTTTCTCCATGTGAGAACTCCTATATTTAAACACCTCTTTGAAGGAAATTTCGCAGAGAAGCAGTCACAACCAAAAACCCTAGAGCTACTCCATGTTTCACAAGAGTTGCTGCTGCCCTGCTTCAGACTGCTGCACAGAGACCTAAAGATCCGTCGATCCAGCAGTTCCTGAAAGAAGAACATCGAGGATTCAACCTTCTCCATCGACTCAAAGCATTCAAGTCGAAGATTGAAGTTTCTCCAGGCATTCTCAGAAGAGTTCTTCACCAGGATTTATTCTCTCACTCAGAACTCTCTCTGTTTTCGTATTTCTACCATCCGTGTGTGTGTTGTGGTGATTCAAGCGACCCTTGTGCTTGAGATCACGTGTGTGTGTTGTTCTGATCGTGGGTGCACATCAGAAAACACGTGTGTGTGAGTTGTAGTCACCGAACTCGCTCATAAGTTGTTTTCTCTGTGTGTGTGTGTGTGTGTCGTGGACGTAGGATACACGATTTGTATACTCCGAACCACGTAAATCTTAGTGTCCTGTGGTTTGAACGTTTTTCACGTTAGATGCTTGATAAGCACGTTTCATTCACACACTAAATAGATTGCTAACTCACCTACACATCGTCAACACATCTATGTCTCACGTTGTTTCTACAGAAAACTCAAAAGACTTTGTTGTGATTGAAAAAGGGTTGTTTTCAAACTTTTAATTAGTAGTAATCTATTCAACCCCCCTTCTAGATTACCATATTGGGATTCCGCAAACCTTTCAATTGGTATCAGAGCCAGGTTTCTCTGATTTACTGTCTTGTTTGTTTGATCTTACGGTCAGGAGATTCACGGTCAAATGGAATCTAGCAAGGGATTCATGGCCGAGGGTCACTCAGTGACTAGGCCACCATTTTTTGATGGAACCAATTATCCCTATTGGAAAAATCGCATGCTGGTGTTCCTGAGAGCACAAAACTACGAATTGTGGAAAATTGTCCACAAGGGTGAGTATACCCTTCCTGAAGACGAGAGTACCTGGACCAAGGATCAAATCGCAAAGGGGACACTCAACTGGAGCGCCCTCAATATGATGCAATGTGCAGTCCATCCCAATGAGTACTCGAGAGTTTCCACGTACACATCGGCAAAGGAGATGTGGGACAAACTCGAACTCATTTATGAAGGTACGTCTGAGGTAAGGGAGACAAAAGCAAGCATGTTGGTTTCAGAATATGAGATGTTTAAAATGAATTCCACTGAAACCATCTCTGACATGTTTGCAAGATTCATGTTAATAATTAATGGTTTGAAAGGCCTGAAAAAGGAATACTCGGAGAGTGACTTGGTGAGGAAGATTCTTCGGTCTCTTCCATCCTCATGGAATACCAAAGCCACTGTCATTGAGGATTCCAAAGACCTTTCAAAAATGAAATTGGATGAACTCATTGGCTCACTGATGACTTATGAAATAAACATGAAAAGAAAGAAAACTGAAGAAAATCCTAGGAAGCCACTTGCCTTGAAGGCTTCTAGGAAAAATTCCTCAGCTTCCAAGAAGGAGGTCATTCAGGAAAGTAATGAGTTTGAATTGTCTAGTGAGAGTGAGAATGACGAAATGGCCATGCTCACTAGACAATTCAAGAAATTCCTGAAATACAAAAGGAGAGGTTCAGGTAACTCTAAACCTTTCCAAAAGAAAGAATTTTTCAATAAATCTGATGCTAACAAAAAATCTGAGATTGTGTGTTATGAGTGTAAAAGGCAAGGGCACATGAGAGGAGAGTGCCCTGAGCTCAAGAAAAAGCTGAAGAAAGACAAGTTCACCTTCAAGAAAGCCAAGGCAATGTTGGCCACTTGGAGCGATGAAGACGAGGATGACAGCAGCCAAGATACCTCCAGAGATGATGAAGTCCACTGTCTCATGGCGAGAAGTGAAGACTCCAATGAGGTAAACTCTTCCTTTGAAAACTATTCAATTGATGAATGGGAAGATGCTTATACTGTGTTATTTGAAAATTTCTGTGAACTAAAATCTGAAAACAAGGCACTCAAAAAGAAAGCTAACCATCTTGTCAACAACACACAAAATGATGACCAAGTTGCATTATTGATGAAAGACATTGAAATGATGAAAATTGATGAGGAAGCTCACCATGAGGAGATGGATAATTTGAAACTGAAATTCCAAGAGGTTCAAAAAGAAAAAACTGATTTAATGAACTCCTTTGAAACTCTTCAAGGTGAGCATGAAAAACTGAAAGAAAGATTGGAAAAGTCTGAAGAAAATCTAAAAGGGAAATCTGAAGATTTCTCAAGGTTTGTTAAAGGGAAACAAAACTTTGATGCAATCTTGGGGTCAAATGTCTTTGTTCCAAAACATGGGCTTGGGTTTCAACCAATTAAACAAAAGAAAATTGGTCAGAATTTGATAACATCCTTTGTTGAAACAAGCCCAAGTACAAGTAAGAGCACCCCCTCAAAGAACAGCAAAAATAAGGTTAAGGGAATGCAATCTCAAACCAAGGCAAAGAAGCCTAATGCTGGTACAAGTTCAAGATCTGTTGACAGCCCCAAGGAGAGCTGTCAACAGGTCAGGAAAACCAGTCCAAAAGAAAAGTTGACAAGGCAACAGAAAGGTAAGATGCCCATGCATGCTCCAAACAACATCAAGCCCACTGTTGTAAACAAACCAACTTCATGCAAAATCTGTAAAAAGATTGGGCACATTGAAAAACAATGCTGGAATAATTCAAATAAACAAAATTTCAAACAAGTTTGGATTCCAAAGCATTTACTGTTTGGCATGAATGATACCTTGGCACCCAAAGTAATTTGGGTACCAAAACCTCTTGTCTAATTCACATGTGCAGGAATGCCTAGCAACCCACAATCAAAACAAATGGTACTTGGATAGCGGCTGCTCGAGGCACATGACAGGGGACAAAGGAAAATTCTGTATGCTCGTTGAAAAGGACGGAGGTCAGGTTATATTTGGAGGTAACAACAAAGGCCAGATCATCGGCTCAGGTAAGGTCGGTAAGTTTGCCTCTAACTCAATAGATAATGTGCTACTTGTTGATGGCCTTCATCACAATTTGCTCAGCATAAGTCAATTGTGTGATAAGGGTCACAAAATTATCTTTGAATCAGATTCATGTCAAATACTTGATAAGGAAACAGGAAGTCTGAAGTTTTCTGGAAAAAGAATAAATAACATCTACATGGTTGACTTAGATGATCCAGAAAATAATTATCTGTGTCTTGTAGCAAACAAACAGGACGAGCTTACATTGTGGCATCGTAGGCTCGGTCACGCTAGCTATAATGTATTGCACAAGATCATGAGGCTTAAATTGGTGAGTGGTCTTCCTGAAATTTCCTTTAACAAGAATGAGAATTTCTGTGATGCATGTGCACAGGAAAAACAAACCCGGAAATCCTTCAAATCAAAGGCACCAGTAAGTACTTCTAAAGCCTATGAACTGTTGCACATGGACCTATTTGGACCTACGAGAACACTTAGTCTCAATGGCAAGCGTTATGGCTTCGTCATTGTAGATGACTTCTCAAGATTCACTTGGGTAAAATTCCTGGCTCACAAGAATGAAGCTCTAAGTGTTTTTGAAGAATTCTTCAACAAAATTGAGCATGGAAATGTCAATAAAATTTGCTCTATCCGCACTGATCACGGGGGAGAATTGGACAATAATTCCTTCTCCGAATTTTGCAGGAACCAAGACATAGAACACATGTTCTCCTCCCCAAGAACTCTAGAGCAAAATGGGGTCGTGGAGAGGAAGAATAGAACATTGGTGGAGATGGCTCGTACGCTTCTAGTCAAGAATCAACTTGCGAGAACTTTTTGAGCAGAAGCGGCAAACACGTCTTGCTACATCCTTAATCGAGCCATGGTGAGACCCGTATTCAAGAAAACTCCTTATGAACTTCTGAAAGGTAAGAAACCCACTATTGGGTACTTTAAAGTTTTTGGTTCAAAGGTGTTCATACATAATAATGATAAAAATGATTTGGACAAGTTTGAAGCCAAAAGCGATCAAGGTATTTTTCTTGGATACTCAGAACACTCTAGAGCCTATAGGGTGTTCAATCTGAAATCTAGAACAGTTGAAGAAACTCCACATGTTGTTTTTGATGAAACTCAACTCAAGCCTAACATTTCAAATGCTTATAGGTTTGATGAATCTGAAGGAACAACGTTTGGGGAGCTTCAAAGTAAAGGAAAAGAAAAGTCTCAAGCTGGTTCAAAAACTAAGAGTGGATTTCTTCGTAGGTATGATGTTGAAGAAGATATTCTTCCGTTCAACAATTCAGAAGATGTACCTGACAAAGATCCACAAGAGGAAGAACAACAACTTGAACCACCTCAAGCACTTCCTCCTCCAGAACAACCTCCTTAAATGCAAGATCTTCCAGGGCCTTCAACAGTCATGAATGTGAGGTATTCAAAAGATCATCCTCTTGAGAATGTGATAGGAGATTTAAATGAGTCAGTTCAAACTAGATCCAAGGTTAATCAAATAGTTGAACAGAACCATTTAGCTTTTGTCTCTCAAGTGGAACCTAAGAATGTTGAAGAAGCCTTAAAAGAAGATTCATGGATTGATGCTATGCATGAGGAGCTTGGGCAATTCCAAAGAAATATTGTATGGAGTTTAGTTCCTAAAACCCCTGAAATGTCTGTCATAGGTACAAGGTGGGTCTTTAGAAACAAACTCAATGAAGAGGGTAAAGTGGTGAGAAACAAGGCTAGACTGGTTGCAAAGGGATATAATCAGGAATTTGGTGTAGACTTTGAAGAATCCTTAGCACCTGTAGCTAGGCTAGAAGCAGTTAGAATTTTGTTAGCATATGCATGCTCAAACAAATTTAAATTGTATCAAATGGATGTCAAAACTGCCTTCTTGAATGGTTACATAAAAGAGGAAGTCTATGTCTCTCAACCATCGGGCTTTGAAGATCGTGAGAAACCTAACCATGTCTATAAATTGTACAAGGCTCTTTATGGTTTGAAACAGGCACCCCGAGCTTGGTACGACAGATTAAGTACATTTCTCTTAAGCAAAAACTACTCAAGAGGTAAAGTAGACCAAACTCTCTTTACAAAGAAAGTTTGCACACACATCATTGTTGTTCAAGTTTATGTGGACGATATTATTTTTGGATCTACTAACCCTTCACTGTGTGAGGAATTTTCCAAACACATGCACAGTGAATTTGAGATGAGTTTAATGGGGGAGCTTCAATACTTTCTTGGTTTACAGGTCAAGCAAATGGAGGATGGCTTCTTCATAAACCAAGAAAAGTATGTTAAAGAGCTACTAAAAAGATTTCAATTTGAACAATCAAAGCCTGCCTCAACACCCATGAGCACAAGTATCAAACTTGAAAAAGATGATAAAGGTAAACCGGTAGATGCCAAACAATTCCGAGGTATGATTGGCTCTCTCCTCTATCTTACTGCAAGTAAACCAGATATTCAGTTCAGTGTTTGCCTCTGTGCTAGATACCAATCTAGTCCAAAGGAAAGCCACTTAATTGTAGTTAAGAGAATTTTCAGATATCTCTCAGGTACGTTTGATTTGGGTCTTTGGTATCCAGCAGGTAGTAGCTTTGACTTGATTTCATATTCTGATGCTGACTATGTTGGATGTAAAATTGACAGGAAAAGCACTAGTGGCTATTGCCAAATCCTTGGCAGTTGCATGGTTTCGTGGGCATCCAAGAAGCAACACTCGGTTGCACTCTCCACTGCAGAGGTAGAATATGTTGCTGCAGGGAATTGTGCGGCACAAGTGTTGTGGATAAAAAGTCAATTGTGTGACTATAACATTGATATCGGATGCACACCTATCCTATGTGACAAGACCAGTGCAATCAACTTATCAAAGAATCCCATTCAACACTCTAGGACAAAACACATAGAAATCTGTCACCATTTCTTGAGAGATGAGGTAGCCAACAAAACCTTAGAAATCAGCTTCATACCCACAGAAAAACAATTGGCTGACATATTTACCAAACCTCTAGCTGAAGATAGATTCACCACTTTGAGAAGAGAATTAGGCTTGTGTAAATTGCAGTGAAACTTATCCATATACTGAGCACATGTCTCTTGTGTGCATCAACTATGAGGTATATTAAATAGTGTTTGTGGAAGAACAAGTAAAGCTTGTTTGGAAACTCTCATTATGTGTAGAGGAAAGATCCTCTGCCACGTATCCATAGTTGACATGTATGTAAGGGGTATGTATAGGGATGAGTTTCTTTACAATTTGTCTATTCTCTACTTCAGTGAAACATTGAAATTTTTAACAATCTGTCTTCCTGAAAGCTTGGTGTGCTCACATGGTTGGTCCAGTTGTAATTGTGTGTCTTGAATTCTCAATTGCTTGTTTTCAAACGAGCACACACTATGGGGGAGCAAGTTTTGGTTAGATGTCCTTCATGAGAGGAGAATCACTCATTCTATGTGTATCTTCAATTCCCTCACTTGTCATAATCATCTCACTCTTCATTCTAACCTTAAACCAGTTTTGCATAGGCATCTGTCGACAGCTCCCACTCCATCTGTCGACAGATCAGGCCTCACAGAACTCTAATTCTTCTGTCTGTGCAATCTGTCGACAGAAGACAACTTATCTGTCGACAGATCCCACAGGTTCTGCTTTGCCCGAACTGGCCTATCTTCTGTCTGTGTGATCTGTCGACAGGCACTTCTCTAGCTGTCGACAGACACCAACTTTTCAAGCAATTCATGCCTATTTCACATTCTACTTGGTGAGCAGGTTCATGTACTTTCAATAAGGTGTTTATTGGGTGGATATACATGTTTAACTTCATCTTATACACATGATATTGATGCTATCCCCTAAACCACCATGATTTGGACATACTACTCATGCTTGGGTTTATGTTACATCATTTTGAAAACATTGAACTCTCTTAGAGGATTAACACCTAAACTCCATTGAATAATTTCCTTGTAGGCACACACCATTCTCAAGACATTTGAAAAATCTTATGGTCATTGAACTTTATGTTTTGAACTGAAGGATCATCATATACATTTCCCTGATCTTAAGTTTAAGCTAAAATGGAGAAAAGCTACATATTTCAGAAAAATATATACAACGTCATTTAAAAACAAAAAATTGGGATAAAGGTAGAGCTATGATGGGTCTTGCTGAGTAACCGAGGAGACGGGCATCACAAATGTCTGCCCTCGTGTCAAAAAGCAAACTAATTATCTCTATACAACGGTATAATGGAAACTTCGACTGAGTAACTGGGGGTACGGGCATTTGTCATGTCTATCCTCATGTCAAAAGGTGTGAAGTTATCATGAATATCACTTCTCCCATTGCATTCTTCTCTTGAAAGCAAAAAAAAACGAAATAGTGTGAAGCCTCCAAAGTGTCTCAAATCTAAAGGTCATGTAGTGTCTATGGTTATCTAGAAGTTTAGGCATTTATTTTAATCATCATTTGATCCTCATAATCTTGGGATACTGTTAGTCTACAATGTCTTTAATCAACCAAGGTTAATGGTGTCTTTTCTCAAAGAATGGAAAATGTTCCCTTAATGCTTTAACTTTAAATCCCTTGGGTATTATGTTTAAACCATTTAGGTAAGTGGAAGAGCTTTAATGTCCATGACAATGATAGGTTACAATATGTGCTTACCCATTTTACACCTTACAAATATGCCTCATGTAACCAATGCTCCCATTTCTTTCTTCAAAATCCACATCAAAAATCACTGGCAGAAACTCTGCAGGATCTGTCGACAGATCCCCTGTCATCTGTCGACAGCCGGCGGCAGACCTGGTTTGGGAAGTCCAACGGGCACGCCGTTTGGGGATTTTTTGGTGGGGCTTGCCTTTTAAATTCCCCTACTCTTTCTATAAAAAGGCATCCACGGGTTTCATTCCCCTCCTACCACCAAAACCCCTCTCTCCCTCCCCTCCCAATCTCCATACCCTGTCTGGACGGGAAAACCCTACCTTCCCTCCGGTCTTCCTTCCTCTCATCCGAGCCCTAACCCACGTCTCTCTCTCACGCTCATCCTTCTCGTTCTAGCTCTTCCTCATGTCTTCCAGGCCATCAAAGAGGCTGGCTTCTCGCTGTCGTCCCTCCTCTTCTCGGGCCGGTGACGACGGGGCTGAGGCTGAGCACAGGACAAAGCATCGGGACGATCGTCTTCCCGAGCTTGTGGTGCCTCCCCGTCTTCACCTCACTCACTCCAAGGGGACGCATACCAAGTTTGTCCAGCAATGGTATGTAGAGTTTGAGTCCTTGGCCGATATGTTTCCTAATCTCCAACCCCTATTCGACAATCAGGGCTGGACTCCGTTTCTCTACCATCACAAACGGTATTCTCCTTCCGCCGTTCGTGACTTCTACAACCACCTTGGCTACACTCCAGATAATCGTTTCTTTACCACCGTCAAGGGCACAACTTTTCAACTCACTGAAAATCTTCTTTGCACAGGCCTTCAAATCCCCAATTCTGGAGTTGATATCCTAAGCCACAAACCGGATGCCTCTGTCTACTACCCTCTCCTCACACTTGAAGATTATGATGGCCCTCAGAAGATCTCTAAACTCAATGCCAATTCATTTCCTCCATTGATCCGGATGATCCACCACATATTCATTACCATGATTGCGCCTAAACATGGCAGTCGAGAGTTGGTCACCGATGTTCACAAATCTCTCTTCACCTTTTTCCTCCGATGTGAACCCATTAATCTCCCTCTTCTGATGCTTAGTCTTATCCAAAAAACCTTCTACCAACCCCGGAGGTCGATGCCCTTTGCCTGTCCACTTACCTCCCTGATGAGGTTCATCGGCATTGACATTCCTGACAGCGAATGCATAGCGCTTAATTCCCGCAATAGCTTTGATCTCACTGCAGCCCATCGCATGGGATACAAGCTTGTTGATGGAGTTGTTACCCGGGAGCTTAAGGGTAAGGCCCCTGCTGATGCCGTAGAGGAGCATGTTGAAGACGAAGATGAGAATCTTGCCGATGATGCTGAAGATGACGAGGATGAAGACTCCCAGTCTGAATCACATGGTGTGCTGGGCGTTGAGATTGTTAGTGATGCTCCAGCTCAACCATCCATTAGAGATTTGCTTGCACAGTTACAGCTACAGATGTCCACTGGATTTGAGAAGCTGAATACAAGATTGGACACAGTGGATTCAAGTTTGGAATCACTTGCGGACACACAAGTCCAGCTCCAGCTCCGTATGACAAGGCTTCAGACACAGATGCATGACACTCGTCAGGCTCTAGCTCCGCCTATAGATGATGCTGCCTAGATAGGCTTTATGTCTAGGAATGGGTCTTCACGTAGTGTCTATGTCCTGTCTTGTCTGAGTCTTATGGTCTTTTTTATTTCACTTTATGGTCATGTATTTTCTTTCCCTTTCATGTTTACTCTCAGTCAAACCACTTTTTGTACTGTGTATGCCTCTTTCACATCAATGAATTCACAGTGCCATGTTCTATGTTTGTCTGATGAATGCTTTTAGATGTTGTCAAAAGGGGGAGAAACCTCAATGTGCATTAATTGTTAAATTTTGTCATCATCAAAAAGGGGGAGAATGTTGGGTTTTCATTCTAACATCTATAACAACATGTTTTTTGATGATGAATAACTTCAATTGAGGTTTGATACATGTAACACATGAAAAAGAAACTAATGCAATACTTGATTGTTTGTGTATTCAAAATACTTAATTTTACATGTTTCATCATGTAGGTACAAATGCACAAAGTCAAGCTCTCTTAAAGCAAGTGAGAAAGATCACAAAAAGCAAGAAATAAGGTCACCTGTCGATAGACACAAAAGTACCTGTCGACAGATTGCACAGGAAAGATCAGCCAGAAGACCCATAGTTCAGAAAGTCTTCATCTGTCGACAGATGACAGATCGGCTGTCGACCGATCTCACAGTCCAGAACATCTAGACTTCTGTCGTTTGCACAAAAGAGCACATCTGTCGACAGATCGTCTTCGACTGTCGCCAGATCTCACAGAACTGAAGATCCATACTTCTGTTTGCTGCAAACTAACTGTCGCCTGTCGACAAATGGCCAAGACCTGTCGACAGACAGAGTATTATTCAAATTACAGAAAGTTTCTAAGTTATCCTAGGAGGTGTTTCCAACTCTCACGTTTCTCCGTGTGAGAACTCCTATATTTAAACACCTCTTTGAAGAAAATTTCGCAGAGAAGTAGTCACAACCAAAAACCCTAGAGCTACTCCAAGTTTCACAATAGTTGTTGTACCCTACTTCAGACTGCTGCACAGAACCCTAAAGATCCGTCGATCCAGCAGTTCCTGAAAGAAGAACGTCTAGGATTCAACCTTCTCCATCGACTCAAAGCATTAAAGTCGAAGATTGAAGTTCCTCCAGGCGTTCTCAGAAGAGTTCTTCACCAGGATTTATTCTCTCACTCAAAACTCTCTCTGTTTTCGTATTTCTACCATCCGTGTGTGTGTTGTGGTGATTCAAGCGACCCTTGTGCTTGAGATCACGTGTGTGTGTTGTTTTGATCGTGAGTGCACATCAGAAAACACATGTGTGTGAGTTGTAGTCACCGAACTCGCTCATAAGTTGTTTTCTCTGTGTGTGTGTGTGTGCCGTGGACGTAGGATACACGATTTGTGTACTCCAAACCACGTAAATCTTAGTGTCCTGTGGTTTGAACGTTTTTCACGTTAGATGCTTGATAGGAACGTTGCATTCACACACTAAATAGATTTCTAACTCACCTACACATCGTCAACACATCTAAGTCTCACGTTGTTTCTACAGAAAACTCAAAAGGGTTGTTTTCAAACTTTTAATTAGTAGTAATCTATTCAACCCCCCTTCTAGATTACCATACTGGGATTCCGCAAACCTTTCAGGACTACTCGCAGCTTGAGGTAGCGCCAGACTTGTCAGTGCCAGAGTACCCGGTCAGAGTTGTCGACCGCAGAGTGTAGCAGTTGCGCCGGAGGCAGATTCTGCTAGTGAAGGTCATCTGGGAGAACCGCGTTGGTGGCGAGGCCACCTGGGAGCTTGAGGATGAGATGCGAGAGCAGTTTCCCTATTTGTTTGATTGATTGGTATGTCATCTTTCCCTGTATGGCTTTCTGGGTTGAGACCGAGTTGTTTTCATTTCAAGGACGAAATGTCTTAAGGTGGGTGGGATGTAAGATCCGGCCCCCTTGGGCCCTTTGGCCTCATCCTCAGGGTCGCGATAGGCACTCTGGTCATGACATGGTCGCGCCAGAGTGGCCTGTCGCGACGAGCTTGGTGACACGCCGCACCCGGCCGTCGTGTTCTTGTCACAACGGGGGTGGCCGTCGCGTCCTTGTTGCAGCGTCTGACGACGTCGCGACTGCGTTTCTGACAGACGTGACTGTTGTCCTGTCTGTCAGAACGGTCGTGTTGGGTGGCAAGAGCGTACAACATTGACGCGACCAGGCCAGCCGTCGCATTTGCTTTTCCCAGTCTTCGAGGTTTGAATGCTTTTGGGGTCGCACCGGGGGTGGCCATCGCGACAAGGTCGCGACGCCTATGGGCGTCGCGAAAATGGTGTTGTCACGCCGGGTCGACCCGTCGCATTTTGGGGGCCATCGGTTTAAAACCGAAGGCGTGCCCCATTCTCCCCCTCTTGCCCTATCTCTTCCCCTCCTTCCCCCTTCTTTCCCTCTAGAGCTCCCTTGCAGTTTCTCGCCCATTCTCTTGCTAGTGGTGCTCGTGCTGAGGTGGTGGCGTCCCGTTCGTGCAGGGGACGTGGTTGTGGTGCTTGGAGCGAGAAGAAGGTGGTAATTCCTATGTGAAGGCCCCAACGGGTCGGCTCTTCTTGTGGAGGTAGGGACCCTTGATCCTCTCACCCTAAGCATGCTCCCCTCCCTCTAGAGACGGTGGTTCCTCGTGGTCTGGGGTTGTGGGAGTGTGAGGATCATGCTCGTGCTTGAGTGAGGTTTCCATCGAGCGTAGATTCTCGTGAATCCATGTTTGTGGGGTTTTAAGGGTGCTTGAGTGATTTACAGCTTTCATACATGTTGCACATGCTCCCCTCCCCCTCATGGAAATGTGTGTATCGTGTTTTTGGGATGGTTCTCGAGAGGATTGCTCTGGAACCCCCCTCAGCTGAAGACGTGACCACTATAGAGGTCGCGATCTTGTCGCGACGGCCTGGCCAGTCGCGGCATGATCCCGACGCTCTCGGGCATCGCGACGTGATCGCTTCGGCTAGGGCCGCCGCGACATTGTCGCGACAGGGTAGGGCATCGAGACAAGGTCCCGACGACCCGATGCGTCGGGACTACAGCCGAGAGATAGCTTATGGTCTTACGAAGTACCGTGCTTTGTTAAGTCTTCGCCGTTTCCGCTTCTTTTACTGTACCCGTTGCACCTGTGCTAGTTCCCTAGTACGGTCCTACACTAGTCGTCACCCAGTGCTCGGCACTTGAGGGCTTTTTCCGTAGAGAGGTTGTTACCATTTCCGGGGACCCTCATCCTCAGGAGCCCATTGAGGGAGTACTCTGGGCTACGAGCGTGCACGAGTTGGCAGCCGAGTAGGCGGACACTAGAGCAGAGGGGAAAACGGTGGTTAGGACAGCGGTGTTGAGTTGTTTGTAGAGCTCTCGTGGTTGGTCTGGGACGCCGAGGTCGTTTGGAGTCCTTCCCGGCACAGGCCAGTCAGTCCTTCTTCTCACTGCCTCGCTCCTTGTGGCCCCGAAACCACTTGGAGAGGTCAGGAGTGGGACCGTAGTCTGGCCAGACTACGGAGGTTGTTGTGGTGTACTTTGTGTGCTACCTAGCTCTGACGAGACGTGGGGGTCAGGACCTGGGTCGAGGATAAGACGTTAGTGGATGCACCTGACCGGTTGGCTAGTGGTAGTGCTTTTCGTAGCTAGTGTTTCTTGTCCAGGCAGTGTTTCCCCCTGTCTGTGTTTGGTGGTCATGACGAGCAGTCGTACGGAGTTTCTGACCGTGTAGTACTTCCGTACCATTGCTTGTTACTAGCTTTGCTTCCGCATGTTCTTTCGTTGGTAGAAGATATAACTGCTGTTATTTAATTGATATATATATATATTCTTCTGCCTGTTAGAGCCAGTAGGAGATTGGTAGTTCCTACTGAGCTTCTGTTGTGAAGCTCATCCCTTTCTTTCCCAGGTGAGACTTCTCAGCAGCGGCAGGGCGCGGGCCGGGCGGAGAAGACGGGGAGGTAGTCGTGGTCCCCGTAGCTAGCAGTGGTCTTCCCCCTCTCAGTGTACGTCACCCTCGGGGTATGCCCCTAAGGGATTTGTTAACCCCTATTTTTACTTGTACTAGTTGTGTTGTGTTGGGACTGTACTTAGAGTGGCACGCAGCGGTCTCACTCTTCTTTCTATTTCCGCATGTGCGCTTCTAGCTTGGCAGTTGACATTTAATTCCACTACATATCCTGTTAGATTTATATTACAACCCTTCAGGGTCTCTGGATCCGTGGGCGGCGACCGCGAAAATCGGGTCCTCGGCGTGGGCCGAGGGTCGAGTTCTCGAGATCGTTACAGGTGGGGACAATTACTTTAGGCTTCCTTTTCTGACTTGACCCTTCAGTGATGTTGAAAGGTCACTTCTTGCCGAGGAGTAGCTTGACACTGGTGGAACCAGCTGTCAGTTCTTTCTTTATAAATTTCCCTTTGATGCGATTAGTGAAGTTAGTAGCATCCTCTAGCAGTTGGCCTTTCTTAACCATCTCGGTATAAGTTTGGATGACAAGAGGGGCTAGTTGTGTGATGTATTGTGGCTTAAGGCCATTAAATAAATGCTTAGCCTTCATCTTTTCAGTGTTAACAAGATGATTGGCATAACGTGCCAGCCTGGAGAATTGTGCCTTATACTCAGCCACGATTAGGCTTCTCTGTTTAAGAGCAGCAAATTCCGCGGCCTTCCTTTCCTGGACACGCTCAGAGAAGTACTTGGAGTTGAAAGCTTCTTTGAATTCATTCCAAGTTAATTGCTCATCCGCCCTGGTGGCTTCCACAGATTCCCACCATGCTTGGGCGTCTCTTTCCAGCTAAAAAGTAGCCAGCAACAGTTTGTCACCATCCACGCATTGCATGACACAAAAGATGCGCTCAATCTCTTTTAGCCAATCCTCAACCTCGTTAGGGTCATTTGTTCTACTGAACCGAGGAGGGTTCATGTTCCTGAAGTTGCAATGCAGTTCACCTGCCCCGCGATTACCACCACCACCACCCTGTGCGGCTTGCAGAAGTGCACGAGTGAGCTCTTGAATGGTTTGTTGCATGTCGTGTAGTTGTGCACGCTCTGCTACCATTGTGATGGTTCAGTTTCCTTCAAAAAGAAAAGGATAGTTAATAGGTTATAATATCCTTGGTTTATGCATGTGTGAGTTTATTTTAACTAGCTACCCATGGTTCTACCCACAACTCACATAGGTAGGATAATTGCCTCTAGTCAAGGCAGGTCAACCTAGAGCATCTTATACTTAAGAACAATCTAGACTCCGATACCACAAAACTTTCATGCCCTGACGCGGAATATCGGAACATGAGGCAGTTGCAAGTAGGCGAGTATAGAGCATATAATAGACATAAAACCATTGGACAAATGAATAATGCTAAATCATGTGTATTTCATTGACAATTCCACTAATGTTTATTACAACCACTAATCCAGAGCGATTACATAGGGCCCATTTGACATCATTACATTGAAGGAAAAGAAAGAAACTAAACTAAGACTCTAGTATGACGCTGGTACTCTTGTATCACTCTTGGTCCTCCCCATCCTCATGAGTGTCATGATCTTCCTCAGTCTCTCCTGAGAACACATATCAAATAACGCAGGGTGAGCGATAACGTCCAGTAGGACTTAAATCTCATGATCATGTATGCTTTAAAGGATTAATATATTAAAGAGTAGAAAAACCAATGATAGGGAGAGAGTTCAGTAATGTCAAGCAAGTGATAGCACAATAGCATGATTCCAAATAGCACAAGTGTCAAGCATAAAGAGCAGGATGGCCATAGCACAAATAGCACAATATGGTTCATGATAGCACAAAGAGTCAAGTATAGCATAGCACTTTGATTGTCATTAGATAGTCGAGATAGATAGCACTCGAGTGTAATGCCAAACACTCTGGTCAATTAACTCCAGCGAGCAAATAGCACTTTTGGACGCACCTCTCAAGACCAAACTGGGCCCTTATATTGCCAAGCATTAGTCATATTGTTTATCTTTAGACAATCAGTCAAATGGCCATAGAGAGTACCAAGAATAGATGAGATAATTGATGAACAGACGAGGGTGTAGAGAACGTGAATAGATGATCAAATAGAATATAGATGAGAACTAGAGTTCAATGCGCATGAAACAACATTAAATAGGCGATAGTAACGGTTGCACAACTCGCATGATTGGTGCTGGCAGTCAGGTAGAATTCACTAACCAACCACTGGCCATGCTACAAACATAGACCCAAGGTTCGGCGTGATATCATAGTAAGAGAGAGAGCAATCTAAGGCCGTTTGGATCATACTGATCCCTAAGGTGTTATAGGTATTGAGGGTACAACCGGCTCGTCGACCATGTGAAAATTCATGGATAGAGGAGACTTACGAAGGCCATGAACAAGGATTCACTAGTCCAGCAGAAGGAATATCCGATGGAGAGTTTGTCCAAGTCATGAGAAAGTGTATATAGAAACAAGTTGCTCGATGTTCTAGAGGAATTCTAGAAGAGTGGAACGTCGGTAACAATGTTCCAAAACCACGGGAGAAACGAAAACAAGTCCATTATAAAAATAGGTTGAAAATGTACATTATTGAAATAAATTACCAAATATATTATGGGATATTTTAATGCCATGTCAAGTCATATTGGATGGTCGCAAGTATGTGCATGTGATAAAGAAATTCATAGATATGAACGGGCAAGTGTATGACTTTTAAATAAACTTTTACATGTTCATGTTCAATTATCTTCTTTCATTGCGTTTAAGATATTAACAGGATGTATAGTCACTGTAGCAAGACAAGAACCATAGAAAATTGGGGTTTATGGATAAAATTCCAGAAGGCGACGTACCACTGTAAGGATCGCGACATGGTACTTCAAGAATGCGACGGGGTCTGTCAAAGAGCGCGATAGATCCATCTGGCACAGGCAGACATAACACAACGCAAGGGCCTATCGCATTCAGAACACGACGGGTTCCTTGTCGCGACCCACCTTGAGAACGTGACCTATCGGGCCGTCACATTCTCAGGGTTTCTGCCTGAGCCCAAAAGGGAAATAGCACTGCCTTGGATTGTGCTCCATGCTTTCCAAGGATTGACACAAGGGTGTTTTAAAATCGAAAACTTGATGAAAAATCATGAAACAAATTTTAAATGAAACTAGACTTGCATGAGCATAAGCAGTAAAGAGTAATTTGAAACTTATCATGGTATTGAGAGCCAATGGGGTCGGCCATGAAGGGGTTGGGGGTGTATTTATGCATCTAGCATGTTTAATTCCTAATACAACTCTAACTTCCCTTTAACTACGAATTTCTATATCTATTCGACCTTCATAGCTTTAATACTCCTAATTGGGTTGGGATGGGCCTCCAATTTTATGTCTAGCTAGTTAGGATAGGGTTAGGAGTCCATTTTAGATTTATATGTGTTATATTAATGATTTACTTACCTTTTTTAAATTAGGGAATAATAGGGTTACGAATTTTATAGTATTTTCTTTTATTCTATATTTTAAAACTCCTATTTTGGCCCAATAACTTTTATATGAACCATTTATTAAAGTCCATCACTTATTTCCGATTAATGGGTTTTAATTAATTCATTTTTCTTTAATATTTAAATATATACTTTTTATTTAAAATATTGGGTTGCTAAATGTAACTTCGTATATGTCATGCCCTGCCAATTTAGCAGCGGAATAAATCAGGGAGACATGAACAACGTGTATGGTAACATAAAATTACGCATACAGTCGCAAATATCAGAGCATCTAATGAACAATAATTGCAATAAACTCCTTATTTTATTGATAAATCACCTAAACTATTACAACCACTAATTCTGAGCCAAAACATAGGGCTCAATAACATCATTACATTGGAAGGGATAATTAAGCAAATATCTAACTAAACTCTAAGGTACTAAGGACATTCCATCGCTATGACTCCTGGTCGCTCATCACTCCACTCCATTCCCGTTGGTGAGTGTAGGGTCATCATCCGACTTACCTGAAACACATATAACAAATAACGCAGGGTGAGCGATAACGCTCAGTAGGACTTAATATCTCATGTAAACAGGCATGATTTAAGTGATTAATGTCTTATAAGGCAGGACAACTAGAGAGAACTATCAAGTATAGTCAGATAGTGATAGCACACGATAGCAAGAGAATGATAGCACATTCAAAAAGAATAATTACAAAACTAGCAAAATAAAGGATTGGCCATATAGTGAAAGAATAAGTAACTTCTGCACAAAGGTGCAATAGCACTTCCCTGGTCGAACATCATGTCAACTCAGAGACATAGTAAAATGATTGATTGATTATCATAGATTAAATTGTGATTGTTATTAAATGGCGTTGGATGCATGCCGTACACACCCTGATCATGTTACCCTCGCGAGGAAATGACACTCTTCGGGCGCTCTCCCCAGGACCAGACTGGGCCCTATTGCTTTGGCATATAGCACAGTTTGTTATTTTAGACAATCAATTTAATGGTCAAATAGAGTACCAAGAAGAGATGAGAGTAATAGACGAAATAGATGAGAGTATAGAGTGAAAGTGAATAGATGAGAGTAACGAGATAGTAGATGAGAAATGGTATAATCATAAAATAACATTAAACATCGATAGAAATAGTTGCACAGCTGTAACGTAGCGCATTTTTTGGATCTTCGTGGATCGTCGTTTAGTGGTCGTTCGGATCTGTGTTTACTGGCTTTGGTGTGGTGCTCATGACCAATGTGGGGTCATTGGGCCTTGGTTGTGGTTTCCGCGCGTTGTGTGGGGCTTAGTAGGCCGGCAGGTTAGGCCTGTAGCACCCGTTGGTTCACTGGATGTGAACGCGATGAGGGTATAGGTCGCGTTCTAAACGCGACGGCCTTGGTGGTCGCGTTCTGGTTACCGCTGTTGGAGTCGACATCTGCATATGCGCCACGTGTCGCGCACGGGGCAGAGCTTGCTGACGTCGGGAATGGGAAGGCGACACCCTAGTCCGTCGCGACCTTATCGCGATGGGGAGGTATGTCGCGATCCCAACCGCTGTGCGGTTTTTAAGAAGATTTGGCCGAATAGAGCTTTCACAAGCTCGGCTCGACGCAGGGGAGGAGCTGTGGCGGATTTCGGGGCGATTCGGCATTCCGATGTGGATTTCGAAGCGCTCTCGACGCGAGGACGTCGCATGGAGCGGGGGAGATGTCGTGCCATAGCTGGATTGCGTGTTCTTCATGAAGGTAGGGAGTTCTACCTTGATTTGTTACGTGGATTGCATGTCGGTTTGTTTACCGCTTTAAAAACAATAGATACCATGTCTAGGAGGTGAAATGAGCATGAAAACTGGGTTGAAACTGTGTTTAGGGTGGTTTACATGGAAAATCCGGAGAGGGTACTCGGGTTAGGGTTTTCGCCTGAGAAGGCAACAGACCCGGCTGTCGTAACCAGGTCGCGACAAGCTGACCCATCGCGACAGGATTTCCTATCGCGCCATGTCGTGGCGTCGCGATCAGAAGGCGACCTTGTCCTCTGTTGCGACCATAGCCGAGGGTGCTTCTGATGTTTGTTTTATCCAATTATCATTCAATTATTATGCGTGGCAATGCTAGTGATGCATTGGCACTTGTAGCGCTCTGTGAGCATGGTTAGCGTGTCGTTTGTGCATTGTTTATGTGATTAGGGTGGTGCTAACGAAGTGAGCATGCTTTTACGTGGCGTTTACATGGTTTGAGTGTCGTGCATGAGTGTGCATGGCTAGTGGTTCGATGTTATGATTATTGTAATATGATTTGTATAGTTAGTTTGAGGTGACTGGGTAGTGAAGGTCATGTGTGGACCTAGCCCTAGTCTATTGTTGTCTTTTAAAGAGTATTATAATGATATATGTGTTAAGTAGTGTGTGTTGCCATAGAGGTCACGGAGTGACCAATGACATGCAAGGTTGTGTTGCATTGTGGTGACACAAGTGTATATCAGTGTAAGATGGTTTGGATGTCACATGGTGACCAATGATAAGCCAGATTATGAATGGCTACCGTGATTTATATGTGTGTCTGTGTGGGATAGCTTGTAGGTCACAGGGTGACCGGGGACAAGTTATTCCCGACACTTGTACCAAGGTTTATAATAAAGAATACATAAGTATATATATATGTCGTGGTTTCTATGCTAGCCAAGTGTGGTGGTCTGGCGCCTATTCCGGAATGCCTCTTCAGTCAGGTACCCCAGGTTCCGTGTGAGCCAGGCATGTGTGTTGTGCTCGGGCGTGTCCTAGTACGGTGTGTACCTTTGAGGTCTGTGTCGTCTGTCCTGGACACCCTCACTCCTGTGTTTGAGTAGTACGTCCGGCTGAGGGAAAGACGACAGAGGGCAGCGACTTGTGAGAGTTTGTTGTTTCGTCGCTTTTAGCGCGCTCGTGGTTGGGGGTACGGACACCAGTAGACGTACTAGGCCTCAGCTAGTCCTGTTACCAGTGCCTCACTTTAGAGAACTCGGACCAGAATCTCTAAAGGTGCCAGGCATGGGCCTGCAGGGTGTGTGACCTGTAGGTTGTGGTGGTTTGGTCGGTCTCCACAGTTCTTTGGCTTTACTTTTGTTGTGGAGTTGCGGTTGGACCTTACGTCCGTGACTGCGAGACTGAGAGGTAGTTCTTGTGCTGTGTTGTCCGGGTTAGATACTGGCGTCATGAACCAGTAGTATGTCCCGTGTGATGGTGGCGTGCTTTCCGACTCGTGCTTTGCTACTGGTTGTTGCATGTGTTGGTTGAGGTTGTACCCGTCGAGGTGTGCCATTGTATTGGCACGGTATTAGTTGTGGTTGGTGAGCAGAGACTCACTGGTTGTGGTTTGATTGGTTGTGGTGTGCCCTAGTGGTGGCATAGTTGTGTTTGTTATTTTGTGGTGGTACCTCATGGAGGTAGGTACTTGTACCCTTTGTGGGTATTTGTTTCTCATGGTACGCTGAGTACTACCCTTTTCAGGTGGTGAAGTGGAGCTGTGCTCCGTGGAGGTCATGCGGTGAGACCTTCCACTTGTTGTGTTTTACCCTTCCTTGGGTAAGTTTCCGAATATGGTTTAGTGTGGGTTGGATTGGCATCGTGGTAGCCAGTCCTGTTACTTAAGTGTGAGATTTATTTGATACATGGTGGTTTAGGGGTATAGAGGACTAGCTCTTAGTTAGCGGTCATGTTACCCATATGTTTGAGGTTCGCCAGTAAAGCTTGTAGCTTAGGCAATGGTTTGCATGTATGGCTTACAGCTTAGGTGACCAGTTGTTGAGGTGGTGTGCCCGTGAGGCTTATGGCCTAGGCTTTGCCGTTGTTGGGTAGACTAGTAGCGTGGTGCTAGTTCTGTTGTCTCTTCTTCTTTCCGAGATTTGTGTCAATTAATATAATTATGCTTTGCTGTGAGCATGATATGGTTTGGCTACCGGTGTTTCCAGTGAGACCCGTTGGGGTTGAGGTTCTTCTGTGTTGTGTGTGGTTTTGGGTGGTCCCCTACTAAGCCAGTGACTTGTTGAGGCTCACTTCCTTACAGTTCTTTATAGGGTTTACCATTGGTGTAGCTTACGAAGACGTGGTGATAGACTTGTACCACCAGCAGTAGTATTAGTTGAGTTGTGTGAGCTTGTGCTCCCTCGGGGTATGCCCCAGATAGTTGTACTCTTCTTAATTTGGACATGTAATAATGTACATGGACAATTGTAAATTGTTATATGTAGATATGAGCACATGTACTTTCTTGTGTCTCTTATTGTTGTGGTTTGTCTTTTATATTCTTCCTGGAAACGTGTGTGAGATATCCCTTGCGAGACTTCGGTCCGTTCGCAGAAGACGGATCTGGATATGAACCCTTGTTGGGTATGGATATCCAAGGCCGTTACAACAGCACTAGGTTGGGTGCCGGCAATCTGGTAGGAGTCACCACCGCCCACTAGCCATGCTACGAACACAGGCTAGATGGCCCGACGTGATCACAAGGTAAGAGAGAACACACTAAGGCCGTTTGGATCATGCTGATCCCTAAGGGTGTAATGGGTTTTAAGGGTACAACCAGCTCGTCGGCTAAGGACGTGCTCCAAAGCCAAGAAGACTTACGGAGGCCTTGACAAGGAGTCCCTAGTCCTGTCAGGAGTCTTCCCAACGGAGAGGTGGTCCATGCCAAGAGAGTGTGTAGAAAACTACGGTCCGTCGTGCCTCGAGTGCTCGAAGGCCGACGAAAGCGGTAACGGTGTATAAAATGCGCGAGTAAAACAAAAACATGTGTAATTATTTAAATAGGGAATTTAGTAATTTATTTCGCTAAATAACCAGATACATTATTGAGTAATTTAATGGAGTTTAATGGAAAACGTGATTGTTAAGTGTGTGCAAGTGTAAGAAATCAAGAGAGTATGTATGATTGTGCTCATGACTTTTAAATTAATGAATTCCTGCAATATTGCCCATTTATAATTAATAAGTCAAAATTACTCATGACAGAACTTAATTAGGGGTAAACAGGGTTTATATGATAAAATAGCAGGGTTATATTGGTAAATTCAGGGTTCTGGTCGCTATACTGCTGTCGCGACAAGGTTAACCATTGCGTTAAGGTCGCGACATAGGAGCGCGTCGCGTTAAGGTCAGGTCGTGATGCCAGGTCCGGTCGAGATCTGCTAAACTGGCCACTAGGGTCAAACCGGTCAGGTCGCGACATGTCGACCCGTCGCCTTCAGAATGTGATGGACCCCCGTGTCTTGACCCTCTCTGAGATCACAACAGGTCGGGCCGTCGCGACTTCAGAAGGTGGCCCGAGCCAAGAAAAGAGCTTTTGCCCCTTTTCCAGGTGGGTTCCATCCCTCATAGCTCACTTCAAAAATCAATATAAATTCATAGAAAGTTCTGAAATTCATGAAATCAATTTTAAACGAAACTAGACATGGAGATCTATCACTGGGCATGATGAATTAGAAAACTAACACGTTTAGGAGATGCTTTGATTAGGTTACTTTTCGGTGACCTAAACATGCATAGTCATGGATCAATGAATTAATTAGCGATGGATACATGATGAAAATTCGGGAAACTAGGGGCGTTTGAAAGCTATCAACATGTAATATTTATGAGAATATTTGCATGGCGTGGGATCATATACATGCATGGATTGAAGGCAATAATATAAGTTCGGGTACATGGAGATAACAGGGATTCACAGAATTAATTCTCCCTCATGAATGAATGAAAAATAGCAAAGCCAGAGGGCTTTTAAAGATGATCATGTGGGCTACCTAGGGTAAAATTTACATGATTTGTGCTTGAGAGATTGCCTACCTTTTTGCACTGTAAAGTTCCTAGGGTTTGGGGTGATGAATTTTCCAAGTCCTCTTTGCTCCAAGCCTCCTTCTTCCTTGCTCTCCACGTCCAAAGCCTCCTCTCCTCGTGCTCCAGAGCTCCAGCAATGAAATGAGACTTGGTAGACACGAATTAGAGGTTATTAGGTTGTTTAAGAGTCTAATCTCTCTCCAACTCTTCCTTCTCCTCTTAGCCACGAATTTCCACATTTATCACCTTATTTTCTTACATTTATCTACCTAATAGGGTATTGATTTCGTGGGTAAAGGGTTTGGGTAGGTCTAGGACTCTTGTAGAGATATTTATAAGTTATTTTAGTCTTTATCTTACCCTTTTTAATTCATTCAATAATTAACTCCGAATTTCCACATTTATCTCCCCATATTGTAGCATTTATCCTCTAATTGACTTGGGGAGAGATCTAATTTTGTGGCTAATGGGTTAGGATGGGTTAAGGACTCCTTTTTAGGATAATTATGGGTTATTTAATAATTATCTTAACCCTTTTCCATTTATTATTAATTTAAGTGTGAATTTAGCTTAATTAATTCCCATCCCAAGATGGGCTCTTCACCTTTGGGCCCATGCTTTTATGCTTGGACCATTAATACAACCCATTCCTAGTTTAGCTTAATGGGTTTTAGTTTAATTCTACTTATTCACCCTTTATTCTAATTTAAATCTATTTATCATATTTATTCAATTGGTTTTCTTATTTCAATTTAATTTAATATTATTTATCCTGATATTACTAACCTTTATCCACTAATTGGGCTCTTGCTCTTGGCCCAATATTTAAATATGGCTTAATTGTACAACCCATTTACTTAATGGGTCTTAATTATCTTTTTATTAAAGAATTTAATCTTGGGCCAAGATTGTCTATTGGTCCAATTATCATAATGGGCTATCAACCGATCATATTTAAAATACACCCACCTGTTTATTTTAATTTATAATCCACTTTAGCTCATAAAATAATGGGTTCTCGGACTTATTCCTTAATTACGACAATAAGTCGCATAAATTCTTAAACTAAGTCCAAATGATTTTTCTATGCCCAAACTTCTTGATGGATCATTAGAAAATATTATCTAAAGCATAACTATTATTTTTACGATATTTTTATGTGGGTTTATACGCATGCAATAATGATACGTACCCTTTTAACTAGTTTGCATTTATTAATTGATAAATTTCAATTTATCTATAATTTTTAAATTGCTGGATTTTCCGGGGTACTAAATTCTCCCCCACTTAAAAAGAATTTGATCCTCAAATTCATATGATATGATACGACTACCAATTTATCCTGAATATTTCATTCCCTCATCTCCCCACTTAAGGCTTTGCTATCGAGAAAATAATATGAACTTTAAACTAAAGGTTTAGTGATAGTACCTTGTCTACCTTTATTAGCATGATTTATATCCATAAGGGCTTGTAACCGTCTTTGGCGTGGAGTATGGTTCTTTTTCGTTGGGCAATCGATGACTCGATATTGTTGACCTCCACAACGCAAGTATCTGCCCAATTTCTTCCAACAGTTATCAACCTGATGGTCTAGATTTTCACAAAATTCACAGACTTCCTTCTGCTCCACTTCCCCTTTTATTCTCTTATCATCGTTTGGTTGATTCTCTATTGTCATAGAGTTGAGATCCTTGGTGTTAGTGGATGGTTCCTTTAGAAGAGGGCAGTCTTGTATCCGATGCTCCAAACTGCCACAACGTAGATAAGCACCAACTTTTCCCCAACATTCATTGGCTATATGGCTTGGCTTGCTATAATGACGGCAGACGATCTTGCAAAAGTTTTCGCTACATCCCTTCTGTGTGTTTGCCTTTTTTCCATTCTTTTTTGTCACTTTCCTAATCTTCTTGGTCATCCTCAAGGCTCCTTCCAGCAGTTGGGCGGCCTTCCGACACGCCCGGGCTAGCTTTTAAGTTGACCTCATTTCGTCTTGCAGTGGCATATGTTTGACGTCCATTTAAGGGTTCCTTCAAGAAAAAGGTTGGCATTAGGATGCTAAAGTAATATTTAGTTGATACACATATATATAGATAAATGTATTCAGATCTTAACCATGCTTCTACCCAATCCTTACATAGGTATGGTGGTTGACTTAGACACGTGTCATGACAGTTCACCTAGAACATCCTAGACTTAAATATCCTAATAAGGTCATCCTAGGCTCTAATACCAACTGTCATGCCCCGCCAATTTAGCAGCGGAATAAATCAGGGAGGCATGAACAACGTGTATGGTAACGTAAAATTGCGCATACAATTGCAAATATCAGAGCATCTAATGAACAATAATTACAATAAACTCCTTATTTTATTGATAAATCACCTAAACTATTACAACCACTAATTCTGAGCCAAAACATAGGGCTCAATAACATCATTACATTGGAAGTGATAATTAAGCAAATATCTAACTAAACTCTAAGGTACTAAGGACATTCCATCGCTATGACTCCTGGTCGCTCATCACTCCAGTTCATTCCCGTTGGTGAGTTTAGGGTCATCATCCGACTTACTTGAAACACATATAACAAATAGTGCAGGGTGAGCGATAACGCTCAGTAGGACTTAATATCTCATGTAAACAGGCATGATTTAAGTGATTCATGTTTTATAAGGCAGGACAACTAGATAGAACTATCAAGTATAGTCGAGAGAGTGATAGCACACGATAGTAAGAGAATGATAGCACATTCAAAAAGAATAATTACAAAACTAGCATAATAAAGGATTGGCCATATAGTGAAAGAATAAATAACATTTGCACAAAGGTGCAATAGCACTTCCCTGGTCGAGCATCATGTCAACCCAGAGACATAGTAAAATGATTGGTTGATTGTCATAGATTAAATTGTGATTGTTATTAAATGACACTGGATGCATGTCGTACACACCCTGATCATGTTACCCTCGTAAGGAAATGGCACCCTTCGGGCGCTCTCCCCAGAACCAGACCGGGCCCTATTACTTTGGCATATAGCACGGTTTGTTATTTTAGACAATCAATTTAATGGCCAAATAGAGTACCAAGAAGAGATGAGAGTAATAGTCAAAATAGATGAGAGTATAGAGTGAAAGTGAATAGATGAGAGTAATGAGATAGTAGATAAGAAAGAGTATAATCGTAAAACAACGTTAAGCATCGATAGAAACAGTTGCACAACACTAGGTCGGGTGCCGGCAATCTGGTAGGAGTCACCACCGCCCACTAGCCGTGCTACGAACACAAGCTAGATGGCCCGGCGTGATCACAAGGTAAGAGATAACACACTAAGGCCGTTTGGATCATGTTGATCCCTAAGGGTGTAACGGGTTTTAAGGGTAGAACCAGCTCGTCGGCTAAGGACGTGCGCCAAAGCCAAGAAGACTTACGGAGGCCTTGACAAGGAGTCTCTGGTCCTGTCAGGAGTCTTCCCAACGAAGAGGTGGTCCACGCCAAGAGAGTGTGTAGAAAACTAGGGTCTGTCGTGCCTCGAGTGCTCGAAGGCCGAGGGAAGCGGTAACGGTGTATAAAACACACGAGTAAAACGAAGACATGTGTAATTATTTAAATAGGAAATTTAGTAATTTATTTCACTAAATAACCAGATACATTATTGAGTAATTTAATGGAGTTTAATGGAAAACATGATTGTTAAGTGTGTGCAAGTGTAAGAAATCAAGAGAGCATGTATGATTGTGCTCATGACTTTTAAATTAATGAATTCCATGCAATATTGCCCATTTATAATCAATAAGTCAAAATTACTCATGGCAGAACTTAATTAGGGGTAAATAGGGTTTATATGGCAAAATAGCAGGGTTATATTGATAAATTCAGGGTTCTGGTCGCTATACTACTGTCGCGATAGGTTTAATTGTCTTGTTAAGGTCACGACATAGGAGCGCATCACGTTAAGGCAACCGCGTTCAGGTCGCCACGCCAGTCCCAGTCGCGATCTGCTGAACCAGCCACTAGGGTCAAACCGGCCAGGTCGTGACATGTCGACCCGTCGCCTTTAGAACGTGATGGACCCCCCCGTGTCGCGACCCCCTCTAAGATCGCGACGGGTCGGGCCGTCGCGACTTCAGAAAGTAGCCCAAGCCCAGAAAAGAGCTTTTGCCCCTTTTCCAGGTGGGTTCCATCCCTCATAGCTCACTTCAAAAATTGATATAAATTCACAGAAAGCTCCAAAATTCAGGAAATTAATTTTAAATGAAATTAGACATGGAGATCTATCACTGGGCATGATTAATTAAAAAACAAACATGTTTAGGACATGCTTTGATTAGGTTACTTTTCGGTGACCTAAACATGTATAGTCATAGATCAACGAATTAATTAGCGATGGATACATGATGAAAATTAGGGAAACTAGGGGCATTTGAAAGCTATCAACATGTAGTATTTATGAGAATATTTACATGGCATGGGATTATGTACATGCATGGATTAAAGACAATAGTGTAAGTTCGGGTACATGGAGATAACAGGGATTCACAGAATTAATTCTCCCTCATGGATGAATGATAAATTGCAAAACCAGAGGGCTTTTGAAGATGATCATGTGGGCTACCTAGGGTAAAATTTACACGATTTGTGCTTGAGAGATTGCCTACCTTTTTGCACTTTAAAGTTCCTAGGGTTTGGGGTGACGAATTTTCCAAGTCCTCCTTGCTCCAAGCCTCCTTCTTCCTTGCTCTCCACATCCAAAGCCTCCTCTCCTCATGCTCCAGAGCTCCAGCAACGAAGTGGGGCTTGGTAGACACAATTTAGAGGTCGATTAGGCTGTTTAAGAGTCCAATCTCTCTCCAACTCTTCCTTCTCCTCTTAGCTACGAATTTCCACATTTATCACCTTATTTTCTTGCATTTATGCACCTAATAGGGTAGATGAGAGGTTTGATTTCGGGGGTAAAGGGTTTGGGTAGGTGTAGGACTCTTGTAGAGGTATTTATAAGCTATTTTAGTCTTTATCTTACCCTTTTTAATTCATTCAATTATTAACTCCGAATTTCCACATTTATCTCACCCTATTCTAGCATTTATCCTCTAATTGGCTTGGGGAGAGATCTAATTTTGTGGCTAATGGGTTAGGATGGGTTAAGGACTCCTTTTTAGGATAATTATGGGTTATTTAATGATATCTTAACCCTTTTCCATTTATTATTAATTTAAGTGTGAATTTAGCTTAATTAATTCCCATCCCAAGATGGGCTCTTCACCTTTGGGCGCATGCTTTTATGCTTGGACCATTAATACAACTCATTCCTAATTTAGCTTAATGGGTTTTAGTTTAATTCTACTTATTCACCCTTTATTCTAATTTAAATCTATTTATCATATTTATTCAATTGGTTTTCTTACTTCAATTTAATTTAATATTATTTATCCTGATATTTCTAACCTTTATCCACTAATTGGGCTCTTTCTCTTGGCCCAATACTTAAATATGGCTCAATTGTACAACCCATTTACTTAATGGGTCTTAATTATCTTTTTATTAAAGAATTTATCCTTGGGCCAAGATTGTATATTGGTCCAAATATCATAATGGGCTATCAACCCATATTATTTAAAGTATACCCACCTGTTTATTTTAATTTATAATCCACTTTAGCTCATAAAATAATGGGTTCTCCGACTTATTCTTGAATTACGACAATAAGTTGCATAAATTCTTAAACTAAGTCCAATTGATTTTTCTATGCCCAAACTTCTTGATGGATCATTAGAAAATATTATCTAAAGCATAACTATTATTTTTACGACATTTTTATGTGGGTTTATACGCATACAATAATGATGCGTACCCTTTTAACTAGTTTGCATTTATTAATTGATAAATTTTCAATTTATCTATAATTTTTAAATTGCTGGATTTTCCGGGGTACTACAGTATATGACGAAGTGGAGCTTCGACTGGTCAATTTATATCATTGTCGGTCGAAGTGTAGCTTCGCATATGACGAAGTGCAACTTTGTATTTGATGAAGTGGGGCTTCGACTGGTATGTTTATATCGTTGTCGGTCGAAGTACAACTTCGCATATGACGAAGTGTAGCTTCGTATATGACGAAGTGAAGCTTCGACTATTTCTATTTATATCATTGTCAGTCGAAGTGCAGCTTCGCATATAACGAAGTGAAACTTCGACTATTCTATTTATATCGTTGTCAGTCGGAGTGTAGCTTCGTATATGACAAAGTGGAACTTCGACTGTTTTTATTTATATCATCGTCAGTCGAAGTGGGAACTTCGTATATTGACGTCCCTTAGTCAGTAATCGATGTTTTAACTGGAAATTGATGTTTAATAGGTAATCGATGCCTAATTGGTAATCAATGTTTAATTTGTAATTGATGTTTGATTGGTAACCAATGTCTCAGTCAGTAATCGATGCTTTGGTCAATAGTCCATGTTCCCTCTGTCCTCTTAGCGAACCAGAATTTGGTATAATCTTGTAGTGCTGGTGCTTTTGTCAGATGGATGGAATGACCATCATCATCTTACTCCTTTGACTTGCCAACTTCCTGGCATGGATCCCTAGGCCTATCTTTATGTCTCATACCTTTCTGCAAATCACGCAGCTGGCCATGTGAAGAACCTTCCCCTCATACTACCATCAGTCTCATCCACGGGATTTGTATCTTCCTTTGGTCTGCATGTTTGCCAGGTGTCTAGACCCCCTTGTTAGTATCGCCCCACCTTACAATAAAAACCCTTATATAGCCTTGGTGACCACGCCAGTGGACTTTTACTATCTCCTGTTGTTGAGTGATTGTGGGCTTGAGCTTGGAGCCGTAGCAGCTTCTTAGCAGGGCTTGGGCCTTCCAGTTCTTTGTGGATCTTCTGTTGGTTTTCCCCACACTAGGTAGGCATAACCAAATGTTCATCGCCGTCCCAATTTTCTTGTCATTGCAACATGAATTTTTGCATGCTATGTCATGATCTCGTTGGCAAATTGTTATGACTCTCTCTCTCTCTCTGGGATGGTATTTTAGGACAATCTCGTGTTTGGCATCATACATGAGTTGTCAGCCATGACGATGGTTTCATCCCACGAGTTAAACATGGGTGATTAGGCTCAGTCCGCTGGGCAACAGTTAGTTATATATACATACCTATTTGCTTCTTGTTTCAACAGGAGATTAGTATATGTTAAACCACCCAGGAGAGATTTGATGATGTCTTGACTTGTTTAAGTTCTGTAACTGGATATCCTTGCATGCTTGTTATCTACTTTGTACATTTATTTTCTTTCCCGTGTCTGCTCTACATCTTACGTTTGGTTCGTCTACTGAGTTTCCTTAGAACTCATACCTTTGTTCACACCCATTTCAAATGCTTCACTCTAAGGAAGTTCCCTCTCAAGCCGACCTCCATGCTAGGCTTGTGCGTCAGGCTGGGTGACCTCTTGCATGTTAAAAGTTGTTTAAGCGGTGGCTACACCTTTTGTATTCAAATGTTTGGCATGTAAATTGTGAACAAACTATGTTATTGTATAGATGTTTATGTGGTGCTTGCACGAGTGTTTGATGCTGCATTGGAAAACTTTATATTTAGTATCTCTACCACGTTCAGTTTGGGCTGCTAATATATATTGCATGCAGTGCTGAAGACCTTCCCATAACAATGTGCAAGATGCTTCCATTTGACTAGTGTGTGTATTGCCTTTTAACCGACCGGGAGAGGTAACATGTCACTACAATGTGTGAATATAAAAAATTAAGTCTATCTTTAACAACATGTTTAATAAATAATAATTAAGTTTTGACTAAAATAATTATACAAATAAGTAGTTTGACTTCAACTTGAAGTTGGAATAGAGAAGATAGTCATTGCAGAAGCTAAAGTGAACATCGACTTATGGTTCGACTGTAGTGAAATTCTTCTTTAGTCAAAGTGAACATTGACTATTGGGAATTTATATCAGTCGAAGTCGAATTCCAACTCTTGAAATGAGTCTTCGTTAGTCAAAGTTAAGCTTAGACTCATGAAGTAATTCTTCTTCAATCGGAGTGTGACTTCGACTGCTAAAGAAATCTTATTCCATTCGAAGTGGTGCTTTGACTACAGAAGGAAGTTTACTTTAGTCGAAGTGGAACTTCGACTTCTTAAGAAACAAGACTTTAGTCGATTTGAGCTTTGACATTTGAAATGACTTTGGTTTCAGAATAAAGAATGCCATAGTCAATATTATACTTAGTCAATTTTGCTCAGTTTATTTATACACTATTAAGAACAAAAATTATGACTAATAAAATATGCTATTTGATTTCTTTGCAAAAACTAATTTGTCAATAGTTATTCTTTTTGTCATTCATCAAGTAATACACACATTTTGTCATTAAATATGTAAATAACTTACATTTATTTTGTCATCATCAAAATTAAGATAAATTTAAGTATGAGTAAAGAGAAAAGTTAATTAACAAGTAATTATGCATACTTTCAACAATGTGTTCATGATGATTAGATAAACTTGATTCTAATTTTTCATGATTTAATTGGTTTCATCACCAATCATGCTTAAACTTGTTTCGTACTAAATTGATCTTGTTAAACGATAAGTAGTATTATTGTAACGACCTGACCTCTCGGACCCCCGCTAGGGACCCCAAAGGTCGCGCCGCCACTCACGGGTCCGAAGACCCGGAAGGGTTAGAATTTAGTCCAGTGAGATAAGCAATGAATTCAAATAACTATAACAAGAAAGTTCGTACATTTAATAAAGAAATTATGTACAACAAGTCTCAAACAAAAGTACAGGTACAGAAAGAAAGGTGCAGTCTGATAATATCACAATTATCATAAATAATCATGCCATTTTGTTGATTGATACTGATTAATTCATAAGATTTCTATTATCATGGACGATAATTGATTAAATTCAGATATATGTTGTATTTGCAGGTTAATGGGCCATTTTATGAAGTGCGTAATGGGCCAATGGACCAAACAGTCCAACAGGGGTAAAACTGGCATATTCCGAAAGTTGCAAAACCCTAGCCGCCTTTCTTTTTCTACCTCCATTTTCTTGCTATATTTTTAAGATTTTCTCTCTCTTTTTGAAAACCTCTCTTTTAGAGAGAGAGCTCTTTATTTAAACCCCCTCTCTCTCTCTTACTATTCTTTTTTTGACATTCTTCTCTCCGTCATTCTCTTCCCACTTTCTCTCTCCCCTTCTCACCACCGCAGCCCCCTCCTCTCCTTCCTGCGCACAAGTCCCCTCCTCTCCTTCTCTTCTTCTTTCTCTTCTTCTTCTTCTTCCTCTCCTCTTCTTCCCCTTCTCTTCTCTCTCTCCCGGCTCCGGACAGCAGCAAGCAGCAGCACCACCGCGCCCAGGCGCCTGCCAGCCCGCACCGCCAGGCCCGCCGCGATCACACCCGACCGTGCCCAGCCTGCACCGGCCCCGCCCGCGGTCGCCCCCGCCTGGCCCCGCCCGCGCCCAGGCGCCAGCCCCGCTTCGCCCGCGTGCCCGCGACCCCGCCTGGCCCCTGCCGCCCAGCCGCCTAGCTCGAGCCCCCGTGCCCAGGCCGCCTTCGCACCTGGCCCCGCCTGCCGCGCCGTCCCCTTCTCACGTTGCATGCTTGTGCATGCAACGTGAAGTAGGGCCACGCCCTCTCTCCTCTATCGCCGCTCTCTCCTCTCTCTCACGTCTTCTCTCTCTTCTCTCTCTCCTATCTCTCTATCCTCTGTCCTCTCTCTATTTCGTCTCTCTCTTCTCTCTCTCTCTTATTTTGTTCTCTCTCCTTTCTCTATCTATTTCTCATGCTTTCAGTTTATTGTAATTGTGAGTTATTCTTATTAACTTAAACAGCACGTTGTTAATCTTTTTATCTATTTAGTGAGTTGTAGTTCTTAATTTCGTCTCATGGTCTTTCATCTACTCTTTATCTCTCTCTCTCTTTATCTATTCTACGTAGCTTAGATTTATTTAACATGACTTAGTTTAAATATCACCACATTATTTTCCTAACTAAAAACTCAACGTTTTCAACTTTAAAATCTAGTTCCCCGTGGATTCGACTCGGCTCTCACCACTTAACTATTGTCAAAATACTTAGTGTAGGTCGATAATTTTGAGATTGTTAGTCACGTGTTTAACGATGCATTCGTGGGCTATCACAGTCCTTAAGGGGCATACCCCGAGGACTTGCAAAAAGGCCACTCTCAACTCACACTACAAGCACTCACGCTCACAACTCACACTGCTGGCAACGCACGGCGCAACAACCGCCACCATGACTATCCGACAACGAACTCCTGCGACAGCGAGTCCCTACCTGAAGAGAGTAGGGGGGTGAACCTCGCGAACAAGGCTCAGTAGGGATTACTAGTCCCTTGCCAGCCAAAGTAGTAGGAACTCCAACAAGGCGGAAGCAAAACTAATCTACAAAGTAGTAAAGCGAGAAACACCTACTGCAGAGCACTACAAAGCAGCAGAAATAGAGAAATGCCTCGACCACAACCCGGGTCAGGCCAAACACAACTCTCGCAGAACAATCGGAGTCAAACACATGCGGAAGCAACTAGAGCAACGCCCGACCTGCAACCAGGGTCGGGCCAGAACAACACAATGTAAAAGCAAACCCTCGGCACACACCCGCTGAGACAAAGAAGCTCACGGAACACCGGAGCGACCACGTGAGACCAGAGTCTCACGACACAAGCACCCAACATCCCAGACCTCCACGAGGTCGGGAAGGAACAACCAGGTGTCACCACGAGAGACACCGAACAACCATGTGAGAAGCAACGTCTAACCACAGGCACGACCACCTCAGACCACCACAAGGTCGAGGGTCCACAAGAAGAACCAACCTGCACCTCGGACACTCCACGAGGTCAGGGAACTACACCTACCGGTGCCACCATGAACGGCATCAAGGAACAGGTTACCGAAATAGCAGTTGGGTGTCTACACAAGACGCCCCGAGAAAACCCGTAAAATAGAAACCACTAAACACGGCCCACAAGGCCAACCGATAAAGCCCAAGGAAGCGAGACACGGCTAGGCTACAACCACCGTGTAAACCAAGGCAACGAGAACACAAGCTCAAAAATAGCGTATGAAACAACATCACAGCTAGAACAACCAAACCACCATCACAAGTGCCTTAGTCCAGGTCTCCCCTCTCGTTGGAGTGAGACGCGTGGACTAAGCAACCACAACCACTGCAGTCCGGCCAAACTACGGCCCCACGCCTGACCTCCCTACGTGGCTCCAGAACCAACACAGAGTGAGGCAGTGAGAAGGACTAGCTGTTCCGCACCAGACAAGCACCGAACCACCTCGGACACCCAGACTAGCTAAGAGAGCTCTACAAACGGCTCACGCCGCTGCCCCACCGTTTTCCTCTTCTGTTCTAAGTCCGAGACTTGAGCATGCCCACCGCCCAGAGCAACACCCTCTGACACAGGCGCGCGTGGCTAAGGGTCTCAGGAAACGGTAACAACCTGTCTCGCGAACAAGCCCTCAAGTGTCGAGCACCGGGCGAAAGATAACTGGCGTGGCAAACACCAACAGAAACAGCACCACTGGCTTGTAACCCAGACAAGCCCAGCAGCTACAGGCACGCACGGCACCCCTTCCGGAAACCCCCAGAAGGGCCGTCGGCCAACGCCGGCACACACGGCACGGCCCGAGAAACCAGAACATACCAGACAGAACAGAAACTAATGCTCTGCTAATAATCAATTGACAGCCAGACAATCGATTATTAGACAGACGCAAGCCTCCTAGCGATGCCGCTAGGACACGGCCACGAAGGTGTCACCTTCGGTTAGTGAACGCTGGGATGCAACCTGTCGCGTTCCCACCAGAAGGTCCTAAGGGCACACCCTGCCCTAGGGCACACGCCGACACGCCAAACGGGCCACGGAAACACCCACGGCAACACAGGTCGTGTCGCACCCTCCTAGCCCGTCGTGATCACATCACGACGGTCAGGGCCACCGTGACAAGTGCTTTGTTGCGACGGGGAAGTGGGTCGCGACAACAGAGCTGTCGCGACAGGAAACCAAGTCGCGACACCCTTGTCGCGACAGCTAACCGCGTCGCGACAGCAAGCCTGTCGCGACAGGAAATAGCGTCGCGACATGACTCTTATCGCGACGGCCACCCGCGCCGCGATAAGGTCACGTAGGACCGAGGCGACACCTTATCTGATGTCGCGATGCACTCGGCGGTCGCGACATCAGCTGGAAGGCCGACCGCCGGAATGCCACATCCCGACGTCCCCCAGACGCTACAAAATACTAAAACCATGGGGAGGGGAGCATGGTGAAAGCAGTAAACATATGCATTCCACAAAATGGACTCCCAATCCACACCAACAAGGAAGGGACAAGAATTCCTATCGATTAGACGAAACCGAACCCCCAAGGGGCCTTCACGACGAGCTCGCCACCTCCTCCTCGCTCCCACGGCGCTGCTCCCACTCCGCACGAGCCGCCGCCGCTCCGCCACGAGCTCCAACCGCCGAAGAAGGGAGAGGAGAGGCCTCTCCACCTCGAAGAGAAGAGGAAAGGAGGAAAAGGGAAAAGAAGGAAGAAGGGGCGCCAGCCAAGGCTTTTAGCCTCCGGCCCCCAGAACGCGACGGCGCGGGGTGTCGTGATACGAACCTTATCGTGACGGCCGCCCAGACCGCGACCAGAACGCTCCCTCTCTGGGCGCCGCAACAACCCGACAGGTCAGTCTGCCACGCCTGCCACTCTAACAGGCGTCAAACAACCAAAAAGCAGAAAGTAGTCGTGACCCGTTGACCGGGCGCGACAGGAACGCGACGCCGAAGGCGGTCGCAACAAGGGATGACTGTCGCGACGGGCACCTCCGTCGCGACAAGGCCAGTCATCCCTCACATAACGGAAATCCGGAAAGCCCGAGATGTTACAATACATCCAACAAAAAATAATTTTGTCCTCGAAATCAAGGGCGAAACCCGATCGGAGAAAAGCAACAAGTTCCAAGGGACCACTAAGTCGCATCGCGACTTCTCGGTGGTCACCACCACGACCCTGCCACAAGGGAGTTCCAAACCAGACATCTGACAGCTCACAGGGTGCACAACAACGGCGCAGAGCACTCAAGCAGATGTCGACAACTTCACAGGCGCGCCGCGCACCAAGCTGACTAGAAACACTAGAAGCGCTAATCAAAAACCACGACTGAGCCCTCAACAGCCCACACTGTTGAGACCAACCTGGCAGTAACTCACTCTGTCGCCAACGACAAGACAGAGGTCCCAACTACTGATGATAACTGAGGAAAATGCCAAGAGGTCATCCACAAGACTCCGCTGAATGGCTACGTATATCTAGCAACAGCTAGCAACTACGACAAGGCCAAACGAGAGTTTCTTAGGGCGACCAAAAACCAAGTGGAAAACACACACGTGGAGAACCCACGACGCGCAAGGCAGTGTCCGCCGGCACCACTAGATCTCACCCAGATCATCCTTGTGGTCCGACAAGGACACACAACGACTGTGGAGCCACAAAAAGCTAAAACACTCGCTCCACAGGCACACGCACAGGGGCAAAACCCAAGAAGATGTCTGAGGTTGGCAAAGCCAAGTAGCTCGAGACGTCGACACACCGCACGAAAATTGAAACAACAGCAGTGGTCGAGGATAGCACGTCGACCTCAGGGGAATCCAAACTGAAATAAGGTACCCCAACCGAGCACCCTCACTCCCAAGCGAGAGGGCAAAACTCGAACACAGGCCGGGACCAACACCTAGCGTACCACCGATAGGGCTACTTAGACAAGGCAAAGCAGCCACCCCACAGCGATAATGGTACAGCCACAAGGCACGGCCAGCACAAAGTGTCCCAGAGGCGGAAAGCTCAACGCCTCGAACACCAAGCAAACTCGTGAAGCGACGTATGAAGCTTACGATCAGGACACACGGCACAACACATGGTGCCAACACAAGCACCAGGAGCCACCCAAGGTACAACACAATGCACCTAGGCTCCAGACGGAACAAAAAAAACCACCTAAGCACGAGCACATGGTGCCACCACAAGCACCAAAACTAGGCAAGGTGCAACACAGTTGCACCACAGGCTGAAACAACACGGGAAAAAAGGGAGGAATCCCCACAGGAGACCTGCCAAAAGCGCCCACAAGAAACCGCATGCCACAAAGGGTAGAACAGGCCACACCGGCCACGAACCCTCAAGGCACAAGGACACAAAACATCGAAAAGGAAGCACACTCCAGGTGCAGTACACAACCGCACCAACGGCCTGAAACAACTCAAAGCCAACAGAAAGGGACTCTCCACCAGAGACCCACATAGGCAAAACACGCGGAGAACCAGCAGCTTCAAGAGTGCAACAACACATCGGCTCTTAGAAGCACACAAATACGAGGCACCACTCCTACCACCACAGGTGGAGAGGGCCACACACCAAACGGCAACAAGTGCCTCCAAGCACAGCTGAGGCACAAGCGGAAACACATACCGGGACGATGCTTGCACAAGCAAGCCAAACCACCAAAAATCGGTGCTGCCTCACACAGAACACAAGGCACGCTGCCCCACATCATTCCGTCAGGCAACAAGAAACCAACACAGCAAGAGACGGGACAATAGGTTACCACAACCAATCGCACCACAAGGAAAACCACGTGCACGAGGGGAGCAACTAGCTCAACCTCAAGACATCACAAGGGGAGGGACCTTCACCACAAAGGTCACCACGGTGCGCGACACGGCACCAACCGCCCTGCCAGCACCACCACCCCGAGCAACCAATGGAAAGCAAGGGAAGGAGACCCTCACAATGAATCTCTTCCACACGCAAGGGAAAACCACTAAACGAGATTGGCACTTCCACAGAAGCACAACCAGCCAGACACCCAAGGGCACTCACCAGACCACCATCTGGCAGAGCCCACAGGGTGCGAGAAATGAAGCCAACCTCCCGATCCTGGGAACATACGAAGTCCCACCAGCGCAGTCGGAAAAACCCAAAAAATGATCAGGAAGACATACTAGCCAGCACCACGGCCAGACACACGGTCAGAGGCACCACACCTTGACTGACAGCACCCAGGTAGACTGCAACATAGACAGTCCAACCGGAAACAACGACAGCTCATCTCCACAGAGAGAGAGAGCAGGGACAAGCAAAATAAACACAAGATAGCTTGGGGGAAAACCTCCACCCAAAGCGCCAAGAGCCGGTCTGAAAACCATCGCCAGAACACAGCCCAAACAACCGGCCAACAGAAAGAACATAGCAGACAGCGGAAGCTACATAACTAGTTCTGGGAGAACCTCCACCAGAACCACCAAGGCGTCGTTCTAGGAAAACCCACCAGAACGCAACGACCAACACAACAGCAGCATACCTCAACCCTGAGGTAGCACAAAAACCCACCAGAATGCAACGGCCAACACAACAGCAGCATACCACAACCCTGCACCGGTGAAGGCCACACCACACGTAGGCTTTCTCAACCTTCGCGACACACCAACACAGACGCGCAAGCCGAGGATGAACCCAACCGCAGCACGAGTGAAACAACAACCACACTCACAGCACGCGCCCCCAGCAGCAGTAGCAACACACTCGGACCCTGCTGGAAAGCTAGCCACCTGCAACAAAGAGCCAAAAGCTCACCTAACAGCAACTACACACAGACGGGCCAGCAGTGCATGAGTACCTTTCTTTGGGACAGCCATAGTTATTAACCCATTACAAATCTCGTTGGACCCCTGAGCTCTGATACCACTGTAACGACCCGACCTCCCGGACCCCCGCCAAGACCCTGAAGGTCACGCCACCACCCACAGGTCTGAAGACCCGGAAGGGTTAGAATTTAGTCTAGTGAGATAACCAATGAATTCAAATAACTATAACAAGAAAGTTCGTACATTTAATAAAGAAATTATATACAACATGTCCCAAATAAAAGTACAGGTACAGAAAGAAAGGTGCAGTCCTTAAGAGGCATACCCCGAGGACTTGCAAAAAGTCCACTCTCAACTCACGCTACAAGCGCTCATGCTCACAACTCACACTGTTGGCAACGCACGGCGCAACAATTGCCACCATGATCGTCCGGCAATGAACTCCTACAACAGCGAGTCCCTACCTGAAGAGAGTAGGGGGGTGAGCCTCGCGAACAAGGCTCAGTAGGGATTACCAGTCCCTAGGGCTGCAAACGAGTCGAGTCGAGCCGAGTATTATGCTGTTCAAGCTCTGTTCGTTAATTTTTAATCGAGCTCGAGTCGAGCTCGAGCTTTATCGAGTGTTGAAAATGGTTGTTCAAGCTTGGTTCGTTTAAATACTCTCGAGTTCGAGCTCTTAATGAGTATCTTAACGAGCCCAATTGAATTTGTGAGTTATATATATATATATATATATATATATATATATATATATATATATATATGGATACATATATATAAGCCTAATTCAATTTACAAGTAAAAACCTAATTATTTATAAGACCCAAATTTTTCTTATTTCAAGGTCATACCCCAAGATCCTTCATAGGTTACTTGTTTAATTATTTTAGTATAATGTTTAAAATATTTAACAACTATATTTGTAATTTTTATAATTAAAAAATTAAACGAATTTGTTTACAAGCTTAAACGAGCCGAGTAGATATTTGTTCATACTCGACTCGTTTATGAAACGAGCTTAAATTTTTGTTTGAGCTTGACTCGTTTACTTTACTAAAGGAGCCCAATTCGAGTAACATCCGAGTCGAATTCGAGCTACTTATCGAGTGTATTAGTTCGTCTACAGCCCTTCCTTTCATAATTTGTGTATTTACACACTCATATTTAATCTTTTACATTTTAATATTCATAAGTATTTCGTACCTTAACAAAAATTCTTTAAAAATAATAAATATTAATATTTTCATATTTATAATAAGAAATTAATATAATCTGAATATATTAACGAGTAACGAATCGAGTATTTTAACGAGCATATTATCGAGTATCTTAACGAGCTGTTCGCGAACGTATTCAAGTTGAGCATATCTCTGTTCAAGTTCGACTCGTTTATGAATCGAGCTTATATTTTTGTTCAAGCTCGGCTTGTTTATCTAATAAACGAGCCGAGTCGAGTTTTTATCGAGCCGAGTTTCGAGCTACTTGTCGAGTGTATTGGTTCGTTTGCAACCCTACCAATCCCTTACCAGCCAGAGTAGTAGGAACTCCAACAAGGCAGAAGCAAAACTACTCTACAAAGTAGTAAAGCGAGAAACACCTACTGCAGAGTACTATAAAGCAGTGGAAATAGAGAAATGCCTTGACCACAACTTGGGTCAGGCCAAACACGACTCTCGCAGAACCAGCAGAGTCAATCACATGTGGAAGCAACTAGAGCAATGCCCGACCCGCAACCAGGGTCAGGCCAGAGCAACACAATGCGGAAGCAAACCCTCTGCACACACCCACCGAGACAAAGAAGCTCACGGAACACCAGAGCGACCACGTGAGACCAGAGTCTCACGACACAAGCACCTAACATCCCAGACCTCCACGAGGTCAGGAAGGAACAACCAGGTGTCACCACGAGAGACACCGAACAACCATGTGAGAAGCAACGTCTCACCACAGGCACGGCCACCTCAGACCTCCACAAGGTCGAGGGTCCACAAGCAAAACCAACCTGCACCTCGGACACTCCACGAGGTCAGGGAACTACACCTACCGGTGCCACCACGAACGGTACCAAGGAGCGGGTTACCGAAATAGCAGTTGGGTGTCTACACAAGATGCCCCGAGAGAACCCGCAAAATGGAAACCACTAAACACGGCCCACAAGGCCAACCGACAAAGCCCAAGGAAGCGAGACACGGCTAGGCTACAACCACCGTGTAAACCAGGGCAACGAGAACACAAGCTCGGAAACAGCGTGTGAAACAACGTCATAGCAAGAACAAGCAAGCCACCGCCACAAGTGCCTTAGTCTAGGTCTCCCCTCCCGTCGGAGTGAGATGCGTGGACTAAGCAACCTCAACCACTGCAGTCTAGCCGAACTGCGGCCCCACGCCTGACCTCCCTACGTGGCTTGGAATCAACATAGAGCGAGGCAGTGAGAAGGACTAGCTGGTCTGCACCGGACAAGTGCCGAACCACCTCGGAGACCCAGACCATCTAAGAGAGCTCTACAAACGGCTCACGCCGTTGCCCCACTGTTTTCCCCTTCTGCTCCAAGTCCGAGACTTGAGCATGCCCGCCGCCCGGAGCAACACCCTCTGACATAGACGCGCGGGGCTAGGGGTCCCATAAAATGGAAACAACCTGTCTCGTGGACAAGCCCTCAAGTGTCGAGCACCGGGCGAAAGAGAACTAGCGTGGCAAACACCAACAGAAACATCACCACTGGCTCGTAACCCAGACAAGCCCAACGGCTACACACATGCACAACACCCCTTCCGGAAACCCCCAGAAGGGTCGTCGGCCAACGCCAGCACACACGGCATCGCCCGAGAAACCAAAACACACCAGACAGAACAGAAACCAACGCTCTACTAATAATCGATTGACAGCCAGACCATCGATTATTAGACAAACGTGAGCCTCCTAGCGACGCCGCTAGGACACGGCCACGAAGGTGTCACCTTCGGTCAGTGAACGCAGGGAGGCAACCTATCGCGTTCCCTCCAGAAGGTCCTAAGGGCACACCCTGCCCTAGGGCACACGCCGACATGCCAAACGGGCCACGGAAACACCCACGGCAACACAAGTCTTATCGCACCCTCCTAGCCCGTCGCGATCACATCGCGACAATCAGGGCCACCGCGACAAGCGCTTTGTTGCGACGGGGAAGCGGGTCGCGACAACAGAGCTATCTTGACAGGAAACCAGGTCGCGACACCCTTGTCGTGAAAGCCGACTACGCCACAACAGCAAGCCTGTCGTGACGGGAAACAGGGTTGCGATATGACCCTTATCGTGATGGCCACCCGTGCCGCGATAAGGTTGCGTCGGACCGGGGCGATGCCTTATCTGATGTCGCGATGCGCTCGACGGTCGCGACATCAGCTGGAAGGCCGACCGCCGGAATGCCACATCCCGGGGTCCCCCACACGCTACAAAATACTAAAACCATGGGGAGGGGAGCATGGTGAAAGCAGTAAACATATGCATTCCACAAAATGGACTCCCAATCCACACCAACAAGGAAGGGTACAAGAATCCCTACTGATTAGACGAAACTGAACCCCCAAGGGGCCTTCACGACGAGCTCGCCACCTCCTCCTCGCTCCCACGGTGCCGCTCCCGCTCCGCACGAGCCGCCGCCGCTCCACCACGAGCTCCAACCACCGAAGAAGAGAGGGGAGAGGCCTCTCCACCTCGGAGAGGAGAGGAAAGGAGGAAAAGGGAAAAGAAGGAAGAAGGGGCACTGGCCAAGGCTTTTAGCCTCCGGCCCCCAGAACGCAACGGGGCGGGCCGTCGCGATACGAACCTTATCGCGACGGCCGTCCAAACCGCAACCAGAACGCACCCTCCCTGGGCACCGCGACAACCCGACAGGTCAGTCTTCCATGCCTGCCACTCTAACAGGCGTCAGACGACCAAAAAGCAAAAAGTAATCGCGACCCGTTGACCGGGCGCGACAAGAATGCGACGCCAAAGGCGGTCGCAACAAGGGATGACTATCGCGACGGGCACCTCCGTCGCGACAAGGCTAGTCATCCCTCACACAACGGAAAGCCAGAAAGCCCGAGATGTTACAATTATGACTTATTCACTACCACTAACATTATCTCCTGAATGGATTCTACATGGCCATTATTGTTGACAAAGAGCATGTTGTGTTGATACTTATCTGAAATATCTCTTGAATATTTTGCTTCTTGCTCGTATAATAATTGTACTCTAAACTTACATATACATCATGAAATATCTGTTAAACTAACTATTTGCTAAGCACTTTTTTAGTAGTGGTATGATTGCCTCGAGCAATGTAAGTTCAAGAGGTCTCATGCATAGTCATACAAGGTCATTTCTTGTAGGCTATAGTACTACAATAATGTGAGATTTTTTCATATATGCCTAGCACTCTGATCTCTACACTAATGGTCTATAAAATGAATGGAACCATTGTAAAAGAATCTTTTTTATTTGTTTAACTATCCTTTCCAAATAAGAAGAATGATATACAAGTCAGAGTGCAAGCATCAAGATTCAAGGCATTACAAACCATCAACTTCTTCAAGGACCCAAACATTACAATGGTTTTGATCGAGTCTCAACGATCATGAACAATCACCTGAACTGATGATCAGTTTGTCCTCATGTAATTTTAATTAATTACATATTTATTTTGGTGATTAACAATACCATGTCAAAGATTACTAACACATATTCCATAAGTCCTGAGCACAGGAAATACTACAGGAAAATCAAGCAAATTTGGTTCTTTCTGAAGCAATATTAAGTTCAGCATGAAATTTCTCTAAGTCCAAATTGACTTTGCTTATGCTACAACGATTTCAGTAGAACTGTAAAGATCTCATCATAACGATTTCATAAGTGCCTTAACGATTTCTTCATAATCTGAAACATCGTTTTGAGTTAAACGGGAATCATTCTCGTAACGATTAGCTCATCGCAACGATTCCTTAGTCATCGTAACGATTTGCTCATCGCAACGATTTCTTAAGTAATCATAACGATTTGCTCATATAGTCATCGTAACGATTTGCTCATCGCAATGATTTCTTAAGTAATCATAACGATTTGCTCATCACAACGATTCCTTTAGTCATCGCAATGATTCCTTTGGTCATTGTAACGATTTGCTCATCACAACAATTTCTTAAGTAATCATAATGATTTGCTCATCGCAACGATTCCTTTAGTCATCGCAACGATTCCTTTAGTCATTGTAACGATTTGCTCATCGCAACGATTTTTTAAGTAATCATAATGATTTCCTCATCACAACGATTCCTTTCGTCATCGTAACAATTTGCTCATCGCAACGATTTCTTAAGTAATCATAACGATTTGCTCATCGCAACGATTCCTTTAGTCATCGTAACGATTCCTTTAGTCATCGTAACAATTTACTTTATGCAACGATTTCTTCAGTAAACATAACGATTTGGTTATGTCTTACAACGATTTAGCTGAATTGACTTGATCATAACGATTCCATAAGTCATTAATGTATCGACTTTGTATGTACAACGATTTGCTGCTGGTCAAAGCATTGAATAGTCAACGTCGTCATGCATTTTCTTCTGACACATTTTCATTTAATGTAGACTGAACGTATCTCTGCATGCATGCAGACGATAACGTCCATTATCATGCTTACTCTGTATACATCTTTTAGATATAGCAAAATGGCATTACTATTTTGGTGAATATTCACATCAACGTTTACTGACAACAAGAGACAACCTAGCTATCTACTGTTCTAGCACTTAATGTATGCAGGGCCCTAAAGACATTCTGTCATACAACGTTGGACCATATAGACGCTAGAAGATCCTATCTCTTTGCATGCACAAATGGATGAAAGACTGTTGACTGGAAGCTTCCAAGTATCAAGCAGTCTAACGTCTACCAAAGCTAGAGACAGCGGATACTTTAACGAATACTTTTCAAATTGAAGATATAAATACAAGACAGCAGTTCAAAAAGAAAACAAGGAACTCACCAACGAATACTACAAGCAAGTCTTAGCAATTCAAATCTTCTATGAGAATCCAAGAGCCAAGCGTCTCATTCCTGATCTGTCTCAATCTCTTTAGCTCTCTGTGCTATAATAGAAATCTTGAGAGAGAGCCTGTGTAGTTTTGAGAGAGACCACTGTGTAGATCTCCTTCTCTCAGGGCTATTTTGCTTCAGATCGTTGCTTGTTAAAGCTTGATCTAGGGGCTTGATTTCATTGCTCATCTTTTTTGTGTTATTCCCTTCTGTGGTAAAGGAAGACCTGGTGGGGTATCCAGGGTGTTGTAGTTCCCTTCGTGTGAAGGAAGACCAGCTGAGCTGGGTGTTGTAGTGTCCATAGGGGAACTGTACCCTTGTTAGTAGAATCCTGAGTTGTTGCTCAAGGACTGGACGTAGGACTCCTAAGGAGAGGAGGTCTGAACCAGGATAAATCCTTGTGTTGTGTGATTGATTTCTTGTGTGACTATTGTTTATACTAACCTTCATTGAAGATCACCTTTGTGTGTATGTTTTTAAGTACAGGTACTGACTAAGTATTTTTAAAAGACCCATTCACCCCCCCTCTGGGCTTGTCAACTGGGCAACAAGTGGTATCAAAGCAAGTCTCTTCGACAAAGAAGAAGAACCAACGATCTGAAGAGTAAAGATCCATGGCAGCCCAAGGTAACATTGAAGGTCAGTCTGTCAACCGACCCCCTCTCTTTGATGGTGAAGACTATGCTTATTGGAAAACTAGGATGGAATATTTCCTGCAAGGTTTCGATTATCAAATCTGGTCCATAGTAGAAGAAGGCGATCTCCTAGTCACAAATGAGAAGGCTCAGTGGACAGATGATGACAGGAAAAAGATTTTCTTGAACTGTAAGGCTAAAAGCATTCTATGCTGTGCTCTCAGCAAAAAGGAGTTCAATAGAGTGTCAACCTGCAAATCTACAATGGAAATGTGGGAAAAGCTCAAAATTACCTATGAAGGCACAGACAAATTGAAGGAGACAAGAATCGACATTCTTGTTACACAATATGAGAGATTTTAGATGCAATCAGGTGAGTCCATAACTCAAATGTTTAGTAGATTTACTGACATTACAAATGGGTTGGCTAGTCTAGGAAAAACTTATGAGATTGGAGACATGGTAAGGAAAATTCTCAGATCCCTACCATCCTCATGGACCCCAAAGGTAACAGCCATTGAGGAAGCCAATGATCTAAAAAGGATGTCCTTGGAAAAACTCGTCGGGTCCCTTATGGCCCATGAAATAAATATGGAAAGATTAGGAGAGTCCTCAAGCAAGAAAAAGCACCTCAATGCTTTGAAAGCCGAAGAAGAATCATCAGAAGCAAGCTCAGAAGACAGTGAAGGCATTGAGGATAGTGAAAATGAAGAAGCAATGCTATCAAGAAGACTGCAACGAATTCTAACTAAGAAAAAGAAGCTTCAGTCTGGCAGAAGGTTCTTCAAGAGAAATAAAGAATTTAGGAAGCCAGAAGGAAAGGATCTGAAGAAAGGAGAACCAATATGCTATGAGTGCAAGAAGCCTGGACATATCAAGGCAGAATGTCCAAAGCTTAAAAAGGATGGACACAAGAAAAAGGAAAACTTCAGACGATTCAAGAAGTATAAGAAAAAGGCAATGGCAGCCGCTTGGGAAAACAGCAGCGACTCAGATAGTGAGTCAAGCTCAAGCAGTGATAAAGAAGAAGCCAACCTGGCGTTCATGGCAAATACAGATGATAAGGTAACATCTGACTCCTCTTTTGATTCCTGCAATAATTCGGATTCAGATAATTTAGAGGAAGCATTCAATGAACTATATGATAAATATAGAGATGTATCTAAATTATTGAAAGCTAGTAAGAAAAACATCACTTGCTTAGAAAACACAAACTCAGATCTAAAATCAGAAAATGAACAGCTAGAAAAATAGTTAACTGAACTTAAAAGAAGAAATAAGTTATTATGTGAAGATCTAAAAGATAAGAATGAACAAATAATTAAATTGGAAAAACAAGCAAACTCAGATGAACTAAAAACAGAGATAAACTCATTAACAGAAGAAAATAAAAAATTATCTAGCACATTGGAAAAATTCACAAATGGTAAAAACTCCTCATATTAAAAGGTGCTAGAAGATCAGGTAAGAAGAAAAATGGATTAGGATATACACCCCTAGATAATGAAGAAACCATAGTTTATCCTAAAATATATCCAACACCAAAATTTGTACCTGAACAAAACATTGCATACAAAGCAGATTTCAAATATATAGAAAAAGTAACTAAATTATCCTGTTGTAGTCACTGTAACAAGTTAGGACATATCATAACAACATGCCCAACAAGACACAAGAAGTGGATAATCAAAAGCGAAATCAATGATACTAACCAATCAGGACCCAAAAGAACTTGAGTACCTAAAGCTTAGTGTTTTCATTTCAGGGAGGCCTTAGAGCATCAAAATGGTACCTGGACAGTGGGTGCTCAAGGCATATGTCAGGAAACAGGAAAATTTTCTCTCAACTAAAAGCCGAAGAAGGAACAGTTACGTATGGAGACAATGGAAAAGGCACAGTTATTGGTACTAGATCAGTTGGCAATAAAGGAAAACCCATAATTGAAGATGTTCTTTGTGTAAAGGGTTTAAAGCATAACCTCATAAGCATCAGCCAACTTTGTGACAAGGGTCACCTCATAAAGTTTCAAGAATCCAAGTGTATTATCATGAAGGATGGAGCAGTTATTTTTGAAGTAAATAGAGAAAAGAATTTGTATGTTCTGTATCTTGAAGAACTGAAAGATCAAGATGTCTGTTTGGCAGCAAATAGAGATCAATCAACTGAATTATGGCACAGAAGATTAGGACATTGCAGTTTAGATAGTATGAGGAAATTATTAAAGAAAAGCTTAGTGAAAGGTCTACCAAGGTTAGCACAAAAATGGAAGGTATTTGTAGACCATGTGCAAAAGGAAAGCACACTAAGAGCTACTTTAAGTCAAAGACCGTGGTAACCACCTCAAAACCCTTAGAACTTCTTCATATGGATTTGTTTGGGCCAATGAGGACCACTAGTCTTGGAGGAAAGAATTTTGGGCTTGTCATAGTTGATGACTTCTCCAGATTTACATGGGTATCATTCTTAGAACATAAAGATGACACATTTGAAAACTTTGTCAGTTTCAGCAAGAAGGTTCAAAAAGACAAGAAATTCAGCATTGTTAGTATTCGATCAGATCATGGAGGTGAATTTCAGAATGAAAAATTTACAAAATTCTGTGAAAATGAAGGAATTGAGCACAATTTCTCAGCACCAAGGACACCACAGCAAAATGGACTTGCTGAGAGGAAGAACAGAACCTTATTGGATATGGCAAGAACAATGTTGTCAGAATATGATTTGCCAAGATATTTCTGGGCTGAAGCAATAAACACAGCAAGCTACATCATCAACAGAGTAATGATCAGGCCAATCCTAAAGAAGACTGCCTACGAGCTGTACAAGGGAAAGAAGCCAAAGATCAGTCACTTCAGGACATTTAGGTGTCCTTGCATCATCCACAACAATGGAAAAATGGACATTGGTAAGTTAGATGCCAAATCAGATGAAGGTATCTTCATGGGGTACACTTCTAAACCTAAAGGCTATAGAGTATTTAACAAGCGAACTTTATTAATTGAACAATCTGTTCATATCATTTTTGATGAAACTCACCCTTCCATGAGAAAGGAAGAAGATAGTGACATTGATGATGCAGATAAATTGTCTAAAAAATTAAAGGACACATCAATTGAAGACAAGGATGATCCACCTCTGGAAGACCTGCAACAAAAGGACATTACTCATGAAAATCTTCCAAAGGAGTGGAGATACAAGAAAGATCACCCTTCTGAGAACATTATTGGTGATCCATCTGTAGGGGTAAGAACAAGAGGTAATGTAATACCTTGTGATTACTTAGCATTTGTTTCTCAAATAGAGCCTAAGACAGTCAATGAAGCTCTTACTGATGAATCTTGGATAATAGCCATGCAAGATGAACTTAATCAATTTAAGAGAAACCAGGTATGGTCACTTGTTCCCAGACCATCAGACCATCCAGTTATTGGCACCAAGTGGGTGTTTAGAAATAAATTGGATGAGACTGGTGTGATCCTAAGAAACAAGGCCAGACTGGTGGCTCAAGGCTATTCCCAAGAGGAAGGCATAGATTTCGATGAAACCTATGCACCTGTAGCTAGACTTGAGGCTATTCGAATCTTACTTGCATATGCATCAACATTAGATTTAAAATTATTTCAAATGGATGGAACAACCCCCGGGTTTTGATGATACAGATTTTCCAAATCATGTTTTTAAACTTCATAAGGCATTGTATGGTTTAAAGCAAGCTCCTAGAGCCTGGTATGAAAGGCTTAGTTCTTTTTTATTAAATCATGGTTTCACTAGAGGGTAGGTAGATAGCACTCTATTTGTAAAATCGAAAGTTAAAAGTATATTACTTGTACAGATTTATGTAGATGACATTATCTTTGGATCTACTGATGAATCCCTTTGCAAGTATTTTGAAAAGTTGATGCAGGGAGAGTTTGAGATGAGCATGATGGGGGAGCTCAATTATTTCCTTAGATTACAAATCAAGCAAGGAAAAGATGGCACTCACATCTGTCAAGCCAAATACACCAAGGAGGTTCTAAAGAAATTTGGATTCGATAACTCCAAGCCACTGTCAACACCTATGAGTACATCAATAAGGATGGACAGTGACAGGAATGGTAAGAAGATAGATCAAAAGACCTACATAGGTATGATAGGGTCTTTGCTTTATTTAACAGCTAGCAGACTTGATATTTTATTTAGTGTATGTATGTGTGCTAGGTATCAAGCAGATCCTAGAGAATCTCATTTAATCAGTGTCAAAAGAATTTTCAGATATTTAGCTAGAACTCATGATTTAGGTCTGTGGTATCCGAAATCATGTGAAATTAATTTGTTAGGATACTCTGATGCTGACTACGCTGGATGCAAAGTAGATAGAAAAAGCACCAGTGGATGTTGTCAATTCCTTGCAGGATGTTTGATATCATGGTCCTCCAAGAAGCAAAATTCAGTGGCACTATCGACTGCTGAAGTTGAGTATGTTGCTGCCGGGAGCTGTTGTACACAACTCCTGTGGATCAAGCAACAACTTGAGGACTATGGAGTTCACATCAAAACAATTCCTCTGCTGTGTGACAACACAAGTGCTATAAATCTCACCAAAAACCCAGTACAACATTCAAGGACCAAGCACATTGAGGTTAGATACCATTTCATTCGAGATCATGTAGCTAATGGTAATTTAGAAATATCTTTTATTGATACAAATGGTCAGTTAGTAGATATATTCATTAAAGCCTTACCCAAAGAGAGATTCACGTCTCTTAGAAGGGAATTAGACATGTGTAATTTGTGAAAAGATCTCTGTTTATACTGATATATAAATTTTCAGAATTTAAGGTATCTTTCTCTCCATGGAGTTAAGCAAAAGATATACTCAATTATCCTATTTTTGACGGTCACTCTTGGAAAAGTCCTTTCGAAAAGTCAAACTTGTTTGTCGTTTCCTCCCGCCTTTTGGCACTTCACTTTTTGATAAAGTATTCATTTATTTACTCCAAAATCGATGTGGGAATGATTCATCTCCTACCTTTACCTTTTCCCTCTTTCATCTGGGTGCCTGAGCCGATGCCCTAACGATTCCGACATCGACTCTCTGCAAAATTCGAAGCCTCTCACTTTGTGATGGATCGGGGTATTTATGCCCATTAAAGCTCCATATCCAGATCCGCCTCCCGCGAACGGACCGAAGTCTCGCAAGGGATAGCTCACACAAGTGTCCAGTAAGAATATAAAAGATAAACCACAACAGTATAAGACACTAGAAAGTACATGTGCTCATATTTGTATATAACAATTTACAACTGTCCCATTACATTAATACATGTCCAATTAAAAAGTACAACTACCTGGGGCATACCCCGAGGGAGCACAAACTCACACAGACTAACTACTACACAACTGCTGGTGGTACAAGTCTGACACAACGCCGCTGCAAGCCAAACACTCGGCAAGCCCTGAAAAGAACTATAGGGGAGTGAGCCTCAACAAGTCACTGGCTCAGTAGGGGCTACCCAAAACAACACCGTAACCACAGACACCTCAACCCCAATGGGTTTCACTGGCAGCACCAATAGCCAAACCATTTCATGCTCACAACATTTATATTTAAATAACACTTTAAACAGTAATTGATAAACAAATGCATATTCCTTATAAAGAAAGAGGAACCACAGGCTAGTCCGCTCAACAATTGAAATGCCTAGGCCGCAAGCCTCACAGGCACATTATTCCAACGACTGGTTGCCTAAGCTACAAGTTTCACAGGCAAATCTCAAGTACGTGGGTAACAGAGTTGCTAACCAAAAGCTGGCCCTTTATACCCAAACCACAATATGTCGGAAACCACATACACCAAGTAACATGATCGGCTATAGCGGGACAACCATCACACATGAAAACCATATACGGTAGCTTACCCGAGGGAGGGTGAAGCACATTGTGTGGAAGGTCACACCACAAGACCTCCAGAAAACATAATTCCACGTCAACACCAGAACAGACTGGTATACGACGTACCACCACAAACTATTACCCACACAAGGTACAGGTACCTATTACCACAAGGCACCAGCATGGAAACCACAAATGAACCAGTGTCGTAATAGGGCACACCATAGCAAGCTAAACCACATTTATGGTGAGTCAATACTCACCATCTACAGCTGAAACTGTGCCACTACTCGGGCACACCACAAGCCACAATCGCAGTCACAACTGTGCCAACACCAGGGCACACCTCGAACAAGTCAAACCTCGACTACGAGTCACAAACTCTCGAACCACGACAAGTAGCAAAGCATGAGTCGGAAAGGAACGACGCCACCACACAGGAACAGACTACTGGCTGATCAGGCCAATATCCAACCCTGACAACACAACACAAGAACAACCTCTCAGCCTCGCAGTCACGGACGAAAGATCCAACTGTCGCTCCACGAGAACAAGTCAAACAACTGTGGAGACCAACCAACACCACACCTGCAGACACACAGTTGCAGGTCCATGCCTGGCACCTCTAGGGTCTCTGGCCGGAGCACCCTAAAGTGAGGCACTGGAAAACAGGACTAGCTGGGGACCAATGTCGACTACTGGTGTCCGTACCCCCAACTACGAGCGCGCTACAAGCGACTGCACACCCACCAACACAAGCCGCTGCCCTACTGTCGTCTTTCCCTCAGCCGGACGTACAACTCAAACACAGGAGTGAGGGTGTCCAGGAAGACGACACAGACCTCAACGGTACCACACTGTACCGGGACAAACCCCGAGCACAACAAACACACGTGTCTGGCTCACAAAGAACCTGGGGTACCCGACTAGAGAGGCATTCCGGAATAGGCGCCGGACCACCACACTCCGCTAGCACAAACTACAACACTTATACATTTATTACAAATCACGATATATGTGTGAGGAATAGCCTGTCCTGGTCACTCGTGACCTACAAGAAGTCTACACAAACACATACATGAACCATATTAAAAATAATGCCACGACCTGACATTGGTCACATAGTGACCTTTACTGCCATACTAGGTACAATACACTAACACTCATACTTTATTACTTATTCATTTAAGATGTTTACAAGAGATTCTAAAGGATCAAGGCTAGGTTCCCATGTGAACCTCATCGCCACAAAACTACGGACCAATCATAATAATTAAGATATAATAAACACAATAACATACGATATGCCATGCACGCACAAACCATACGCATGGCATCCAAACCACGTAAACCTCACGTGTACAACACACCCTGGATGGTGTACCACACGTCATCCACGTAAACCACATGTCCAACACATGGACAACGCACTCCAAGAGTGCCACGGGTGTCAACGCACCTCACATACTACGTAAACAACAAGCCGATTATGTACATCACATATTAACCACATAAAGCATGTCCACTTAAAGAATAATATGTTCCATGGACATAACAAGTGCAATGGCTCTCACGTGTCATTGCCATGCACACTCAATCACATGATATTTATAACAAGAAAAGCAACGTAAAACACCCTATACTACTGCGTGCACAAGTTGACGGCAACATCGATTGCCGTTCACTAGATATAAACGGCAATATTCCCTGCCATCAATACTAAATAAACTCGATATTAACGGCTAGCCATCTGGCCGTTAATCTCCAAATAAAGAACTCGACGTCAATCGATATTGACGCCAAGATCTTCAGCTCCCAGATTCACAAAACACACAGACCAGCCCAAGGCCAGTCATACGGGCAACTTAGCCCCACAACCGGTAAGAACACAATGGGAGACATTTCCCCATACATCTACATACTATAATTAAATCGGAGAAACAAGATCCAACACTTGGATCAATCAAACCACCCAATTTCCCAGCATGAAGAACCCTTTTCCCAAAAAAAACTCAATTAACATCCATTTCATGCAAAGAAAGCATAATAAATTAATCAGGGAAGATCAACGGGTCCAGCCCCTACCTCAGAAATGCGATTGAACTTCCGAAGAACCTTGAATCACGCCGAAACCCAAGGAACGTCCCGCGAACACCACGCTCCAATTCGTCATTCCCCGCCTGATCTGCTGCTATCACGCGCACCATAGCCTTCCCACGTGCTCCCGTCGACCACCGGAACTCGTGAAGAAGCTCAAGGGTGAAGGTGAGCGAAGAGGAGGGGAGAGAGTGGGGAAAAGAACAAGGCTCGGGTCAGCCCTAAAAACACAGGCACCTCAAGTTAACGTCAACCTCTACGCCACTAACCAAACCGCCCCAACTAGGCGTCCACATCGCTCGACGCCAAGTTCATATAATGGAACACACTAGAACCATCGGTAGACGTCCACACCGATGGACGCTAAAACCATGTCAACGGCAACCCATGGCCGCCAACACAAAGTCGACGTCACCCATCTGGATGCCAACCCACTGTTGATGTCCAGCGTACTGAACACCAACACAGACCCATAACCAAGCCCGGTAAGGATCTAATAAGAAACACACAACACTAATGGGCCTCACATTGGCCACCAAACCCGCTAAACTTGGATCCACGGGGATCCAGAAAACGCACGACGTTACATTATTATCACCTAAAAAGAAATGTCGTCCTCGACATATAAAACAAATCACAACAAACCGGATTATCACCTAAAAAGAAATGAAACCATATACAGAACAAGAAGGATACTCTTTCTGTGCATCAGCCTTTCAATTCATCTATCCATTTCCATCCTTGCTTTGTTCTTTTCTTTTCTTTCAATTTATTTCACAATTACTCTGTTCTGTCAATTCCATTGTCTTTTCTTACTTTTCAATTGTAGATGATTCTACCTTGCGAATGGCGCTTTATCTCCTTGGACTGAACCTACTTTCACATTTTTCTGACTGTGTTTGCAACATTTCTTTCGGGACTTACACTGTAATACTCTTTCATGCCGCCATTTTCTTTTTCTATTTATCATTGCTTGTTGTAATTCTGCCTCATCTGCATTTACATTCGCAATTGTCACTTCTTCAAAGAAAACTAATCACCATCTTTGAATTTGCTGTCCTTTTCATATTATTCTGCTCATACCGTTTCAAGTCATCTCTGATTAAAAACCATAATAAACTCTGCTCCTTTATTTCACTGTGCAAAACTTTACACTTTCTTCTTATCCCAACAAACCTTACATAATCTGTGGATATTAAATCTTTCTTGTTTCCGCTTCCGCTGTGCCACTCTGATCACACCGAACAATTACTTTCTTCTGGCTTCAACTGCATTCATTTCTAACTTTAACTACTTCTCAAATCATCTCATTCAATTAATTCATGTTGAAAATATTATTGCAATTTCTGACCTGCCAAACCACTATTAACATGCTTCACTCTTCATATACATTTCTTGCTTTACTGACATTCTCTAGCTAATCTCATAATTCTGAGGCATAAACTTTCCAAATATTACTTAATCAATCTGCTCCAGCATTAAACCCTGAAATATCTTAATAACAATTCACTTCTGTTCAACTAAATCATTTCTTTGCACCGATATCCAAACTCTAACTGACATTTTCTGACTCATCTAATTTTATTCACTTCATCATTTGCTAAATTCTTCCTTTCTCTGATCCATATTTCTTCTTTATATAAACTGCTAGTCATTTTAATCATAACATCTTTTCCGCAAAATACTTCTCTCATTCATTCTGCTGCCTGGCTAATCTTGCTATACCATTCATACTATAAATCTTTCTGGTATTTAATCATCATTTTTAAAATACAGCAAAAACTCAAATTTAAATACCAATTTCTTTAAATATAACAACTTGCTCTGTCTGCTTTCCTCATTCCATTAAATGCTCTTTTTCTCAATTAACATAAATATTACAATCTGCTTTGCTGTTTTTCTCAATTCAATATTTATTAACTGCTTCTCCATTAATGCACTTCTTTCCATTCTATTTCATTTGCCTTGAACTCATTCTAACATACTTCACTTTAATTTTGATTTTCCTTAAACTACTCACAGTTACTAACTTTCGCTGCTCTTATCTTTAGCACAGCCATCTTTACTAACTTTTTCTGAAGAATTCCTCATAACTTGTCATTTATCAACTAAATATTTCTCTTATGCAATTCTTAGAAAATCTCTTTGCACACTGATTCTTCTTTTCTCTCTTTCTTTATTCAACTGATCCTTTCTGTACATATTTGTACAAATCCTCATATCAAACTTCATATTACCATCACTATTCATAACAACGTTTTTCTCAAATTTTCGATCTCAGGTACACTTAATCATCACTATTCTTTTATGTACCAGTACCTCTTTTAAAGCTGATCTGCTTTACTTAATCATGTCAAACTCTTCATAATACTAATCACATTCTCATTCACACTGTTTCTTGATATCATCTAACTCAGATCTCTAATTCCACAATACCTTCGCTGAGGTTCTCAACTATACTTTGCACATTTAATCATTTTCTAACACACCATGAGTTGTTCTTCATCACCTCATTACCATATACCTATCTCTGCTAACTCTGTATTCTTACTGAATTCCATATCCAAATTTATTAATCTCCTCAATTCCTTTAACTGCAAATCTTTAACAACTAAACTGATCTATCATAAACCAACACACTGGTATAATCACACAGATTATACCACCTCTAATCGCATCAACTTTCAACAACTACTAACAACTGCCAAATTCTCAACTCAAAAACACATTTTACAAAACAAAAACTTAAACAAATACCACTTTAACCAACACAAAACCGCAGACCTACTACCAGCAGTGGACATTAATTCATGTATTGGGACATTGCAACCTTATTGTCTTTTTATATTCTAACTGGACTATGCTCTGATACCAACTGTGACGGACCGGGGTATTTATGCCCATTAAGGCTCCATATCTAGATCTGCCTCCCGCGAACGGACCGAAGTCTCGCAAGGGATAGCTCACACAAGTGTCCAGTAAGAATATAAAAGACAAACCACAACAGTATAAGACACCAAAAAGTACATGTGCTCATATCTGCATATAACAATTTACAACTGTCCCATTACATTAATACATGTCCAATTAAAAAGTACAACTACTTGGGGCATACCCCGAGGGAGCACAAGCTCACACAAACTAACTACTACACAACTGCTGGTGGTACAAGTCTGACACAACGCCGCTACAAGCCAAACACTCGACAAGCCCTGAAAAGAACTGTAGGGGAGTGAGCCTCAACAAGTCACTGGCTCAGTAGGGGCTACCCAAAACAACACCGTAACCACGGACACCTCAACCCCAATAAGTTTCACTGGCAGCACCAATAGCCAAACCATTTCATGCTCACAACATTTATATTTAAATAACACTCTAAACAGTAATTGATAAACAAATGCATATTCCTTATAAAGAAAGAGGAACCACAGGCTAGTCCGCTCAACAACTGAAATGCCTAGGCCGCAAGCCTCACAGGCACATTATTCCAACGACTGGTTGCCTAAGCTACAAGCTTCACAGGCAAATCTCAAGTACGTGGGTAACAGAGTTGCTAACCAAAAGCTGGCCCTTTATACCCAAACCACAATATGTCGGAAACCACATACACCAAGTAACATGATCGGCTATAGCGGGCCAATCCATCACACATGAAAACCATATACGGTAGCTTACCCGAGGGAGGGTGAAGCACATTGTGTGGAAGGTCACACCACACGACCTCCAGAAAACACAATTCCACGTCAACACCAGAACAGACTGGTATACGACGTACCACCACAAACCATTACCCACATAGGGTACAGGTACCTATTACCACAAGGCACCAGCACGGAAACCACAAATGAACCAGTGTCGTAATAGGGCACACCATAGCAAGCTAAACCACATTTATGGTGAGTCAATACTCACCATCTATAGCTGAAACTGTGCCACCACTCGGGCACACCACAAGCCACAATCGCAGTCACAACTGTGCCAACACCAGGGCACACCTCGAACGAGTCAAACCTCGACTACGAGTCACAAACTCTCGAACCACGACAAGTAGCAAAGCACGAGTCGGAAAGGAACGACGCCACCACACGGGAACAGACTACTGGCTGATCAGGCCAATATCCAACCCGGAAAACACAACACAAGAACAACCTCTCAGTCTCGCAGTCACGGACAAAAGGTCCAACTGCCGCTCCACGAGAACAAGTCAAACAACTGTGGAGACCAACCAACACCACACCTGCAGACACACAGTTGCAGGTCCATGCCTGGCACCTCTAGGGTCTCTGGCCGGAGCACCCTAAAGTGAGGCACTGGAAAACAGGACTAGCTAGGGACCAGTGTCGACTACTGGTGTCCGTATCCCCAACTACGAGCGCGCTACAAGCGACTACACACCCACCAACACAAGCCGCTGCCCTACTGTTGTCTTTCCCTCAGCCGGACGTACAATTCAAACATAGGAGTGAGGGTGTCCAGGAAGACGACACAGACCTCAACAGTACCACACTGTACCGGGACAAACCCCGAGCACAACAAACACACGTGTCTGGCTCACAAAGAACCTAGGGTACCCGACTAGAGAGGCATTCCGGAATAGGCGCCGGACCACCACACTCGGCTCGCACAAACTACAACACTTATACGTTTATTACAAATCACGATATACGTGTGAGGAATAGCTTGTCCTGGTCACTCGTGACCTACAAGCTAGTCTACACAAACACATACATGAACCATATTAAAAATAATGCCACGACCTGACATTGGTCACATAGTGACCTTTACTGCCATACTAGGTACAATACACTAACACTCATACTTTATTAATTATCCATTTAAGATGTTTACAAGAGATTCTAAAGGATCAAGGCTAGGTTCCCATGTGAACCTCATCGCCACAAAACTACGGACCAATCATAATAATTAAGATATAATAAACACAATAACATACGATATGCCATGCACGCACAAACCATATGCATGGCATCCAAACCACGTAAACCTCACGTGTACGACACACCCTGGTTGGTGTAGCACACGTCATCCACGTAAACCACATGTCCAACACATGGACAACGCACTCCAAGAGTGCCACGGGTGCCAACGCACCACACATACTACGTAAACACCAAGCCGATTATGTACATCACATATTAACCACATAAAGCATGTCCACTTAAAGAATAATATGTTCCATGGACATAACAAGTGCAATGGCTCTCACGTGTCATTGCCATGCACACTCAATCACATGATATTTATGACAAGAAAAGCAACGTAAAACACCCTATACTACTGCGTGCACAAGTTGGCGGCAACATCGATTGTCGTTCACCAGATATAAATGGCAATATTCCCTATCGTCAATACTAAATAAACTCGATATTAACGGCTAGCCATCTGGCCGTTAATCTCCAAATAAAGAACTCAACGTCAATCGATATTGACGCCAAGATCTTCAGCTCCCAGATACACAAAACACACAGACCGGCCCAAGGCCAGTCATACGGGCAACTTAGCCCCACAACCGGTAAGAACACAATGGGAGACATTTCCCCATACATCTACATACTATAATTAAATCGAAGAAACAAGATCCAACACTTGGATCAATCAAACCACCCAATCTCCCAGCATGAAGAACCCTTTTCCCAAAAAAAACTCAATTAACATCCATTTCATGCAAAGAAAGCATAATAAATTAATCAGGGAAGATCAACAGGTCCAGCCCCTACCTCAGAAATGCGATTGAACTTCCGAAGAACCTTGAATCACGCCGAAACCCAAGGAACGTCCCGTGAACACCACGCTCCAATTCGTCATTCCCCGCCTGATCTGCTGCTATCACGCGCACCACAGCCTTCCCACGTGCTCTCGCCGACCACCGGAACTCGTGAAGAAGCTCAAGGGTGAAGGTGAGCGAAGAGGAGGGGAGAGAGTGGGGAAAAGAACAAGGCTCGGGTCAGCCCTAAAAACATAGGCGCCTCAAGTTAACGTCAACCTCTGCGCCGCTAACCAAACCGCCCCAACTAGGCGTCCACATCGCTCGACGCCAAGTTCATATAATGGAACACACTAGAACCATCGGTAGACGTCCACACCGATGGACGCTAAAACCATGTCAACGGCAACCCATGGCCGCCAACACAAAGTCGACGTCACCCATCTGGATGCCAGCCCACTGTTGATGTCCAGCGTACTGAACACCAACACAGACCCATAACCAAGCCCGGTAAGGATCTAATAGGAATCACACAACACTAATGGGCCTCACATTGGCCACCAAACCCGCTAAACTTGGATCCACGGGGATCCAAAAAACGCGCGACGTTACACACTTCTTCCCGCGAAGAATTTCTTGAGGGATTTCACTCCTGTCACCATCTCCTCCCTCCTGAAAACCTACTTCACCCGAATCCATGGCCGCATCAGCTGTTTTCGGCAGTCTTGGGGGCTACAGCGCTGAGTTTCTAACAGCCGAGCAGCATGAGAGGTTTACGTTTGTGAAATCAAAGCTTTATGGCAATAAAGCAGTGGATATTGCTGATCTTGAGAAGAACGGCATGCACAGCATAGTGGCCGCCGTGAGCAGAATGTGGTGGTCAGTCATCTCGACCTTTTCAGAGGTAAGCTATCCAGACCTCGTGAAGGCGTTTTATGTGTGCTTGAAATCTGAGGCAGATGGGTCCCTGACATCCTTAGTCAAGGGAACCCCGATCAAGATTGATCATGATCTCCTGAAGACCTTGTTTGGTGTAAGCACGACCAGTCACAGTGGAATCCACACTATGGACACCCAGGTCAAGGGTCTAGGAATTATTGGTCCTGAATTCTGGTTAAAAGATGGGAAAATAGACATAAATCAACTGAATGCTATCAACCGTCTCCTACACTTTATAGTCTATCAGATACTTGTTCCTAGAAGTGCTACTTTTTCAACATGCACCAAGGCAGACTCAGATATGATGTTCTGGGCCGTTCAGAACAAAGAAATCAACATGGCCGAAGTGATAATGGAAAGGATGAAGTTTGCCCATGATCAAATCTGGGATACCAAGAGTAAGTTGAATGTATCCCTGCCCTATGCTCATCTACTCACCAAAGTTTTTAAGCATTTTGGAGTAGATGTGTCTGGCGCTGTTGTAGAAAAGATGGGCCAAGCAATTAGGTCCAGGAATTTGAGGAAAAGCGGATTTTCAGTGGTCAACAGAGTATGGACCAAGACCTCTGTGGCTGAGGGTGAACCCATCATAGGGGAAGCCCAAGACGTCCAGCTAGAGGCAGCAGCAGTAGAGTCAGAGGGACCATCAGCAGTTGCAGAACCAGCAGCAGAAGAGGCCGCAGTGTCTAGAGCTTCACAGGAAGTAACTGCAGTCAGAGAAGATTCAATGGAAACTCCAGTAGCTCAAGGAGATGTAGTAGTGGATGATTCTGACAGAAGACCAAAGGATCCTCTACCCTCCTCCACAGTGGCATCTGTGCTTCGAGAAGTATTGGATTCCATTCTCTCCACCCTAGTGATTCCAGAAACTGGTGGGAGTTTGGTAAAAGAGGTTGTGGCATTAGGCCACCTGGAAGAATCCGTGACAGATGCTCCAATTCAGAAGGAGTCATTAATTGTTCTAGAGGATATTGTGATGGAAGATGCTCCCATTCAGGGGGAGCAAGAAATTGAGCAAGAAGCAGCATCATCTCAGGGGGAGCAATCGACAGAGGCCCCTGAAAATGAAAGACCCAATACTGTTCATACTGAAGATCCTGAACCAGTTGAAAAGAGAAGCAAGAAAATTGCTCACAGAAGGCAGATGAAAATTCCAAAGAAAATGAACTTGAAGCCTATTCTGAAGAGGTTAGATGATCAAGGTGAGATCTTGAGGTCAGTGCAGTCTGATGTGAGTTATGTTATTGTTCGCTAGGAATCAATGTCCAATGACATTTCTCAGATAAGAAATGCCATGAAGTGGTTCAATAAGGAAATGGGCACTATGAAGATGATGGTGTCTGAGATTTTGAAGGCAGTGGGATCTACATATTCTACTCCTCCCCCTTCTATCCCTTAGAGCACTACAAGAGATGTTCCTAGGCCATCAGGGCCCTCTTTTCAAGAGTGTGGGCCATCCGGGCCCATTGTTGTTGATCAAGACAAGCAGCCATCAGGGACTTCAGTTGATGCGCCAGCAGGGCCATCAGGGCCAAGTATTGTAGCACCTTTTTCAGAAAATTTGCCTATTTTAGGTGTTGATGTCAGTAAGGGGACTTAGCCATCCGGGCAAGAGATAGCAGCAGATAAGCAGTCAGCAGAAGTGGTTGGACCTCCTGAGCACTTGGTTGTTGAGCCACCAGAGCTAGTAATCTCCGAGGCTGGGCAGCAGGATGTAACAGAGTCAGCAGTTGCTCCTGAAGCCCCTGAGTCTTCATTCCTTGCAACTCCAGCCCCTTCCTCACCACCATCCTCTTCCACAACACCTCTAGCTCCACCCACCTTCAAACAACCATTGCCCCGCACAATTTCTTCACCAACACCCTTTCCATCCCAATCTTCCCTCTCTCCTACCTCTTTCCCAATCCGTCCTCTTTCTCCATCTATTACTAAAGACCCTCTAGCCTCCTCATCAGCTGGGGCATCCTCCTCATCTGGTCATTCTTCCACCTTTGATCCCAGGTCATTTCTTTATCCTCCTACTCCACCAACATCAATTACTTTCATACCTGAAAACCCACAACTTGGCAGCGCCCTTCTCACCCAAGCTGAGGATGAGTTTGAACGCTCAACACTCACCTCAATTCTGGAAGTTGCCAATCATGTCCACATGACTGATTCTCCCAGTCCTGCTCAGAAAAAGAGAAAACTCTCCACCTCTATCTCTCTACCCTCTTCACCCAAAGTTCCTCCTCTTTGGTTCTCTCTCACTGCTGAAATCGACAGGAGACCAATCTATCGAGAATATCTGCAGAAATGCATTCTCTCTACAATTTTTGGCATTCCCCATCTTAACCTCTCTGAACATCTTCACATTGTTCTTCCCTATTGCCGCATGTCCAAAGCAAACCAATCCAAAATCTTCCAGTCAGCTGAGTGCAAGACTGAAGACCAGTGGGCAAAAGGGCACAAGACTCTCTACAGTAAATACCTCAAAGCCAAAGTAGACAGCATTTCTCGTCGAGATCACCCACTCTCTCTCTCTCTAAGTGGTTTGTGTTTCATCATCAAACTGTCTGGGGCCAGTTTATTCGTAAGGAAATCAGAATAGCAAGGCATTTTCAGCTCTATAATGATTACTGCTATCTGAATAAGCTCCCTGAGGTTCAGTTTAGTAAATTCCATGGCGCCCTTGCTCTCCTCCGGACTGAACATCCTGTCGATTTCTCCTTTCAAGTAGATTTCACCAGCCTCAAAATGCCTGACACAGTTTTCCTTCCCAAGTTACACTCATTAGTATTTGACTCCTCCGCTGGCTCTCATGCCTTTGAGAGATTTGCTCGGGTAATGGGATGACTGTTAGCTAAGCAGGGTCGCCTCCCCTCATTTCAGAGATTTATCTTTAGAGAATATCACTTGGGCCACCTCTCCTCTGAAGTTCTAGCTCCGCTAATTTCCGAATGTGAAAGGCTTTCTCCCACAGACTGGGAAAAGCACTACCATCAATCCGCTCTCCAGTTGGAATCAATAAATAGTTCCTTGGTCAGGGCAGGCAAGCCTCGTCTATCTGCTGAAGCCTTCTTGGACCTGAATTCCATTAATCTTGTTCAAGAACTGTATATTCAATGGGCTTCCAGGTATTCAGCGTACAACTCTTTGAAGAAGGACCTGCATGATCACCAGCTCTTCTATCCTATCACCCTGGATTGTTTCCTTCAGCGTGCCAGTTTTGCAAAGAGCAGCTACTTCAGATTTATTCTTGACAAGGATCAGTATGCGCTCTTCTTGGAAGATCAACGATAGCTTTACATTAAGCGCATGATCTCTTCCATGGGTGACTCCTTTTTTATAGAGCCTGGGGTTTTCCAACAATTTTTTGAAGAACAAGAGCTTAAGGCATGGACTGTTATTTCTCACTATGCCTCTCTTCTTTCTCCTCTGCTCTATCTTCCTGTACCTTCTCAAAAGTAATACCATATCTTTATTTGAGTGTCCCTTCTCTTCTTCTTTGTCTCCGTTTATCTTTTTGCTTACTGACAAAAGGGGGGAGAAATTTCCTTTGCATTTCTGACATTTCAGAAATACAAAGTTAGGTCACTAATGCTTATTGATAAGTTTAGTTTTGTTTTGTCATCACCAAAAAGGGGGAGATTGATGATCAGTCTGTCCTCATGTAATTTTAATTAATTACATATTTATTTTGATGATTAACAATACCATGTCAAAGATTACTAACACATATTCCATAAGTCCTGAGCACAGGAAATACTACAGGAAAATCAAGCAAATTTGGTTCTTTCTGAAGCAATATTAAGTTCAGCATGAAATTTCTCTAAGTCCACATCGACTTTCCTTATGCTACAACGATTTCAGTAGAACTGTAAAGATCTCATCATAATGATTTCATAAGTGCCTTAACTATTTCTTCATAATCTGAAACATCGTTTTGAGTTAAACGGGAATCGTTCTCGTAACGATTTGCACATCGCAACGATTCCTTAGTCATCGTAACGATTTGCTCATCGCAACGATTTCTTAAGTAATCATAACGATTTGCTCATCGCAACGATTCCTTTAGTCATCGTAACGATTTGCTCATCGCAACGATTTCTTAAGTAATCATAACGATTTGCTCATCACAACGATTCCTTTAGTCATCACAACGATTCCTTTAGTCATTGTAACAATTTGCTCATCGCAACGATTTCTTAAGTAATCATAACGATTTGCTCATCGCAACGATTCCTTTAGTCATTGTAATGATTTGCTCATCGCAACAATTTTTTAAGTAATCATAATGATTTGCTCATCGCAACGATTCCTTTAGTCATCGTAACGATTTTCTCATCGCAACGATTTCTTAAGTAATCATAACGATTTGCTCATCGCAACGATTCCTTTAGTCATCGTAACGATTCATTTAGTCATCGCAACGATTTGCTTTATGCAACGATTTCTTCAGTAAACATAACGATTTGGTTATGTCTTGTTGGACCAAGCCCCTACCGTTGCACCAAAAGCTCGAGCTGATAGTGAAGGCGGACCTTAATTCCTTAAGGTGGCCAAAGCTCCACATCAACGCTGTGGTCGGCCTAAGGGGCTTCGCACAGGGCGGTTAGCCCCTGCGGCGGGATGGGTTGTCAGACCCGATGCCACTACACACACCCTATCCTGGGCCAGCATGTAGTGACAGCGATTCCCTAAGGGAGTCGATGTCAATTAACCAACAAACTCCCCCCCAGCGACACCCGGGGGAATCGAACCCGCAACCTCGCTCTGATACCACTTGTTGGACCAAGCCCCTACCGTTGCACCAAAAGCTCGAGCTGATAGTGAAGGCGGACCTTAATTCCTTAAGGTGGCCAAAGCTCCACATCAACGCTGTGGTCAGCCTGAGGGGCTTTGCACAGGGCGGTTAGTCCCTGCGGTGGGATGGGTTGTTAGACCCGATGCCACTACACACACCCGATCTCGGGCCAGCATGTAGTGATAGCAATTCCCTAAGGGAGTTGATGGCAATTAACCAACATGTCTTACAACGATTTAGCTGAATTGACTTGATCATAACGATTCCATAAGTCATTAATGTATTGACTTTGTATGTACAACGATTTACTGCTGGTCAAAGCATTGAATAGTCAACGTCGTCACGCATTTTCTTCTGACACCTTTGCATTTAATGTAGACTGAACGTATCTGTGCATGCATGCAGACGATAACGTCCATTATCGTGCTTACTCTGTATACATCTTTTAGATATAGCAAAATGGCATTACTATTTTGGTGAATATTCACATCAACGTTTACTGACAACAAGAGACAACCTAGCTGTCTACTGTTCTAGCACTTAATGTATGCAGGGCCCTAAAGACATTCTGTCATACAACGTTGGACCATATAGACGCCAAAAGATCCTATCTCTTTGCGTGCACAAATGGATGAGAGACTGTTGACTGGAAGCTTCCAAGTATCAAGTAGTCTAACGTCTACCAAAGCTAGAAACAACGGATACTTTAACGAATACTTTTCAAATTGAAGATATAAATACAAGACAACAGTTCAAAAAGAAAACAAGGAACTCACCAATGAATACTACAAGCAAGTCTTAGCAATTCAAATCTTCTATGAGAATCCAAGAGCCAAGCGTCTCATTCCTAATCTGTCTCAAGCTATTTAGCTCTCTGTGCTGCAATAGAAATCTTGAGAGAGAGCCTGTGTAGTTCTGAGAGAGACCACTGTGTAGATCTCCTTCTCTCAGGGCTATTTTGCTTCAGATCGTTGCTTGTTAAAACTTGATCTAGGGGCTTGATTTCATTGCTCATCTTTTCTGTGTTATTCCCTTCTATGGTAAAGGAAGACCTGGTGGGGTATCCAGGGTGTTGTAGTTCCCTTCGTGTGAAGGAAGACCAGCTGAGCCGGGTGTTGTAGTGTCCATAGGGGGGTTGTACCATTGTTAGTAGAATCCTGAGTTGTTACTCAGGGACTGGACGTAGGACTCCTAAGGAGAGGAGGTCTGAACCAGGATAAATCCTTATGTTGTGTGATTGATTTCTTGTGTGACTATTATTTATACTAACCTTCATTGAAGATCACCTTTGTGTGTATATTTTTAAGTACATGTACTGACTAAGTATTTTTAAAAGACCCATTCACCCCCCCTCTAGGCTTGTCAACTGTGCAACATGAACAAGGCCTAACAAACACAAAAGAAGACTTGAGAGGAGAGCTTCAACAATCAACATACGTAAGTGTCTATAAATATACCCAGAAGCCATGAAGATAAAAAGAGGGAAGAAGATAGTGTTGACCAGGTTGCAAGCCCAAGGGGGGGGGGGGTGAATGAGTTGCTAAAAATTATTTCTATAAATTTTCCTATTGAAAATTTAACTTCGACAAGAAACACTAAGCACAGATGTTAGAGTTAGTGAATAGCAGAAACAAGAGAAGCATAATTACACAAAATGCACAAGAATTTTTATCCTGGTTCGGACCTCCTATCACAATGAGTCCTATGTCCAGTCCCCAAGCAACAACTTGGGATTCGACTAACCAAGGGTACAGTCCCCTTAAGAACACTTACACATCCAGCACAAGATGGTCTTCTCTTCACTGCACAAAGAGGAAAAAACACCACCTATTACAACAGGTCTTCCTTTCAGCAAAAAGGGAAGAAGTCACCTACTTTATAGCAGGTCTTCTCTTCACAAATGAAGAGGAGCACTCAATGAAGAGTAAAGAATCAATGGCCCCTAGATCAAGCTGACAATGATCTAACAAGCTTGACCTGAGGCAGTATTTAAGAGACAAAAAAGAATTGCGCTGAGAAGATGGTCTCTCAAATCTAAACAAGCTCTCACACTTTTGAAGATAGGAAGAAAACAATGCTTTTTGGGAGAGCTAAGAGCAAGAGAGTTTTTCTGAATGAATGATGAGCTCTACTATCTTCGTATTTCTCGATGTTCTCGCATTCTTTAGCACGCTTCTATTTATCTTCAGTTTGAAGAAGTATCCGTTGAAGTGTCTGTTGTCTCTCATCTTGAAACACGTTAGCCGTAGTAGGTCCAACGTAAGATATCAGGAAAAACCTACAGTAATTAATTGCTTGGATAGAGACCCAGTGAGAGAAGGATCTTCTGAATATCTTCTTAGCTTTTTTAAACATAACATGTCCAACGTTTGTAACATGTGTGACTACCGGAAACCTGCACACATTAAATGTTGGAGCGTAGACATCTTAAATGTGTCTAAATTGTCAATCAACGCCACTGGCCATGCTGCAGGAGCATATACCAAAGAGGAAACATCATTCTGTCATCATTTAAAGTTCTAACCTATATGACATGAACAAGTATCCAATAAATGATGTCGTGTATAGATATTGTATCTAAAATAATAAATGTTTGAGTGCACAAGGTACGCAATAGTTTGCGGGACAATTTGAAATGCATAGTGTTTCAAAATACATTTGAATGAAATGCGAGGCAAAATATAATCAAGACTGTCTTATATTTGGAACTAGAATATTTATAAAGATCATTATTAATATTATACATTTATTGTCCAAAACATAATCGTTGTTTAAAAGATAGTCGATGTTTTGAGACAGTAGATATTTAAAGACAATCGATATCCAAACACAATTGATGTTCAAGTGAAGTCGATGTGAGTGTAATCATTTTTGGAATGAAATCAATATTGAGATGAAATTGATGTGACCGTAATCTATGTTGAAATGTAATCAATTTTAAAGCATAATCGATGTTAAAATGAAATCGATGTGAACGTAATCTATGTTGGATCATAATCGATGTTTTAAGTGAAATCGATGTTGATCATTAATCGATGTTGAACCGTAATCGATGTTTAATTGAAATCGATGTTGAACCGTAATCGATGTTTAAGTAAAATCGATATTTAAATGAAATCGATGTTGAACCGTAATCGATGTTTAAGTAAAATCGATGTTGAACCATAATCGATGTTTAATTGAAATCGATGTTGAATCGTAATCGATGTTTATGTAAAATCGATGTTTAAATAAAATCGATGTTGAAACATAGTCGATGTTTAAGTGAAATCGATGCTTGAAGGAAATCGATGTTGAAACGTAGTCGATGTTTAAGTGAAATTGATGTTTGAATAGAATTGATGTGATGTTAAAACGGTAATCATTGTAAACTTACAACAGTAATCAATGTAGACTTAGACAAATCATATGTACTTGCCTTCTAATATAAATGTGTAAATAACTTACAGAATTTGTTTTAATTGATACCTGTTGACAAGTTTTAGAAAATTGTGTTAGTCAAATATTTTCAAGGTTTTGTTGATCACCAAAAATATATAATATATAAATATATATGGAGATAGGCTGGTCATCAGATAGAAGAAAGAAAATGAATAAGAGAGAGAGAGAAGACTATACTATCACTCTACAGTCTTATGCAAGTGTTTCTCCTTCATGCATTCTTCGTACAATCTTCTAAGGAGAATCTTGTTTGGCAACTCTATTGTGATCAATCACGCCAAGCCATCCAGCCATGACATTGAGCTTTTTTTCTTACTTCTATTTTATGTGTCATTGACTTTGAGCTTTCATTGTCTGTCATATCTATCTTATTAAGAAGACATCTCTTTGGTAGTATAGGAAGCTTGGGTTTGCATGCTCACTGTTGTGCCCTCAAGTGTGAGGAAGTCTTAGATGTTGCAACGTCAAACTGTTGTTCCCTCTATCAAGAGGAGGACTGACAAGTCTAGGTATTTGTTTTCTCCGTAGAAGGAAGACTTGGATGTAAGTTGTGCATCAAGTAATTGTACCCATTTGAGGTGGTTATTGAAAGATCATAGAGGTGTTTCTTCTAGAGACTAGATATGGGAGGCTGAGGCAACTTAGCTCGAAAAAAATACTTGTATCCTAAGTGTGATTGTTCTATCTCTTACATATTTTCTTTAGACTTTTGTTTAGCTTAACTTAAACATCTTAACAAATCAATTAAGATTATCTAATAATCGATTATAACTCATTCACCGGTCTATAGTGTAGTCAATATATATATATATATATATATATTCTTTAACTAAAGAAAAGAATAAGATTTGAAAGAAATATTCTTTGTTTTGAAAGTTAACTAGAGTGACATTTTTGTGATCTTTTTAATAATATTATAATAAAAACGATAAATTTACAATATTTATTGTAAAAATAAAGCACAATCCGGTATGATTTCAATTACAAAAGGCACAGGTAAAATTTGTGTTTCAAGCTCATCAAAGATCAATTATTCAACAGAGAGCTACGGAACCTACGAAGTCATGTCCCACAGCAGATGCGTCTTTTTCCTGTTGGTATCTAAATTCCCAAAAAAATCGAAGATCCCGCAGGGCGTCTCCACGAGGCGGTTTCCAGGTGGCTGGTACCTATTGGTTATATACACGCCTCGAGCCTCCCCATTGGCTCGATACAAGTCACCTCTCTCCTTTTTAGTACCACCCCCCTCTCCCATAGAACCACGCCTACCCGTCAGCCCCATCTTCTCGACGCTTCTCTTCTTCTCCATATTCTTCTCTCTATTCTGCTTCGGGCGATTCCCTCTCTCTGTGTGCGCTCCTCTGCGCGTCCTGCCGAGAGATCCGCCGATCTCGGCCGCCGGGCTACCGGTATGGGTCCCCGTTGGATCTGGCGCTTTCATCTTTCCTGCTGCAGGCAGCGGGCCTTTGAGGGATAACTGGGGTTTTTTGACCTGGTATTTTGCGCTGCTGCAGGGTTCTCTTATGCTAGTGGCCTTGCCATGATGGGAGGGAAGCAAATGCCGACGTGGGTCGTGCTGCTCCTGCTGGCCTGCTTCGGCGTGCAGCAGATCTTTGCTTCCGATCCGGTTTGTATCTTCTGCACTTTTGGGGAAAAAAAGTTGCCACCTTGTTATCTTTCGCCTTTGTGTTGGTTGCTGCGGATTGGCAGGCTTCTTCCGGGATTTGTGTCTTTGTTTTTGATGGGTCTGGTGTGGGTTTATGATCTCAGGTGTTCTACGAGTCTTTCGAGGAGACATTCGAGGGGAGGTGGATCGCGTCCGAGAAGGACGACTACACAGGTATGGCCCCGGCAAGATCCGAAAATTTTCTTTCTCACTGTCTATTTTTTCTCAAATTTTGTAATCTCCCCTTGTGTTGATCAGAACTTGGTGGACGATGTCTGTTATTGTATAATTTAGCACTTATTTTTTTTTTGTATCTAATTTAGTTGCATATCTCATAATGCCCTCAGATCTGTGCGATCTCTCGAGTTAGGTATTTTTTGTATATGATGTTGCTTCACCCTAGTATGACTCGCATCTACGGGATATTCCGATCTGGACACTAATTGGTGTTTCTTTATGTTTTCCTCGTTTTTTTTTCATTTTGATCTGTCCATATTCTTTGATATGAGAAAAATCATGGTTTTTGCCTGCTTTAGAACGAACATTGTGAACTTAGTTGGTTGGATCTGTTTGTGTTTCTCTCAGTGCCTTGTTCTGTGCTCTGTCCACTCATTCTGTTCTTTGCTGAACTCTTTTGGATTTTGTTTCTCATGATCTTTTTAAATTTGGCCATTCTAAACCTTCTCAACTTATGTGGCTTCGTAATGGCAATTCCTGTCTCGAATAAGTTTTTTGGGCAACGGTTCAACGTAAATAACTCTTTTTCTGTGCATTTTTTCGAGGATTATTTTGATGATTTAGTGAGTTTAATTCCATCTTCTGAGGAGTGTGGAGTCCCCGTCTGGATTGAACTGTGTCCTTTATCCATCTGTTACTCTGGAGGCTTTGTCGATTATAGGGGGCGAAGATGCAAGTTGGACTGATTTCAGGCCTTTCTTTCACATGACCTGTACCTGGTTGTTAATTAGTTGGAGAGAAGGTTGTAATTTACTGCAGTGGCTTCAAATAGAAGTAATGAAATGTTTTCATTATGGACCTTCACATTATTGATTTCAAGGACTTGATAAAATGCAATTCCTGTCTCGAATAAGTTTTTTGGGCAACAGTTCAACGTAAATAACTCTTTCTCTATGCATTTTTTCGAGGATTATTTTGATGATTTAGTGAGGTTAATTCCATCTTGTGAGGAGTGTGGAGTCCCCGTCTGGATTGAACTGTGTCCTTTATCCATCTGTTACTCTGAAGGCTTTGTCGATTTTAGGGGGCGAAGATGCAAGTTGGACTGATTTCAGGCCTTTCTTTCACATGACCTGTACCTGGTTGTTAATTAATTGGAGAGAAGGTTGTAATTTACTGCAGTGGCTTCAAATCGAAGTTATGAAATGCTTTCATTATGGACCTTCACATTATTGATTTCAAGGACTTGATAAAATGCAATTCCATATTTTTTGATCTTTAGAATTCCAAAGAACAAATTTAGATGAGAAAATCATTCTATATGAATTTTTATTCTGTGTTTAACTTTAACATGACTGAATTAAGGCCAGGGCACTGCATTTTCAGTCACTGTAACAAGCTGCTTTCTTTCTTACACCCATCTCAGACTATTTCAATGATGTAGGGGGGTCTAGTTTCAGTTTTTGCAATTGCTCAGGCCATGTGACCGTTGGGATTTCAAAGATATGGATTTAATTACCTGATACCCTGTCTTACAATGGTATCTCCATTCCAAACATGTGCAGTTAACTAAAAAGATCTCAATAATGTATGATCTCAAATGTGTATCAAATGATGGACAATTAAAATCTGTTCTAAATGTTTTCTCAATGAATGTATTTGTTGTTGTGTTGCTAGTTGACATCACTTGCATGTTTTTCTTTCTATGTTTGCCCTTTTTTTCTCCTGCCCCTAGGTTTCTTGATTCTGTATGAATTGTATGTATTCTGTTAGTAGACTTTAATGTGCATTTATCTCATATCTTGTTTTCAGGCATATGGAAACACTCAAAGAGCGAAGGGCATGATGACTATGGTCTCCTTGTGAGTGAGAAGGCAAAGAAGTATGCGATAGTAAAGGAGCTTGGTGAACCTGTCAGCCTCAAGGATGGGACGGTGGTGTTACAATATGAGACTCGCCTTCAGAATGGACTTGAATGTGGAGGAGCATACCTGAAATACCTTCGTCCTCAGGAGACTGGGTGGTCAGTGAAAGAGTTTGACAATGAGTCCCCCTACTCGATCATGTTTGGGCCTGACAAATGTGGATCAACTAATAAAGTGCATTTCATTCTTAAGCACAAGAATCCCAGGACTGGTGAATATGTAGAACATCATCTCAAATACCCACCATCTGTCCCGTTTGACAAACTCACCCATGTATACACAGCGATCCTGAAACCTGATAATGAGCTGAGGATTTTGATTGACGATGAGGAGAAGAAAAAGGCCAATTTCCTGTCTGCTGATGATTTTGAGCCGCCACTTATCCCACCAAAGACAATTCCGGATCCTGATGATAAGAAGCCAGAAGACTGGGATGAGAGGGCTAAGATTCCAGACCCTGATGCAGTGAAGCCTGACGATTGGGATGAGGATGCTCCCATGGAAATTGAAGATGATGAAGCTGTCAAACCAGAGGGCTGGTTGGATGATGAGCCTGAGGAAATTGATGATCCTGAGGCCACAAAGCCAGAGGACTGGGATGATGAAGAGGATGGTGAATGGGAGGCACCAAAGATTGATAACCCTAAATGTGAGGCTGCACCTGGTTGTGGTGAGTGGAAGAGGTCGATGAAGAAGAACCCAGCCTACAAGGGCAAGTGGCATGCTCCTCTTATTGACAACCCTAACTACAAGGGTATCTGGAAGCCACAAGAGATTCCAAACCCCAACTACTTTGAGCTTGAGAAACCTGATTTTGAGCCTCTTGCTGCAATTGGCATTGAAATCTGGACAATGCAGGATGGCATTCTGTTTGACAATATTTTGATAACTGATGATGAGAAGGTCGCTGAGTCTTACAGGGAGAGAACATGGAAGCCCAAATATGATGTTGAGAAGGAAAAGCAGAAGGTTGAAGAAGAGGCTGCTGGTGCCTCTGATGGACTTGCTGGCATTCAGGTAATGCATTTTTAAGGCTTTGGGTCATAATTTGCTTTCTTGGAATGTTTCGAACATTCTCACAAACACATCTCATGTTTCCTATTTCAGAAAAAGGTCTTTGACGTTCTCTACAAGATAGCAGACCTTCCTTTCTTGGCAGCCTACAAGATTAAGATTATTGTAAGTGCAATTTAAAACTCCCTCGACTATAGCTCTTCCATATGCAACCTGGAGATACTTAGCGGCTCGTATTTGACAGGATGTAATCGAGAAGGGTGAGAAGCAACCGAACCTGACAATTGGTATCCTTGTCTCCGTTTTGGTTGTCTTGATTACAATTATCTTCAAAATCCTCTTTGGAGGGAAGAAGAAACCAGCGGTGAGTATCATATTTTATGCATATCTAATTATCATTGCTGCAAAGAAACTGGATTCATCTAATCAAACTTCTTTGTTCTTTACGTTTAATTATGTAGGCACCTGCCCCAGCTGCGGCTGAAACTAACAAGTCTGCAGCTGCTGAAGCTGATAACCAGGGCAGCAGTGGTGAGAAGGATGAAGCAGAGAAAGAGGACACAGCAGCACCTCGTCCCAGGAGGTCTAGACGTGAGACATAGGTTAGGACTTGAAAAATTTTGGACTTGTGTTTCCTTGTTCTAGACGACCAAGGGCTAAGCTGAGATTTTCTGGCTCTCCACCTCTGACGAAGAGTTGAGTCACAGGAGAGCTGTTCTTACGTTTTCATTTATTTTTTGCATGTTTTTTCCTCGTACATCTGTTGGAGTAGGAACACTTGGGTTTGTATTGCTCAAGCTCGACTTTTGATGCCTTTGACATGGAATGGGTAACATATACATGAGACTCTATTGGCCCGATCAGGATGGATCACCAACCTCTGGGTGGAGTTTGGTTGATCTATAAAACTTGCATCAGCCCGATGCAAGTGATGACAGGTTGACTGGGTGCCACCAACCTCCAACCCATCGTTCGGAGCTCTGTGATGAACAAGATGATATTGCTATCGTAGTCATGTATTCTGATCTTTAGTGGGAGGGGCTTTAGATGATGACGCCGGGTCATGACTCACGCTGCTCCCATCCCATGTGGTAGAGGTGGGGGACTGCTCGAAATCTATTTAAACAACGTTCTGCCCCCAAATCTTAAATCCTAATTTTTTAGTGGATAAAGGTGACAAATAAAAATACTTGTTCAGGATCTATTTGACCCAGGTTTGCCCTTAAAACGGCAAATTTTAAATTTTTAGTGAATAAAGGTGACGAATTAATTTTGGACACAAATTTTTAGGTCACAACACGGCCACTGACAGATGAACATCCTCGTGATTGCGTTCTGGGCGTCATAAAATACACTTCTTCTTGGTCAAAATCATACCTGTTATGCCGTTCCAGCGATCAAGGTTTTTGGAGCTGGAGATGCAAATAAGTTGGGCGCAGCTGAGCTTCGTTGTTGTGTCATCAAACTCAAGGTTGTGTAATTACGACACGAACTAAGATTTTCTCGATTTAAAACTCATCTCCGTTGACAATCAAGTTTAGTTGAGCCTAATTTAAACTCTTTAGCTCTTAAGTTGTCTGATGTTTAACAATTTGTTTAAATGAAAATGGATGAAACAGGGTATTAGTCTCTTGTATTTAAATTGCAACTGTAATATTAAGGGGCCCCCAAAGGCCAACTAATTCAAGCAATTGTCTGGGTCAATGCCCTCCCTCGCCTTTCCCTCCCCTCGCGGACCTATCGTTAGCGTCCTTGTTGCGTAAGGAGATGAGTCCAACGTGCCACTCGCTCATCCCCTATGACTTTCTTCCTGTAGTGGTCGGCGAGCTCTAACGTCTCTGCAAAGTTTAGCCTCCACTGTTGGGTGTCGGGGAGTTGGCCCCGACGAACTCTATCTAATGAGAGAGAGAGAGAGAGAGTTGAGGGAACCGAAGAGGGTTTACCTCCTCCAATGTCTTTGGATAGACAGAGATAAAAAGTCGAGATCAAGATAGAGAGGACTTAATTAATCTACTTTTCTAAGATTAAAATTGTCTAAAAACTTTATTGATTATTAACATAATAGGAAATTCAAGCATATTCCACATGTCTATCACCACGAAACACTTTTCTGATGACAATGTAAATTTAAGATGGGTACATTCGCTTGCATTTCGTCTATCATTATATACTTTTAATGTGGGTATATACGTAAGAAATATTAATATTAAATAGGATGCAAGCGAATAATGAGTGGAATGTGAACGAATATAATCATCTTAGTCAAATCTCTTCGTGAACATGAACGAACAATTGTTTTGAAATGGTGAAGGTAAAATAATTGTTTAATCTCAAATTTAACAAAATTTGATTTGTTTACTTTTTCTTCTTAAGATTGCTTGTTTACTTAGTTGAGCAAGTCTAAATTGAAACCTTTTATTAATCCTTACATGAAGTGTTATTCATGGGGGAAATGGATTGATATGAGGCCAACTGATACCAATTGTGCGGGGGTAGACATTATGTGTAGGGCTTCTTACTCATAGAAATATGTAGAATTAATTATATATATACCCCGTAAAAAACTACCGTATTCTCGTATATCTCTTTAGAATTTTGACCTCATCAAATATATCTCATATTTAATAAAAACGCATTGGTTAGATTGATCTGGCACCTAGACTGCTAGAATTGAAGGAATATTTCGCTATAAAGTGGATGGAATTTTGAAGGGATAATTAATTAGAGATTTTTGTTAGATATGAGAATTTATTTCTTAGTTCTTATTAGAAAAAAGTAGTACGAGACAGTTCTTACTTTTGAAAAGGTTTATTTTGTAGCCTCTATTTTTTGAAAGAGCATTTAATAATACCTTTAAAACAACTTCCCCCCTCCAAAACTGTCACTTTTTAAAATTTCTATGTGACCCTTATCTCCCATGAGATGCCTTTTTACTCTTTTTTCTTTAAATGTAACTAAGTTAATTTTTAAAGTAAAATAGTATATGTTTTAAAAGTGAATATATATATGATTTAAAGAAAATGCATATATGACTTAAAGAATAACACTACATCATTAAAAGTAGTTTCTATTTCTTTGAAACAATATATGTTTTGAAGCAAATATTCACATGTTTTAAAGTAAAAGTTTAGATGTCTTAAAGACATAAAGTAACTATTACTTTACTTAACATTACTTTAAAATCAATTAATATTTACCTTAAATTATTACTTTATTTTTCATTACTTTAAAATAAATTAGCATTTACTTTGATATTAATTAATATTTATTTTAAATTCAATTAACATTACTTTAAAATAAATTAGTATTTACGTTAAAATTAATTAATATTTATTATAAAATTAATTAACATTACTTTAAAATAAATTAGCATTTACTTTGAATTTAATTAGTATTTATTTTAAAGTCAGTTAACATTACTTTACTTTAAGTCGATGATTGGCCGCCACCACCACCGATCACTAGCCAATCATTGCCACCACCGTTAGTTGGCCACCAGCCAACTGCCCCCATCAGTCGATTGTTGCCATCGACTAACCGCTCACCACCAATCACCGTCAATCACCAACCACCGTTGGCCGGTAGTTGATCACCAACCATCATTGCCATCTATTGTCATCGACTGCCTTCCTACTACCGCCACTGCCAATTAAAATAATGTTAAAGTAAATGTTCAAAGTAAATATTAAAGCAATGACTTAAGGTTAATGTTCATTAGTTTTAAAGTAAATATTCAAATGTCATAAGTACTCTTTTACTTTAGGATATGTGAACATTTACTTTAAAACAAATTAATTTTTATTTTAAGGTATGTAATTTTTTTTACTATAATTCAATTGTTCTCTTACGAATTAAGTCATATATATTTTTACTTTAAACTATATATTGATTTATTTTAAACCATATACTCTTTTACTTTAAAATATATACTCTTTTACTTTAGTATTGTTTTTATTTTTTACTGTAAAACAATACATAAAGAAGATGGGAGAAGGAAGAAGATAAAACTTAGGGGAGAGAGTAAAATGAAAAATGAAAGTTTCTAACAGAAAGTATTAATGTGGGACTAGCAAATAAGTCCCACTAAAAAAGAACTGAGTACATATTTTTTCTTACATGAATATGAAAATAAATCTTTTAACTGCCAAAGACTTGTAACTAATCTTCTTTAATTTTGAAATAAGAAAGTAAAAATAAAAACATATCCCTAAACTCTCTCCTCCCACTTGTATGATCTCTCCTTCCTGCCCATCTTGTCCTCCCATTTTTGTCTCTATTTTTCACTGTTGAATCCCCCCTTCCTCTCTCTCTCTCTCTCTCTCTCTCTCTCTCTAACTACCAAAGGCTTGTAACTAATCTTTTCTAATTTTGAAATAAGAAAGTAAATGTAGTACCCCAAAAATTTATTAATTTGAAAATATTGATAAATTAAAAATTTACCAATTAATAAATTTAAACTAGTTAAAAGAGGTACGCATCATTATCGCATGCGTAAAACTCATATAAAAATATCGTAAAAATAATAGTTATGCTTTAAATAATATTATCTAATGACCCATCAAGAAGTTTGGGCATAGAAAAATCATTTGGACCTAGTTTAAGAATTTATGCGACTTATTGTCGTAATTAAGGAATAAGTCGGAAAACTCATTATTATATGAGCCAAAGTGAATTAAAAATCAAAATAAATAGGTGGGTAGATTTTTAATAATATAGGTTGATAGCCCATTATGATAATTAGACCAATGGACAAATTTGGCCATGAATATATTCTTTAATAAAAGGGTAATTAAAACCCATTAAGTAAATTAAGTACATGGGTTGTACAATTAAGCCCCACATAAGTTATTAGGCCAAAAGCAAAAGCCCAAATGATGAAGGTTAGGAAAATGGGGGATAAATAATATTAACCTGAAATAAAATAAGAAATTAGTAAATAAATGTGATAAATTAGAATAAAGGGTGAATGAATTGTAATAAATGAAATTAAACAAAAAACCCATTAAGGTAAAAATAGGTAATGAGTTGTATTAATGGTCCAAGCATAAAAGAATGGGCCCAAATGTGTAGAACCCATCTTGAGATGGGAATTAATTAAGCTAAATTCACACTTAAATTAATAATAAATGGAAAAGGGTTACGATAATAATTAAATAACCCATAATTATCCTAAAAAGAAGTCATCATCCCATCCTAACCCATTAGCCACGAAATTAGATCTCTCCCCAAGCCAATTAGAGGATAAATGCTAGAAAAGGGGGAGATAAATGTGGAAATTTGAAGTTAATTAATAAATAAATTAAAAAGGGTAAGATAATGACTAAACTAGCTTATAACTATCTGTACAAGAGTCGTAAACCTACCCAAACCCTCTACCCACAAAATTAGATCTCTTCCTAATCATTTTAAGTGGATAAATGCTAGGAAATAAGGAGATAAATGAAAAAATTTAGAGTTTGAAGAGAATGAGGAGTTTTGCAAGTGTAGGACTCTTAAAACCCACAAATACACCTCCACTTCGTACCTACACGACCCTATTGAGCCTTGGGAGCTTGGAGCACGAGGAGAAGGAGCCATTGGACCTAAGGAGCAAGGAAAAGGAGGCTAGGAACAAGGGGGAGCTCCATCTTCTTCACGTTTTCAAACCCTAGGATTTCAAAGCGCAAAAAGGTAGACAATCTCTCAAGCACGAACTAATTAAATTTTACCCTAGGTAGACTATGATCCCCTCTTGCAAAGCCCTATGATTTTCCCAATTTTTGTTGCTCTATGATGGAGTATTAAATGCTTCAAAACCTGTCATCTCCATGTACCCGAACCTTCATGATTGCTATCAATCCATACGTGTACTTAATCCCATGCCATGAAATTATTTTCATAAATACTACATGATGTAAGCTTTCAAACGCCCATAGTTTCCCTAAATTTCATCATGTATCCTTTGCAAATTAATTCGTTTTCTATGAACTATGCATGTTTAGGTCACCGAAAAGTAACCTTGTTAAGGCATGCACAAACCTTGTCCGTTTCCTAATTACTCATGTATGTTGATAGATCTACGAGTATAATTTTATTTAAAACTAGTTTCGTAATTTTTGGATCATCGTGCGATTTTATATCGATTTTAGAAGAGCTTTGTGTCATGCATGGGAGGGAAGGACCTAATTCGGAAAGGGCTAAACCCCTTTTCTGGGTCGGGCCGCACCTCTGAAGTCGCGACGGCCCGACCCGTCGTGACCTCATAGGGGTCGCGGTCGGCTGAACCGTCGCGATATGAACACAACGGCCCGTGCCGTCGCGTTCTCTCCCCCGAATCGGGCCAGGCAGGCCGGTTCGACTGTCGCGCCCGGGCCGCCCCGTCGCGATTTGAATCGTGACGGGCACCCCCGTCGCGTTTTAAAGATTGCCACCATAACTTTAATTTGTGCTTATACCCCTGCTAATTACACCATTTGACCCTTGTTTACACCTATTTAAGCACCGTTGTGATTAGTATTAATCTGATTATTAATATTTGGTAAAAATTACATCAATTGATTAAAAGCCAAAAGCACGATTATACATGCTCTCGTGATTTCTTACACTTGCACACACGAAACATTATTAATTGCCCTAAGACCCTATTAAAATATTCAATAATATATCTGGTAATTATTAAGTGTAAATGTTTCACTTAAATTCCATATTATTTAAGTGACACTTGTCTTCATTTTATTCGCGTACTTTGTACACCGTTACCGTTTCCCTCGGCCTTCGAGCACTCGAGGCACGACAGACCCTAGTTTCTACTCACCTTTTCTTGACATGGACCACCTCTCTATAGGGAATACTCTCGACTGGGCTAGGGACTCCTTGTCAAGGCCTCTGTAAGTCTTCTTGTATTTGGCGCACGTCCTTAGCCGACAAGCTGGTTGTACTCTAAAAACTCGATACACCCTAGGGATCAGTACGATCCAAAACGGCCTTAGTGAGTTCTTTCTTACCTCGTGATCACACCGGACCATCTAGCCTGTGTTCATAGCACGGCCAGTGGGCGGTTGTGGCTTCTACCAGACTGTCGGCACTCGACGTAGTGTTGTGCAACTGTTACTATCGTGGTTTTAACGACGTTTTACGATTATACCTCTATCTCCTCTACTATCTCGTTACTCTCATCTGTTCGCTTTCACTCTATACTCTCATCTATTTCGTCTATTACTCTCATCTCTTCTTGGTACTCTATTTGGCCAATACAATTGATTGTCTAAAATAACAAACAATACTATATGCCAAAGCAATAGGGCCCGGTCTAGTCCTGGGGAGAGCGCCCAAAGAGTGCCATTTCCTCGCGAGGGTTACATGATCAGGATGTGTACGGCATGCATCCAGCGCCATTTAATAACAATCACAATTTAATCTATGACAATCAATATATCAATCACTATGCTATCATTCTCTGGGTTGACAAGATGCTAGACCAGAGGTGCTATCACTACTAGTGCACTGTTGTGCAACCATATATACTATTTCGTTACATGGTCAATCCTTTATCATACTAGTTTGCAATATTTCTTTTGGAAGTTTTATCATTTTCTTGCTATCTTGTGCTATTACTCTCTTGTCTGTACTTGATCATTTTCTCTAGTTATCCGGCTATTTAAGACAATAATCACTTAAAGCATGATTGTTTATATGAGATATTAAGTCCTACTGAGCGTTATCGCTCACCCTGCGCTATTGTTGTATGTGTTTCAGGTAAGTCAGATGATGACCCTACGCACACCAACGAGAATGGACATGAGTGATGAGCGACTTGGAGTCGCTCATCCTAGGACTCTCTAGGGGATAGAGGAAGGCTACCACCACGAGGAGAAGTCCCTGGAGGCTCTACCCACGAGGTCCCATCATCCCCAACGCAAAGGAGGAACTGTTCTTCCCATTTTCCTTCTTTCTCTCTCCTCTTTCTCTCTCATATCGCCTCCAGGACCGGCAGTGCTTGCACGTCTTGTGGAGATCGAACCAGGCCAGATCTCTTCGAGGTTTCTTCATTAAAGTTTCTCCCCACAGAGCCCTCTTCAACCTCGAAGTGGAATCACGTCGATTGGTGGCTTGTGCAAAAAGTTACAACAGATTGATCTTCACTTTCTCTCTCATATCGAGATCTGCACATGCAGGATTATCGTCTCTTCCACAGCCCAAACCAGGCCAGATCTCTTCAAGATGTCTTCATGAAAGTTGTTCATGCAATCCTCCTCTCCGACCTCCAACTAGAATCACATCAAACAGGGTAGTATCTATTTAGTTTTGATTTTTACTTTCTTTTTCATGTTTTACACATGTATACATGAGTTAGGATTCCTCCTTCTCCTCTTCCATGATTTCTCCCCATGCATATTCCTCCCCACGTTTTCCTACTACCCAAGGGGTTTAAAAACCACCCCCAGGTCCATTCCCTCCATGCTCTACATCTTTCTTTCATTTAAGAATAGCTACTACACTTAACATAGTCTAACAGGGTTTTATTTCTTGTTTTCGTTGTTTTGGCAGGCACCCAAGCGAAGATCCACGAGCGGCTCTTGTCCTCTGGCCGTCCGGAGGGCAAGAAGAAGGTCCCAACCATCATTCTCCCGCACTGCAGAGGACGCGGCAGAGGAGGGCGACGCGGCAGCATAGACGCGCCCTGTACGAGCATCGCGATAACAGCTAAGTCCCCGTCGCGATCTTAGTAAGTCCACTATCCTCTTTCCTGTTCCTAGCATAGTTAGCTTACTTAATTCTTATTTATGGCAACTATCTAGGTGGCGATCACATTCCTTATTTCCATATTATTAGATTTAATATCATGTTGCGTGTCTTTGGGGTGCACATTCCCCGTGATTACAAAGACCTGACGCAATAAGCTAAGAAAACAAACAAACGTAACTCTACAGTAAACATTACAAGTCCACGCGCCAAGTATATGTCTATCTATCTGTCTCAAGTACAAGAACAGTAAACAAAGGGAATACAAAATCCTTAAGGGGAATACCCCAAGGGTGAAGACTACTCAAAATAAGGAAACTTCTGCTGAATATGACATCCCGGAACTAACCCTCCACCCGAGAGAAGTCCTGCCAATGCTACGAACTCTCACCTGTGAAGGGGAAGGAGGAGTGAGCTTCGAGAATGAAGCCCAGCAAGGAATCTAACTCCTCACCGATTCGAACAGTGGAAACAAGAAGCGCATAACTAAGCTAGCAGGAAGAACAGTAGTACTAAAGCAACTATGCTAACTATACTAAGCAGAAAGGCGACGATATCTCAAGTGAATAGAAATACTAATTGCGTAGGAATATAACAAGATAATAACTGTGTGACGTAAGTAAACAAAAAGATATGATGGTCTACAAGTACCACCAACTCAGTGTAAGTACACGCGATCTCAATTCAGTAAGCGTACTCTGTGAACGCTGCTAGGATGCACACATAGACGAAAAGCCCCCGTATGGACAACAGGTACTAGCGATAGACCAACCTCTACTAGTTAGTGGTCAGGTGTGCCAACCGGCATTTTACTACTCGACCACATGTCCTGGTATCCTCTCCCATCGGAGCGAAACTCAAGGACACCACAAAAACACTCTCGTGGTCTGGCCGGACCATGGTCCCATGCCTATTCTTCCGGCATGGCTTCAGAACTGTATAAGGTGAGACAGTGAGAGCAGACTAACTAGACTGCACTGTGACTCTCCAAACTCTGCGACACCTGGACCAGCTAAGAGAACTCTGCAAACGACTCAACACCGCTATCCAACATTGTTTTCCCCTCCATATGGAGAAACACTTGACAGATGCACTCGTGGCTCGGAGATCGCCCTCAACAAGCCCACAAGGACGGGGGTCTTGAGAAACGGTAACAACGCAGAAAGCGCACCATGCACTGGGACAAGCCCTCAATTGCCAAGGCACCAGGCGAAGACTAGTAAGATGCAGTGCTAGGAAGTTAGCACAAGTATTACAAGTATGGTACGAAAATTCAACGCTGAAGGAGACCTTCTAAAGTACCTAACGAACGATCAAACTCGAAAGGCCAAGATTACTACCTCAGACAGTCGCTCGGCCCTCGAAACTCACCCGATGGGTGCTGGAAACCCTAGCATGACTGTCCTAGTCGATCGGTCAACAACCGCATCGTCTTGGTTGGAGCCAACCCGAGCGAGCCCGGGAGCTGCGAGACTCGGTATGATGGTCACAATCCTAGATTGGCCCATCGACACAGTCGCTACAGTCGACAATGTGGAAAATGATGCAAAAAATGGCTAGAGAGGGGTCAAAACTGGGCTAGTTGACTCTGTTTGGCGCAATGTGTTGGGTACCCAAATTGTCCAACCCCGGCGCACTGTGTCAGACTGGGCAACTAGGCTGATGCACCAGGCCAATGGGCTCACAGCGCCCAGGCCCTTCTCCTTCCCCAACTCGAGAGGGCTCTGCGCGGCAGAGGTGGGGGAGGGGGGGGGGGTGAGGTAGGCAAAGAGGGGCACCGGTCACTACTGGACCCTCCTCAAACTTTCCAAAGAGCCCCCAACCCCCAAGTAAACCCAACCGGAGGCCTATTGCAAAACATAATGAGAGAGAGAAAAAGAGGGGGGTCCAACACCGGAGAAGGAAGAGGAGGGTCCTCACCTGCGACGGTAGGATCCGCCTGTTGAATCGAATAGGTAGATGAGCAGATCTAAAAGGGGGGGTTGAATAGATCTAACATAAAACTCAGTGGAAGCTTAAGCAATTTAAAAATCACTTCAAATTATAAATCCATTTAATCAAACAATTTTGTTGGCCCTTTCGGTATGGCAGCAAGCTAGCCTAGAGGGGGGGTGAATAGGTTTTTCTGAAATCTGAAATAGAAACTTAAACACAGAAATTAACACTTGAAGGTTTGGTTAGTTTAGTGTGATAAAGAGTAGTAGTGCGGAAGCAAATAAACAATCACACAAAGGACACAAGAAATTTATCCTGGTTCGGCCCTTCCCACATGGAAGTCCTACGTCCAGTCCCCAAGCAACCTCTTGGGATTTCACTAACCAATGGTACAATCCCCCTTAAGGACACTACAACACCCAGCACCCCAGTTGGTCTTCTTCTCTTTCCCGGGCAAGAAGGTAACCCACTCTTTTACAGGTCAAGAAGCCAACCTCCTGGTACAAACCCCAGTGCGGTTCTGCTAGACACAAACCCCTAGCTAGGTTCTACACTGTATACAGTCCTACAGCTGGACATAAATCTTTCTTAGAAAAGAAAGAACAAAGCTGAGAGTTCGAACATATGAAAACCAACTAAAAGAACTCTCAGCGAAAGACTCTCTCCCCCAGATTACAAGATGCACACAGAGAGAGTGAAGAGAGAAGAAGGAGCTTGAATGCTTGAGTGCTTCAGATGCTTGAACACTTCTTCTTGGGCTTAGGCTCTTTCTCTCTTTTTCTTTGAGTGTATTTGGAGTTCAGGTTCCTCACTGGTTGTACACTCCTTCAAAGGATCTTCAAGAAAAAGGCTGCATGTGTTCTTCAGCCATGCTTCATCTTTTAAATGAGCAGCTGTGAATAAATCCGTTGGAGTTCTAGTCGTTGCTCATGTTCTCTTTCTTCTGATATTTTGTGGTCTACGAGGTCTGCAAGCATAGAAGAAAGTGTTTAGTTAAAAGAGTGTTTCTGTCAAAAAGGCTCATACCTCTATGTTTTCTGTTACCACCCAGAAGTAGTAAGTAATCCCCTTTTTGTTGGCAGGAAAGAAAAAGATCTAGAGAGATAAGCAAAAAAGATATCCTGTCAGAAAGATATAGGATTACGCAAATCAAGAATATATGACTTTTTCACTAGATGCCAAAAGATATTTTGGAATATAAATGAAATCTATGTTTAAAAGATCAAAACCATGCTTCACTTATGAAATCCATGTTCTTTCAAAGGAATCCATGTTTTACAAAGGAATCCATGTTTCACTTACCAAGTTCTTATGAGAGCGAATCCTTATAACAGTGAATCCTTATGAGAGTGAATCCTTATAGCAGTGAATCCTTATGAGAGCGAATCCTTATAGCAATGAATCCTTATGAGAGCGAATCCTTATAGCAGTGAATCCTTATGAAAGCGAATCGTTATGAGAGTGAATCGTTATGAGAGCGAATCGTTATGAGAGCAAATCAATGTGAGAGCGAATCGTTATGAGAGCGAATCGTTATGAGAGTGAATCGTTATGACAGTGAATCCTTATGAGAGCGAATCCTTATAGCAGTGAATCCTTATGAAAACAAATCGTTATGACACTTTGTGAACTGAAATCAATGTATGTTGAATGAACATCGATTTATCGTTTTAGTGCAAATCACATGGCAATAATGTCATAAATTTATTATTAGAAAATCATGATATTTAATTTATTATTAGAAAAATTATGGTATTAAATATATTTAATATTCAATTAATCACATAAATTTATATTTATTAAGAAAAACATAATATTAAATATTTTTGATAATAATTAATTAAACATAAATTTTGTTATCACCAAAATAAAAGGGTAAAATATATGAGTGGTTCAACAATCTCCCCCTTTTTGGTGATGACAAAATTTATGAGAATTTTCTGACAAAAATACGTAAAGCATAGAAAATACAGAAAATTCACAGATAATGCATACTCTCCCCCTTTTTATCACAAACCAAAAAGGAAGGTTCTTACCTTTGCATTCTCTCCCCTTTGTGAAAGAGATTCTTACCATTGAGGGGTTCAACAATGATTGACATAAATGAATAACTCCCCCTTAGTCTATGCTCCACCTGAATGAGAGACTCCACCTGAATGAAACTTGCAAATAATTGTTAGCAATAAAGACCAATTCAATTTTTGTGACTACTCTTTCTTCAGATGTGATTTGAATGAAGAGTCTGCAGTCACTCATGCCTTGAGCATCCTTGGTTTTTGATGCTCCAAGGCTAACCTGTAAATAAATTACTCAAAGGTAGGTACCCAAATCTTTTTGGGTCCTTGATGGTTAGATGCATAAAAATATCTTTTCGGGATCCATACTAGGTGCCTTATTGTGCAGGTGTTTACTGTGTGTCCTAATTTATTACAATGAGAACAACAATGAATATAATCTATTTTGCAGTTCTTATTGTTTTTATGATGTCTGTTTAGAACACAATTTTTAGAAACGTTTTCTTTTACAAGGGCCTTTTTCTGAGGTAACTTGGTTTCTTTTACAAATTTTGGTAATGGATATTTTCCAGGAATTATGACTTGTTTTCCTTTTTCAGGAGGTTTGTATCCAAGACCTTGTTTATTATTTCCATATTTTGATCCTTTTAAACATAGGGCTAAAGATGTTTTCCCTTTAGTTAATTTTCTAACTGATTCTTTTAAATAAATATTTTCTTCAGTTAGAGTTTTTAATTTTTCTTCTACTCTAATTTTTCATTGTCCTTATTTTTTAAATCTTCATTTAACAGATAAATATTATCTTTACTGTCCTTTAATTGTTTTTCTAGTTGCTCCAGTTCGGATTTAAGATCAGAATTGGTGTTTTTTAAGCAAATAGTGTTGTTTTTCAGACTCTTTAATTCTTTTACAACATTTTTATGTTTTTCATATAGTTCATTAAAGACTTCTTCTAAGTCTTCAGATTATGATCCTGAATCTGTTGGGGAATTGTCCCCCCGATCGACAGCCCTCTCTCACACAACTCACACGTAGAGTTTGGAGAAGAGATAGAAGAAGGGAGAAGAAGAACACACAGACACCAGATTTTACGTGGTTCGGAGGTGAGAGCCTTCCTACGTCCACGGCCACAGCAGCTTTCCAATACTACAACCAGAGCACATACAAAGAGAATATACCCCCCTTTATATACTGGGAGGTTAGGGCACCATAATCGAGATTCACATGGACAAAAGAGCCCCTAACTCAGAACCACCTCAGAACTGCAAAGTCGCCTGACCTGGGAAATGAGAAGTCAAAAGTCTTGACTAATTCGACTGCTGCAGTCGAATGCGAATGCAGACAGGCTCCCACTGCATAAGTCGAATGCTACATTCGACTGCTGACTTCAATTGAAGCATTCGACTGATGCATTCGACTGCTGACTTCAACTGATGCATTCAATTGATGCATTCGATTGCTTCACTTCTGTAAGCCAAAATTTAGCTTCCGGGGGCACTGCCCCCGGAGACCCCCGAAAGGGGCGTTGCCCCCTTGACCCCCGCGACCTGACCGCGTAGGTGTGCAGATCTGCTAGAGAGTTCGGGCTCCACATTCTAACAATCTCCCACTTGGAGTCAGAACTCCAAAAATAATATCAGGCACCTCAAAGTCTTCATCCTCCTTAATGCAGCAAAAGAAAAAACTGACTGTGGCATCCCTCCATCAATCATTCATGGAGACCAACTGAAGCTTGGCAAAGCTTCAGTTTCTCTCTTGTGACAACCTTGGTCAACATGTCTGCAGAATTTTCTGACCCTCTTATCTTCTCAAGCAAAAGAGTACCATCTTCAATCAATCCACGGATAAAGTGATACTTCAGCTGTATATGCTTCGTCCTTGCATGGAAGACAGGGTTCTTGGCAAGGTGAATTGCACTTTGACTGTCACAAAACAGCACACTGTTGTTTTGTTTCTTGCCCAACTCCTTCAGAAAACTTTTCAGCCACACCATCTCCTTGCTAGCTTCGGAGACAACAACATACTCTGCTTCTGTGGTTGATAGCGCAACAACTTTCTGAAGTTGTGAAACCCAGCTCACTGCAGTCCCACCCAAGGTGTACACATAACCAGTGGTACTTCTTCTTGTGTCCAGATCACCACCAAGATCTGCATCAACAAAGCCTTGCAAAATGACATCACTTTTTCTAAAACAAAGACATTTATCTGAAGTGCCTTTCAGATATCTCAAAATCCATTTTACTGCCTCCCAGTGTTGTTTTCCCGGATCTGCCATATACCTGCACACAACTCCCACTGCATGTGCTATATCCGGCCTGGTACAAACCATAGCATACATCAGACTTCCCACAGCTGATGCATAAGGGATTTTCTTCATGGACTCACACTCTTTAGTAGTCTTTGGTGATTGCTCTTTGGACAGCTTGAAGTGACTTGCTAGAGGAGTGTTGACTGGTTTTGCATCTTGCATGTTGAACCTGCCCAACACTTTCTGAATTTAGCATTCCTGAGATAGCTTCAGAATACCATCTGTTCTATCCCTCACAATTCTCATTCCAAGAATTTGCTTTGCTGCTCCCAAGTCCTTCATAGCAAATTTCTTTGACAATTGCTTCTTCAACTTGTTAATCTCTGTCATACTTGATCCTGCAATGAGCATATCATCCACATACAACAGCAATATGATATAACAATTGTCAAACTTCTTAAAGTAACAACAATGGTCCATGTTGCATCTAATGAACCCATTGCTACATATGAATCCATCAAACTTCTTGTACCACTGCATGGGGGCTTGTTTCAGACCATACAATCTTTTGTTCAGTTTGTAAACAAGGTTTTCTTTACGATGTTCATGAAAACCTTCTGGCTGCACCATATAAATGTCCTCCTCTAGATCACCATGGAGAAAAGTTGTTTTTACGTCAAGTTGTTCTAGGTGCAAGTTTTCAGCAGCAACAATACTTAGCACTAATCTAATAGTGGTTAACTTGACAACTGGAGAGAAAATTTCAGTATAGTCAATACCTTCCTTCCGTTGGAAGCCTTTCACAACCAGCCTTGCCTTGTACCTCTTGCTACCATCATGTTCTTCTTTTAACCGAAAAACCCATTTGTTTTGCAGTGCCCTCCTGCCGAGTGGTAGTTCAGTCAGCACCCAAGTTTCATTCTTGTGTAGGGAATTCATTTCATCTTTCATTGCCAACTCCCACTTGACTGAATCTCCCACCTGCATGGCTTCATCAAAGCTCTCAGGTTCATCTGCATCAGTCAACAACAAGTAGTACATTGCAGAAGAAAACCGTTCAACTGGCCTGCGCAATCTGCTTGATCTTCTCAGCTGAACCTCTAGTTGCACTGTACTATTCTCATGATCTTCTTGAGATCTTCTCAGCACATCTTCTTCTGAAATTTCCTCCAGCTCAACCTGTGCACTTTCCTGATTTTCTTCACCTGCATCTTTTGATTCCACATCAGATCTATGCTTATAAAGCAATCTTTCATTGAATATAACATTCCTTTGTCTAATGATTTTCCTGCCTTCATCATCCCAGAAGCGGTATCCAAAATCATTAGAACCATATCCAATAAAAAAACATTTCCTTGACTTGGGATCTAACTTGTCTCTGTCATTGGAATCAATATGCACATATGAAACACAACCAAATACTTTCAAGTGTGAAAGAGTTACCTCCTTACCGCTCCAAGCCTCTTCTAATAGCTCACCATTTAGAGGGACATTGGGTCCTCTATTAATCAGATAAGCTGCTGTGTTAATAGCATCTGCCCAAAAGAACTTCGGTAGACCTGCATGTAGCCTCATGCTTCTAGCTCTCTCATTCAGGGTTCTGTTCATGCGTTCAGCAACCCCATTCTGTTGTGGAGTATTTGGAATTGTTTTCTCCATATGAATACCATGTACTGCACAGAAATCTTTGAATTCCTTGCTGCTATATTCTCCTCCATTGTCTGACCTCAGACACTTGATTTTTGCACCAGTTTGATTTTCCACTTCAGCCTTCCACTTCACAAAAGTAGAGAACACATCAGATTTATTTTTCAGAAAATAAACCCATACCTTCCGAGTGGAGTCATCAATAAAGGTGACATAATAGAGTGAGCCTCCAAGGGATCGAACAGGGGCTGGTCCCCACACATCAGTGTGCACAAGTTCTAACTTTTCTAGCTTAGAACTTCTTCCAGCTTTATAGAAGGTGACCCTTTTCTGCTTTCCCAGAATGCAGTCTTCACACAGTCCAATGTCTATGGACTTTACATCACCTAACTTCCCTTTTGCAGCCATCATCTTCATTCCCTTTTCACTCATGTGCCCAAGTCTGCAGTGCCAGATCTTGGAATCCTCTTCTGAATTTGCCACTGCCACTAAGTCTTTGTCATTTGCAGTCATATAGAGAGTCCCCATCTTGCTGCCTCGTGCTATAACCATGGCACCGTTGGTTATCTTCCAGCACCCATTGACAAAGGTAGTGACATATCCTTCATCATCAAGCTGACCAATAGAGATCAGATTTCTCTTCAAGCCAGAAACATGTCTAACATTCCTCAGCTTCCATACAGCCCTGTTTGCTGTTTTCAAGTGAACATCACCCTTCCCCACAATATCTAGGGGCTCATCATCAGCAAGATAAACCTTCCCAAAATTACCAGCAACATAATTTTGTAAGGTTTCTTTACATGAGGTAGAGCGAAAGGATGCTTCAGAGTCTAGAATCCATGATTCGATGGGACTGTTAACACTCAAAATCAGAGCATCTTGGACTCCCTCTGCCATGACATTAGCAGAGTCTTCTTCCTGTTTGTCCCTGATCCTTTTTCTTTGGAAGCCTACAATCCTTCTTAAAGTGACCCTTCTTACCACAGTTCCAGCAACCATCACCACGGGGTTTGGACTGATTTCTTTTCTTAGACTTGGATCTGTTCCGATTCTGTCCACGCTGATTTGTTCTTCCTCTGCCTTCAGTGTTTAAGGCAGAACCTGAAGCTTCACCAGATTCCCTTCTGCAAACATCCTCGCTAAGAATCAAATCTCGAATCTCTGTAAGTTTCAGTTTACTTGAACCTGAAGAACTGCTAACAGCCGTCACAGTTGCACCCCAACTTTCAGGTAAGGAGGACAGAAGAATCAATGCTTTAATCTCATCATCAAAATCTATTTCCACAGAACTCAACTGGGTTGTAATCATGTTGAATTCATTTATATGATCTGTGACCGAGGAACCTTCGGCCATCTTGAGATTAAACAAACGACGCATTAAATGTACCTTGTTGGAAGCAGATGGTTTCTCGTACATATTTGATAACGCCTTCATCAGACCTGATGTGGTCTTCTCGTTCACGATGTTGAACGCGACATTTCTGGCCAACGTCAAACGAATAACTCCGATCTTTTTTCTTCATACCATCTGGCATCGTTCCAAGAAGCGGCTGATGCAACTTCTTTTGATACAAGTAGTCTTCGATCTGCATCTTCCAGAAACTGAAGTCCTTGCCATCAAACTTCTCGATCATCACCTTTCCTTCATCCGCTGCCATCGCTCCCACTGTTTCCCTCGAACCAGTGCTTTGATACCAGTTGTTGGGGAATTGTCCCCCCGATCGGCAACCCTCTCTCACACAACTCAGACATAGAGTTTGGAGAAGAGATAGAAGAAGGGAGAAGAAGAACACACAGACACCAGATTTTACGTGGTTCGGTGGTGAGAGCCTTCCTACGTCCATAGCCACAGCAGCTTTCCAATACTACAACCAGAGCACATACAAAGAGAATATACCCCCCCTTTATATACTGGGAGGTTAGGGCACCATAATCGAGATTCACATGGACAAAAAAGCCCCTAACTCAGAACCGCCTCAGAACTACAAAGTCGCCTGACTTGGGAAAGGAGAAGTCGAAAGTCTTGACTAATTCGACTGCTGCAGTCGAATGTACATTCGACTGCAGACAGGCTCCTACTACATAAGTCGAATGCTACATTCGACTGTTGACTTCAACTGAAGCATTCGACTGCTGACTTCAACTGATGCATTCGACTGCTTCACTTCTGTAAGCCAAAATTTAGCTTCCGGGGGTGCTGCCCCCGGAGACCCCCGAAAGGGGCGCTGCCCCCTTGACCCCCGCGACCTGACCGCGCAGGTCGAACCGCGACCTGACCCCTTGTGCAGATCTGCTAGAGAGTTCGGGCTCCACATTCTAACAGAATCAGTGCAAGAGCTAAAAGATGGGTCATAATGTACCTTATCTAGTCCTACCATGAGGGCTAGACTTACCTGCTCTTTCTCTGATTCTGAGCTTGATGATTCTGAGCATGTGGCCTCTTCATTTTCCCAACCAGCCGCCATGGCTTTTCTTTTGAATTTCTTGTGCTTCTTTTTGGACTTTTCTGGTTGACCAGTCTTCTTTAGTTTAGGACAATCTGGTCTTAGATGTCTAGGTTTTCTGCATTCATAGCAGACTGGTTCTTTTTCTTTTCTCTCTTTCTTTTGAATACTTCTTGATCCATTTTTCTTCTTCTTGAGAATTTTCTGAAGCTTGGACAGTACTTCATCTACGTCACTGTCTTCAGAATCTACATTTTTGGAACTAGAAGAAGAAGAAGTGGAAGGAGCAGCTGCAACTTTAAGAGCATTAGTAAATTTTTTCTTTGATGAGCTTTCAAATAGTCGCTCCATATTAATTTCATGTGCCACGAGGGAACCTATTAAGTTATCAATCAAAAGTTTGGTTAAGTCATGGGCTTCTTCAATAGCAGTTACTTTAGGTGTCCATGAAAGAGTTAAGGACCTAAGTATCTTTCTAACAGTTTCCTCATCAGAAAGATTTTTACCAAGAGAGCTCAAACCAACTACTATGCTCGAAAATCTATTATACATCTGAGTGATATTTTCATTTGGAAGCATTTTAAATTACTCATATTGTGAGACAAGAATATCTATCCTAGTTTGTTTTACTTTATATGTTCCTTCATAAGTTATCTGCAGTTTATCCCATATTTCTTTAGCTGATTTACATGCAGATACTCTACTAAATTCTCTTTTGGATAAGGCACAACATAAGTAGTTCTTAGCTTTAAAGTTTAAAGATAATTTACTTTTATCTGCTGCTATAATGGCAGTAGTACTTGGAATAGGAACAATAACATAATCACCTACCTCGATTACCTGCCACAGATCAAAGTCTGTGCCTCGAATGAAGCATTCCATTCTCATCTTCCAATATTGGTAGTCCTCTCCATCAAAGAATGGAGGTCTGGTGACTGATTGACCTTCAGCATATCCTTGAGCTGCCATGGATCTTTGCTCTAAGATCGTTGGATCTTCTTGAAAGTTCAGAGACCCGCTCTGATACCACTTGTTGGCCCTTTTGGTATGGCAGCAAGCTAGCCTAGAGGGGGGGGGGGAGGGGTGAATAGGTTTTTCTGAAATCTGAAATAGAAACTTAAACACAGAAATTAACACTTGAAAGCTTGGTTAGTTTAGTGTGATAAAGAGTAGTAGTGCGGAAGCAAATAAACAATCACACAAAGGACACAAGGAATTTATCCTGGTTCGGCTCTTCCCACATGGAAGTCCTACGTCCAGTACCCAAGCAACCTCTTGGAATTTCACTAACCAAGGGTACAATCCCCCTTAAGGACACTACAACACCCAGCACCCCAGCTGGTCTTCTTCTCTTTCCCGGGAAAAAAGGCAGCCCACTTCTTTTACAGGTCAAGAAGCCAACCTCCTGGTACAAACTCCAATGCGGTTCTGCTAGACACAAACCCCTAGCTAGGTTCTACACTGTATACAGTCCTACAGCTAGACAAAAACCTTTCTTAGAAAAGAAAGAACAAAGCTAAGAGTTCGAACATATGAAAACCAACTAAAAGAACTCTCAGCGGAAGACTCTCTCTCCCAGATTACAAGATGCACACAGAGAGAGTGAAGAGAGAAGAAGGAGCTTGAATGCTTGAGTGCTTCAGATGCTTGAACACTTCTTCTTGGGCTCAGGCTCTTTCTCTCTTTTTCTTTGAGTGTATTTGGAGTTCAGGTTCCTCACTGGTTGTACACTCCTTCAAAGGATCTTCAAGAAAAAGGCTGAATGTGTTCTTCAGCCATGCTTCATCTTTTATATGAGCAGCTGTGAATAAATCCGTTGGAGTTCTAGCCGTTGCTCATGTTCTCTTTCTTCTGATATTTTGTGGTCTACGAGGTCTGCAAGAATAGAAGAAAGTGTTTAGTTAAAAGAGTGTTTCTGTCAAAAAGGCTCATACCTCTATGTTTTCTGTTGCCACCCAGAAGTAGTAAGTAATCCCCTTTTTGTTGACAGGAAAGAAAAAGATCTAGAGAGATAAGCAAAAAAGATATCCTATTAGAAAGATAGAGGATTACACAAATCAAGAATATATGACTTTTTCACTAGATGCCAAAAGATATTTTGGAATATAAAGGAAATCTATGTTTAAAAGATCAAAACCATGTTTCACTTATAAAATCCATGTTCTTTCAAAGGAATCCATGTTTTACAAAGGAATCCATGTTTCACTTACCAAATCCTTGTGAGAGCGAATCCTTATAGCAGTGAATCCTTATGAGAGTGAATCCTTATGAGAGCGAATCCTTATAGCAGTGAATCCTTATGAGAGCGAATCCTTATAGCAGTGAATCCTTATGAGAGCGAATCCTTATAGCAGTGAATCCTTATGAAAGTGAATCGTTATGAGAGTGAATCCTTATGAGAGCGAATCGTTATGAGAGCGAATCAATGTGAGAGCGAATCGTTATGAGAGCGAATCGTTATGAGAGCGAATTGTTATGATAGTGAATCCTTATAAGAGCGAATCCTTATAGCAGTGAATCCTTATGAGAGCAAATCGTTATGACACTTTGTGAACTGAAATCAATGTATGTTGAATGAACATCGATTTATCGTTTTAGTGCAAATCACATGGCAATAACGTCATAAATTTATATTTATTAGAAAATCATGATATTTAATTTATTATTAGAAAAATCATGGTATTAAATATATTTAATATTCAATTAATCACATAAATTTATATTTATTAAGAAAAACATGATATTAAATATTTTTGATAATAATTAATTAAACATAAATTTTGTTATCACCAAAATAAAAGGGTAAAATATAGGAGTGGTTCAACAAATTTTACTGATCTGATGTGTGTGGGTGTGTATAGATGATGTGTGAGGCAGTTAGATAAGTAGTGTGAAGGCGAAATTCCTATGTATACATCTAGCGTAGAAAACAGATCAAACTATTGCACATGAGATTTTTAGGTGGTTCGGCTCCCAGACGGAGACCTACGTCCACCCCTCACTCAAACCAAGTGAGGCTTCACTAAACAGCTGATTCACAGCTTCAAACAACTGCTGACTCACAGCTTGCCAATCGCTGATTACACAGCTTAACCACTGATTCACAGCTTCAAGGATAGACATACCTTCTCAATCCACACACACATAGTATGGGATAAACACTCCTATCACCAGTAGGAGCCCTCAATGAGTTCTAAGTAAAGTTTAAAAGTGAAAAACAAATTCACATGAGGATCAGAGTTAAGAAAGACAAATCCTCAAACACCAGTCCTTCAACTTTGCTCAATTTTCCTCTGGACTGATGAATTTGAACTCTAAATCTTCAGATCTTGAGGGTTGAAGTTGTGCTTCAGATCATCTTGCACAAACGCATCATCTGGTTGTGCTTCTCAGCCAATTTGATCTGAACTCCTTCAAATCAACCTCAATCTGCGATACTCTATTTTAGATCTGATTTACAGAGAAATTCATCTCTGAGTTGATGCTCTTGAGTTCCTCCATAGATGCTGAGCCTCGTCCTTCTTCTCTTGCACAAGCTTCCTCTTCCACCTTCCTTCAGATCTACTTGTTCTTCTCAGTTCTGCTGCTTCTCCTTTGCACGATTGTTTCTTCTTCTTCTTCTGCTCCTCTTTCAACACTTCACTGCTTTCTCCACTGCTTGGCCTTGATCCCCACTTCCTCTTGGATGGAATCGATGAATGTCTCAAAGGGATATCTGCTTCAGATGAGATGGAGGCTTATATAGCCACTATGCAGTCCCATGAATGTGAGAAGGGTGTACACAAAAACCTGGAGTGCACCCAAGATTGCCACGTGTCCAAAAGGCCTTTACCTCATTGCCACTTGGATGAAAGGGCACTTTGGTAATTATAGAATCTCCTAAAGATCTCAGAAGGAAATCACAGCCGTTGGATATCATGCTCTGCACATTTCTGGGTTTTCACAGAAAGAGAGTCAACTCATGTTTCCAATAGTGTCGACCTACTGACCAGAAACCAATTTCAGCTAACTGGCAAAACACTAGTGTCGACCTGACAGACAGCTAGTGTCGACTTGATCAACAGCTAGAGTTGACCTGATCAGCAGCTAGAGTCGACCTACTATGAATTCCACTAAATCAGGTTCACTGGATGGATTCTAGTGTCGACCTCACTCTTAGCTAGAGTCAACACTACTGACATTTACTTTTCAGAAACTTGATAGGCAGACTGTGACGGACCGGGGTATTTATGCCCACTAAGACTCCATAACCAGATCCGCCTCCCGCGAACGCACCGAAGTGTCGCAAGGGATATCTCACACACGTGTCCAGTAAGAGTATAAAAAGACAAACCACAAGAATATAAGACACAAGAAAGTACATGTGTTCATATATGTTCACAAATTTGTACAACTGTCCCATTACATTAATACATGTCCAATTAAAAGAGTACAATTACCTGGGGCATACCCCGAGGGAGCACAGGCTCACAGAACACTAACTACTACTCAACTGCTGGTGGTACAAGTCTGCCACAACACCGCTGCAAGCCAAACACACGGCAAGCCCTGAAAAGAACTGTAGGGGAGTGAGCCTCAACAAGTCACTGGCTCAGTAGGGGCTACCCAAAACAACACTGTAACCAAAGACACCTCGACCCCAATGGGTCTCACTGGCAACAACAATAGCCAAACCATTTCATGCTTACATCATGATAATAAATAACAATTAAACATGGTTATGATAATAAACATAAAGTCCTCAGAAGAAATGTAGAACTACAGGACTAACATAATATCATTAATCAGCCCAACTATTAAAGTGCCTAAACCACAGTCTCACTGGCACACTGCTACAACAACGGGTTGCCTAAACTATAAGCCACACAGGCAAGTCACTGCCCAGGCTACAAGCTTTACAGGCGAACCACAAACACTTGAGTAACAGGACTGCTAAGAAAGAGCTGGTCCTTGATACTCCAAACCTCACTACATCGGAAACTACACACCAAGCAATAGGACTAGCTACCACGAAGCCAATCCATAACACACTAAAACTAATCATACCCCAAAAGAGTAAAACTCAACAAGTGGAAGATCTCACACGGCCTCCACGGAGCATAGCTCTACTAAACCACAATATGCCTTGGCCACAAGCCTCATCGGCAAATTACCCACTAAGATAACGTAATTAATAATCACAACTAATGCACAATAAATTATAAGCAAAGATCTACTTGAAACGGTTAAGATATAACAAGTGGTAGGTCAAACCACAAGACCTCCTCAACACACAAGTACCCGGAAAGGTTAGTACATGATGTACCACCACAAAACTACGAAGTAACCCACGAAGGAAATAGGTACCTGCTACACTGAGGTACACTACAAGAAAAAGCGCATATAGAGACCGATTTAGAGACCGAAATTTTCGGTCCCTATTCGGTCCCAAAATAGGGACCGAATAGAGACTGAAAATTTCAGTCCCAAAAATAGAGACCGAATAATTTCGGTCCCTATTCGGTCCCTAAATAGGGACCGAATAGGGACCGATAATATTCTGTCTCTATATTTGGGACCGAATAATGTCGGTCCCCATTCGGTCCCTGAATAACCGAATGGGGACCGACATTATTCGGTCTCTATTTTTTGGGACCGAATAATTTCGGTCTCTATTCGGTCCCTGAATAGGGACCGAATGGGGACCGAAATTATTGGGTCTCTATTTTTGGGACTGAATAATTTCAGTCCCTATTCGGTCCCTATTCAGGGACCGAATAGGGACCGAAATTATTCGGTCTCTATATTTGGGACCGAATAATTTCGGTCCCTATGCGGTCCCTGAATAGGGATCGAATTCAGACTGCATTTTAGACTGAATTTTGGTAATGAAATTTAGTTCGAAATTACCATAATTATCATAAAAATATGTTTATACCAAAAATGTGGATATTGAGAATTTTTTATGCACGGTTAATGAGGTAAATATGATTTATCTACTTTTAGGATAATTTATACTTGATAAATATTTTTTCAGGAAAATTTTAAATAAAAATTACCATAAACTTGTTTACATAAGATTTAACATGCATCTAAATGTGAACATGTGTAAGTAGTGGTAGGTATGTGTAAAAGTGTATATATTTATTAGTATATATATATATATATATGTGTGTTTGTGTTAATAAAAGAAAAGATAAAATAATGTCTAAAAGATTATTAGGTATACTTACGTGTTTTAGCTAATACTCTGTTTTAGCTAGGCAAGTGTTCTTGTGAATTGAAGGATTCTTATTCTTCGTCTTTTTTTTCTGACTGTGTTTTGGAAATAGTACTAGTAGTGTCAACACATCTATCCAGTAGTACTGTTGACCTATCTATCTAGTAGTGTCAGTTAACACTATCTATCCAGTAGTGTCAACACTATCTATCCAGTAGTGTCAACACTATCTATCCAGTAGTGTCAACACTATCTATGCAGTACTAGTGTTGACCTATCCGTACTCATGTGTCAACACTATCTATATATCCAGTAGTACTGTCACCATTATCTATCCAGTAGTGTTGACCGATTTATCCCTTATAGCGTCGACCTATCCCTTCATAGTATCGACCAATACCTTGTAGAGAGTTGACACTTTCCTTCAGAGTATCAACACTCTCTTCTATTCAGGTTGACATACTCTCTGTTAATTTTCAAATCAACTTATAACTCATGTCTCCAGTGACTTAATTAGGTCGACACACCCATATTCTAGGTCGAATAAAAAGCTCTTTTTTTCTTCTAGAATATGGAGAACAATATGGACCTTTCTCAAAATTTTAAATAATTAATCGGAATTCTCAGGTCTACACACACAACGAACTCACACTTTAATCTATGTGTTGTTATCTATCGAAATTAGGGCTGTAAATGTGTAACACCTTGATTTTGTTTATAAAAATACTTGGTCATTTGTGTATAATACATGATGACGTTCCAATTAGTTGAATATTACGAACTCGGTCCATTAATTACTAAAATAAAGCTCGGTAATAAACACACAAGAGGCCCATAAATTAATAACCTAAATAATTAAAATTATGTTGATGGAAAAGGATTAAAATAGAATTATATTATATTAAAGAAATATATGGAATTTTATATATGTATATATATATATATATATATCAATTATGGCACAATGATTACGTAAGGTAATCACTGTTCATCCTGCGTAACTTGGGTTACGTAAGAACTGTATTACGTGTTTAACCCAGGTGAAATCCTTTCGAAGATTTCATCGCCATCGTTCGTTGCAATCTCGCATGCGGATAAACCCCACCTTTAAACCCCGCCAATGATCCTTATCTTATCCTCCCGCACATGCTGCTGCTGCTATGCTTTGCTACTCCTACAACTGCTCTACTGTTACTACTGCTTTACTGCTGCTACTGCTTTGCTGTTGGTGATGCTATGCTTAGGACTGTTCATTTCTCGGTCCAACCCGATAAACCGAACCGAACCGAACCGATCGGTTCGGTTCGGTTCAACTAACTAAAGTTCGGGTCAATGAACCGAATCAAACCGGTTTAATGGTAAATGGTTCGGTTCGATTTTTTCTTCCTTAAAATTGAGCCGAACCGATTGAACCGAAACAACCCTAAAAAGCCCTAATCTGGTCACGCAGCCCTTCTCCCTCCCGGTCTCAGTTCAGCCTCTCCTCTTTCTTTGCTACACAGGAGAGTGTTGGAGCCCCTGCTCTTCGGCCTCTCCCATCGCCCCGAGCACGAGCAGTCGAGCCTCCTCGGCTAAGGTGGTCGTCGCCGTCCGTGCAACATTCTTGGACAACGTCGTCTTCTTCTTCGTCTGTGTCTTCGACATCTTCTAAAACCAGCAGAGACTTTCGCCTGCTTTCTTGGCTAAGAAGACCAGACGTGTTGGTGCTGCAGGTGAGAGATCCCCATTCTATCGATTTTGAGTGGAGCATCGAGAATGCCCGAGCCATTTACCTTTTTATTTCTATCGATTTTGAGTGGAAATCTATTGTATTCCTGACTAGGGCTGTAAACGGATCCGGATAATATCCGGATCCGATCCGAATTCGTATCCGATTAAGTCTATCCGTATCCGTTTAACAGATATCCGACAGAGCGAATTCGGATACGGATATTATCCGAATAATAAACGGAGAGGACGCGGAAATAAGAGATCCGCTCTGTTTAAGATCCGATCCGAAACTAGATTAATACTGACCATTAGATCTTACATCTAATGGCTCATATCTAATATATAAATATACATATTTAAAACCCTACCCTACCTCCCTCTCTCGAGTCTCCCCCAAATCGACCCTTGCCAGAGCCCTCCTGCCTCCTCCGCCCTCGGACCCCTCCTGCCTCCTCCCCGACGACCCTCGGGCCCCCGGCGGCGGCGACTCCTCGCGCGGTGGCTGGCGGGCGGCGGCAGCTCCGACGACTCATCGCCTCTGCGCGGCAGCTCCGGCGGTAAGTGAGTCTTCCCGGTTCCCCTCCCTCCCTCTCTCCCACCATCTGTCTCTCTCTCTCTCTCTCTCTCTCTCTCTCTCTCTCTCTCTCTCTCTCAGGAAACCAGTGCCGGTGCCGGAGGCGGAGGACGCTTCGGCTGTCCTCCCCCCTCCCTCTGTCTCTCTGTCTTTCTCTCTCACTCCGGATCTTTCTCTCTCTCCCCCACTGGCCCTCCCCCCCATCCCCAGTCCCCACCACCTGCTTGGCTGCTTCCCCCTCTGGCCCTCCCTCTGTCTCTCTTTCTGGATCTCTTTCTCTCCTTGCCAGAGCCGCCGTGCCGGAGGAGCCTCCGGCTCCCATCCCCGGCCCCACCTGGCTTCCCCCTCTCCTCCTCCGGCCCTCCTGCAGCAGGGAACGGCAGCCCACCACCGCCCCTCCCGGACTTGGACTGGAACAACCTCTCGGGGCCCCTCCCAGACTTCCTCGGCTGTATGGCCAAGCTCGAGTAGATTTCAGGGTGATTTGGGAATTATGAACGGTGATATTTGAAAATATCGACAGGTTTGAGGCGGTAATACCGCCGCGGTATGCACCCAAATTTTCCTTTTTTGCTGGCTTGGAGAAGTAGTCTGTCTTTTTACACGATCTCTAGGAACGGAAAGGTTAGCTTCATCTTTTGGAGAGGGGTAACTTTGTTACCTACGAGGGCCCGTGCCAATGGAGGTACGTAGATATGGTCTAATTTCGTCCTAGTCTGGCGAAATCTCTTGCTTTTATTATCTTTTTTTTTTTTGACTGGGAAGGTGGATGATTCATTCATCAAGAAAACCATACCGGAAAAGATTTTCCTCATAATTCGCACAAAACATGATATAAATATGTATTAAGGAAATCTGATAAGGTTCAGTTTAGTGGGAAGGGAAGACGTACGTAGTAAGAAATGTATCCGTTGTGGATATTCCTCTTGCTTAATTGGGAGTGCCACTGTTGCCATTAACACCCTGAATATATATGATCGAATCTCTGCAGACTTTATATTGACTGTGTTATGAAGGAAACAATTAATTGTGTTGTACGTAGATATATTCTATGCAGACTTTATATCACCTTTCATAATTCACTTGGATTCGCCATTATGAGGGGGACGAAACACCGCACCTAGACGACGATCCTAGCCTGTTTTATTGCCCTATCGTGAACCTTCCCAAATCACTTGTCTCTCACAAGTTCTATATATATATCTCACCAAGTCATATGTTCACAGTAGTTGAGGTAAATAAGATAGTTAGACAAGATGCCATGTGTGTTTTCGGTGGAAAGCGGATGATATTATATATTGGCCTTTTCTTTGTCTGTTTCGTGCTTGTAAATATTTTGAAATATCTGTTCACAGGCAAAAAACTTTGCTGTTGATTTTTTAGCTCTTTGTGCTCTTTCGTAAAGAGTACAGATGGTGCCAAGTACATGGCATCTGTACAATTATGTTTGTCATTTGTTAATCATGTTGTTTCACACTTTCACTCAACTTACATTCTTCTAAGGTACTCATGTTGATTTTTCATATGATTCCATGTCAGGCCCATGTTGTACTTTTTTTCATTCATTTAGCACCCTTTCCCATTACCCTTTTCTCATAATATCTATACTCCCAACTTTGACCACGCCTTTCTATCAGGGTCTCCAACTAATCCTAGCAACATTCTTCACATTTCTAGGACTCTGCAAATTGGACATCCCTACTACATTGAAAGCTTGCAAAAGATAAGCACACCAAGTGAATGGGCATCATCGTAGTTGCAAGTGATTAGGATATGTATAATATTTGTTATGCATTTATATGTACAGTAAGTGATGATTATGTGTAGAATATGTGAAGAAGTGGCAATTATATTTTTATATGATTGATCTATATACAGATGGTCAATTATTGGATAAAACATATTTTTATATAAAAAGTTATGTTCATTATCATATGCTGGCTCATTTTTGGAAGTGATGGTTTAGGTATGAGCATTACATCCCACAACCAATGTAAACAATGTCAAAGATAATTGGATATCAGGATAACCAGGGCCTCAAGTTCACATGGTTATTTTAAAGGAGGCTTTTAATTGATTAGTGCAAAAAGGATGCCAGAAGGTGTGGTGCCATATTTTTATCTTCTTTATGTACATGTCCAAGATGGATTGCATGTGCAAATAAAAGCTCACTAATGTTTTAAACTGTGAAAAGAAGCCTTAAAGCTAGAAAAGGATTGATATAAAAGGCCTTTTGGCACATCTGTGTGGCATTTGATGATATAGGAATACATATATTCTATCTAACATATAGATCTAAAACTAGAAAAGTAATTAGAATAAAATAAGACATGGTAATGAAGAATACGTTGGATAGATGATTAATTGGTATTTGACTGTCATAATGTATTTAAGAGGAATTTGTCCAAAAATACAAAGTGGCCTCCCACCTATACTTAAATTTAAGAGGATTTTCAAAGAAGAATATATTTCATGCAGATATTTATTCATCCAATTTATGTATTAAAGTGTTGTCAAACAAGTTCTAAAGTCTCCACACAAAAGGCATGGTTCAACAAAGAAATATATATATATATATATATATATATATATGTTGCTTTTGTTTATGCACTCTTATCCAATTAATATACCTCCACTTCTTGTATCCCCACATGAACACACTACCCAAAGAACTGAAAAGAATAACAAAAAGAACAACAAATGGAATTGGATAATTAATGAGGGGCCATAAATTAAATGCCTGACTTTAAAAATGAGCAGAAGCTACATATATATATTCAAACGCCACACTTAATCATGGGCAAGGAAGACAAAAGAAAAGCTGTTCAAACATTAGGTGAACGTCGCCAGGAAGGCAAACATGGATAATGTGGCATCTTGTTCTTTGTATGTGAAAGGGAGATGGGGGTTTGGGACATCGAAACACCATTGAAGCTTCCTCAGCAAGTATATGGGTCCGTCCATGTCTGTCCGAGGAAGAACCACCACCAAGGACTACGCCTGGCCTGCAGGTTTTCTGTGGGCCTTTATCTCGTGCACGGCGAAAAAAAAAAGATGGTACATATCGATATATTAATTTGCTAAGTAATGCAGCCCTCAATGGGATTGCTGCCAAGGATGAAAACTTATGATAAACAGATGGGTTTTTTTTTCTGACTGAAAATTTAACATGGTAATCGTTTTTGTACAGAACAAGTCATTTATGTCTCTATGTGTGCCATCTCTTCTTCTATCACCTTCACACAATACATATAGTCCTTAAATTATCTCACTAATAAGAGAGTTAACTTGCACCAAACACAAAGTCCTATTTGCAAGGACCCCTCTTAAGTGACACAGTTTTTTTTTTGGCAAATTCCGTTTCAGAGTATACCTCTCTTTACAAGAAAGAAATTAAACTAAATTATTCCTAATTCTTGCGGAATAATTAAAGTAAAAAAAAAGAATATTGCAAGGCTAGGATGACTAATGCTGTTGGACTCATATGAGAGAATCCTACATGAGCTTTCTTTTTTTCTTTTTGTCACATACTCAAATGAGAGAATCTCACATGGCCTTGTTGGGAATAACAAAGTGGTCTGGTGGCATTTGTTGACAGAGGCCAGATGCTAGGTCTCCTGCATAAAAATATATGCCAATACATAGTAGTGATCTTGGTGTAATGTCATTATCTCAATACACTTAGATTTGATGTGGCTAAAACACTATATGGCTGGTCTTAGCTTAAACAATTGGTAACCTAGATGGAATGAACCCTTTTGATTTTGGGACATGTCTGATCCTAAAAATTATTGAAGAGGAATGAACCCTTTAGATTACACATATGATGTGACTTGATTCATATCTGATATTGTTTTTTTACTTCTTAATTCTAGATTATTTTGAAATGGCTGGAGTCGATAAGAGTTGGATGAATGTTACGGATCGTTTGGATCCTAGATATGAGAAAGGAGTTGATCCTTTTTTGGCTGAACATAAACGAACGCTAGAAACTTGTAGAGGAGTCCGATCCCAACAATACGACATCTACATAAATATTATCAATCTAATTTAAATATCTCACAAATACATAATATTCACTTTAAACACTAGTCAGACAGCCCCAATTTAGATAGAATAATTCTCTGAAGGGCAGAGGAGGGACTTTTGGATCATATATATGCAGCTCTTCCTTACAACACTCGTATAGATGAAGGAATACTAGGGTAAAAAAAAAAAAAACATGGCACTCAAACATGCCTCCTTTCTTTAATTCATTTACATGTATGTGTGAATTTAGTTTCCTATTGCACTTGTTTATCTGTATTGTACTTCTTACTTTAATGCAATTCATTTACATGTGTGTGTGAATTTAGTTTATTATTGCACTTGTTTATATGTATGATATTGTTTTTATTTTCTTTTCATATTTATGTGGGTTATTATTGCACTTGTTTATATGCATGCTTTAGTTTTTATTTTCTTTTTAACACTGCACACACTTCACGAGAGCGTGTTAAGCCCGTGTCAATGAACCTCCCGTTCAAGACTTTGGGATTGATGTGCACGAGTCTTATTTTCAAAGATGAGAACGTGTATATCTAACTCAAAGTCCTGAATTGTCCCGTTTTGGACAGTCTGTGAATGTTTGATCGCAGTTAGGTGGTCATTTACTATGTGCTTGTATTATTTGTTGAAAATTTCGGGTGTGTCTACTCACTCCTCTCTGATATACCTTTATTGATTTAGAATATTTTCTTAACCACTTATTAGTAAGTGTTTAAGAAAATATCTTAATCAATAAATATTTTTGGTATATCGGAGAGGTGTGGGGAGATGCTGCCGAAATTTTCAGCAAATAATACAATCACATAGTAAATGGTCATCTGAGTGCGATCAAATATTCACAGATGGGTAAAAAGTGATAATCTAAATAATAAATCCTTCCTATTCATTTCGGTTGCGTCGAAGGATGTGTGATTTAGAATTTTAAAGTTATTTGTCTATTGATATTGTTTGGGCGTAGGACAGCAATGGCTTCAGACCGTTCATGGATGTATCGCAGAATAGTTGATCATGTGGTGTCCCAGGAGTTTAGGGTCGGAGTTGAGAATTTCGTTCAGTTTGCATTGGGGAATCCAAATGCAGAAGTAGACAGGCAAGGTGGCATCCGATGTCCTTGTATGATTTGTAAAAATTTGAAGTGGAATTCCCCATGGGAAGTTCAACGCCATTTATACAGAAAAGGGTTTGTTGAAGGTTATATGAATTGGACATGTCATGGTGAGGACTTCTGGTCGCACGAGCCTAGTAATGTGGAAGGCACAAGTACGTACGTGGATATGGTTGTAGATGCTGCTGGTCCGGCATTCAGTGTACATGTGGATCCTGTATACGCTGAAGACGTGCCGAATAAGGGAGCCGAAAGATTCTATCAGTTACTTAAGGATGCTGATGAGCCATTGTGGGATGGTTGTCAAAAGCACACTCGGTTGTCAGCGGTGTCACAGTTGTTGAACTTGAAATCTGAATTTCATATTTCTGAGAATTGCTTTGATCGTCTCCTCCTCATCATCAAGAGCATGTTACCTCCAGATGAAAAGCTGCCTCCAAATTTTTATCGTGCCAAGAAGATGGTGAATGATTTAGGACTTGGATATGTGAAAATAGATGCATGTCCTAATCATTGTATGTTGTATGACAAAGAGAATGCAGATATGGTATCCTGTTCAGTTTGCCGTCATGATAGATTTAAACCTAAAAGAGGGGTCAATTCTAGGGGAAAGGATATACCTTATGCGTCATTGCGATATTTCCCCCTTACACCCAGGCTGCAGCGGATGTATATGTCTTCAAAGACAGCTGGACATATGAGGTGGCATGCAGAAAGAGTACGTCGGGACATGGATATTATGACTCATCCTGCAGATGGCGAAGCTTGGATTCATTTCAACCATGTTTATCCTATCTTCTCAAGGGAGTCACGTAATGTGAGGCTTGGTTTATGCACTGACGGATTTAATCCATTTGGAGGTTCAGTGGCTTCCTACTCCAGCTGGCCAGTGTTCGTGACACCATACAACCTTCCTCCGAGCATGTGCATGAAGCGAGAGAATTTGTTCCTGTCCTTATTGATTCCTGGTCCGAAAAGTCCTACAAAAAATATAGACATCTATCTAAGACCGTTGATTGATGAATTGAAATTATTATGGACTGAGGGGGTCAATACTTATGATGCATCTAGAAAGCAAAATTTCACCATGAGGGCGGCATTGATGTGGACTATAAGTGATTTTCCTGCATATGGAATGCTATCTGGTTGGAGCACACATGGGAGGCTAGCATGTCCGTATTGCATGGATAATACCAAATCGTTTGTACTTAAACATGGTGGGAAGTCCTGCTGGTTTGATTGCCATCGTCAGTTTTTACCAGCTGATCACCCTTTTAGAAGACAAAAAGATGCATTCCTAAAGAACAAAAAGGAACGAGATGAAGTTATATTCGAGAGGTTGTCCGGTCATGATATGGCAGCACATGTTGAAAATTTGCCAGATATCACACAACAGATGGGCAGTACTCGACACCTTTCAGGTTTTGGGAAGGAGCACAACTGGGTGAAGAAAAGCATTTTCTGGGAGCTACCTTATTGGTCGACTCTTCTTGTGCGGCACAATCTAGACGTGATGCATATCGAGAAAAATGTCTTTGATAATGTATTCAACACAGTTATGGATATCAAAGGTAAAACAAAGGACAATGTGAATGCACGCTTGGACTTGTCCATGCTCTGTAAACGTCCAGAGTTAGAAATTGTTGAAGTAAATGGGAAATCAAGTAAACCAAAAGCAGTTTATGTGCTTGGAGGAGGACAAGTAAAGCAAGTGTGTCAGTGGCTGAAACAACTGAGATTTCCTGACGGTTATGTGTCAAATATTGCTCGTTCTGTCAACGTCAGTGAGGGAAAGATATATGGAATGAAGAGTCACGACTGCCATGTATTCATGCAAAGGTTGCTACCTATTGCATTTCGTGACATCTTGCCGAAGCAGCTATGGGGAGCGTTATCTGAGTTGAGTCGATTTTTCACGATTCTATCTGCATCAGAACTCAGGCTTCAGGATGTGCAAACTATCGAACAGAATGTGGTCACCACTGTATGCAAGTTGGAGAAGATATTTCCACCTGGTTTCTTCGATTCAATGGAGCATTTACTCGTACATCTACCATATGAAGCAAAGGTCGGAGGGCCAGTACAATATAGATGGATGTATCCATTTGAGAGGTATATGCAAATATGAACTATTTCCTTCGTACGATTGCACCTTACGTAAGTGACCACATTTCTAATTGTCTCTTACATTGTGGATGTAGGTGTATGCATGACCTTAAAATGAAAGTCCGAAATAAAGCAAAAGTGGAGGGTTCTATTGCTGAGGCATACATTATGGAGGAAATTTCTAACTTTTGTGCAATGTACTTTGAAGCAGACATTCAAACTCGTCGGACACAACCTCCACGTAATGATGATGGGGGGGAATCTGTCGGTTCAAATCGACTCTCAATATTTACTCATCCTGGACGTGCCTTCGGACGTTCTTCAACTCGAATGCTGGATGACAGAGAGTTATGTGCCGCAGAGATATATATTCTTTTAAATTGTTCTGAGCTAGAATGTTATGTTGAGTAAGTACTAATCTCACAATTTAAATTTATATGTAAGTTTTTTGCCTTTATTCTACCTATTCAATGTGATCTGCTATTCATATTGCAGACAATTTGATTCAGAATTAATACAAAAAAATCCACAACTCACTGATTTTGAGGTTGAAAAAGAACGAGAGAAGTCATTGGCCTTATGGCTAAGAGAACGCGTAAGTGTACACCGTCAAAGAGTATTCAACAAAATTCATTTCATTTTATAACTAGCCTTTTCTACACGCAGGTGCAAGAAGGTTTAATTACTGATGAAAGAGTTCGTCAGGTAGCCTACGGCCCATCCAAAATTGCACAGAATTATCCTGGATTTATTGTCAATGGGTATAGGTTTCATACGAAAGACTATGGGCAGAATAAATCTACCATGAACAGTGGCGTATGTGTAAAAGGAAGTACATACAATGAAAGTGAGTATGACTACTATGGTATTGTAGAGGAGATCCTACAATTGCAATATCTAGGACAAGACAATCATATATTCTTGTTCAAGTGTCATTGGTTTGATCCGAATTCCATTCGAAATGACACAACACATGGGATTGTCGAGCTTAAGCATAAGTCAAAATTGAATACTTATGAGCCATTCATCTTAGCCACACAAGCCCAGCAAGTGTATTATACAAGCTATCCTTCATGTACAAACAAAGAACGAAATGATTGGTGGGTAGTTTGCAGAGTTAAGTCAAGACTATTCTCTGATTATGAATTGGACATGACTGATCAGACAGCTGAAGAGATCAACGCAGAATTCTTTCAAGAAGACTTTGTTGAAGATGTAGAGTTGACAACTCATATTGGAGAAGACGAATCCGAAGCACCAATGTCCTTGTCTCACGGAAATGAGGTCGAAGAAGTCGATCCACGTGAGATGAAAGACAGTAGTGCTCGTCGTACAGATATTGAATATGAAAGTTCTGGTGAGGAAGAGGAATATACCAGTGATGAATGTGAAGATGATGATGAAGATGGGGTTGAATTAGACATATCGTCATCATCTGAGGAGGAAATGGATATCAATTAAACTATGGTAGAATTTTTTCACACTTGTAGAGTATATTTAAAGCAGCTCACTTTCAATATAAGCAATTGACTAGTAAACATTATGATTTTATGTTCTCTATGAAGATATGGTGCGTGGAGGAAGATCTGGTAGCAGTTCTAGGAGGGGCATTCGTGGGAGGGCTTTGTTCCCCGCATCTGGTATGTATATTTTTCTAATATAGTCATCAGCTGTGTATTTTTCTCTGTATATTATTTATGTGTACTTGTGTAGTGTTAATGCCATTAAAATTGTTACAGTTTCTGCTTCTCCTTCGAGTGAGCGGACACCTCCTCTACCTAGCGGACTAGGTTTGTATATTTCCATTTTCAAGTATTTTTTTAGTCATTATTTACACATATTATTAATGTTATTAGAATTGTTACAGTTGCTGGTCCTTCTTCTGCATCTCCTAGCGTGCCTGCAGGTATGTATATTTCAATTTCCAAGTATTTTTGTAGTAATTATTTATATATATTATTAATGTTATTAGAATTGCTACAGTTTCTAGTTCTTCTGCTCCTACCGTGCCTGCAGGTATGTATATTTACAAATGTACTTTTATTGTGCATTCATCTTCCTCATTACTTATGCGTTCTATTCTAGTTACAGCTGTTGGTGCATCCTCCGAGTCTCCTCCTGTAGTAGCTGGTATGTATATGTAAAGTTATACTTTAATGTATGCATTAATTCTGATGCCATTAAAATGTCACATGCTCAGGTCACTCTACACATTCTCCAGATGCACCAGTAGATTTGTATATTTAACTGTTAGGGTATTTCTGTAGTCATTATTTAGTATTTTTGTACATTACTCATGTTGTTCATCATTATTTTCCAGGTTCGGTGCCAGAGGATGCTGGTAGTCTGCAGGAGGGCAGAGGTAGTTTTTATGAGAGCACTCTGCGGGAGGTCTGGATTAATGGGTACGTAATCAACATGTATGTATTTCTTATGGGCAATGAAGTGAATTTAGTTCAGAAATTGACATTATGCAGTTACATCATTGCAGTGATAAAATAGAGCCTACTCAAGCATCTCAATTCATCACAAGAACGTTACAAGCACATTTTCCTGGGCCAATTCATAGATTCAATGATTTTCCGATGGAGGTCCAGGAGCACTTGTATCAGATGTTCATGGTATGTAATTTCGTATTGTAATTTAATTCTTATCGTATTCATACATGCAGTTCACTAACTCTTATGTATATAGAGCCAGCATCGATTCACGAGTCGTACGGACGAGGCGCGGTCTCGATTTGTATGGACGATGACCGCAAGATCAAATTTCAAGCATTTGATGTATAACGCGAGAAAAAATGCAGAGAAACATTCTCAGAGTGCAGACCCGACTCTTTGGAGGGAGCGGGCGCCCAGTTGGATGAGGGGAGAATATTGGGAAACTCTTTGCAACATCTGGGCTGCAGAGAGATGGCAACAAACATCCTCAATAATGAAAGTTAATCGGGCTGCGAATCCAGAAGCAAACATGCATACTGGTGGGTCTGTCTCTTTTGCGACCCATCAGTCCAGATTGGTAAGTAATTTGTCCATTTCTGGTCTCTTTTATTTATAAAGGTACTCATTTATGTCATGTTTTTTCTGTGAAATAGGAGAAGGAGCTAAAAAGGCAGCCGACATTTTCCGAGGTGTTCGATAGAACACACAAGAAAAAAGGAACGGATGTATACATTAGCGATAGAGCCCGAGTGGTTGCAGTAAGTATTTAGAAGATATTCACTATTTAATTTTTCACATTAATATGAATATTAACTACTATCGTTTTTTCTGGTTTCTTGCAGGAGTCATACAGCCAACAAATGACAGAGAAGTACGTCGGGGAGGACGAGCAGCCGCCGTTAGATCCTGAGGTATGGGTTGCGGCATCTGGGGCCCCAAAGAAAGGCCATGTGTATGGTTTTGGGCACAGCATCGACACGAGCCGGGTGTTATCTGGAGGATCCAGCTCAGGGTCACAGACCAGTGCATTCCACGCAGGAGTTGGTACTCCAGGTACTTCTCCAGGACAGCTGATGGGCTTCATTGACAGTAGGATATCGGGCTTAGAGTCTCGTCTGACGGATTCGATGGAGACTCGTCTGGCCCAGATGCAGATGCAGGTGACCGACGCACTACAGGCCCAGCTCTCCCAGTCCCTCTCCCAGGTTATCTCCCAGGCCTTCTCCCAGATCAACATTCCTCCTCCACAGGCAGCACCTCCTCCACAGGCAGCACCATCGACATCAGCACACGCCCCTCACGTGAGTAAATTTATTTTATTTCAGAGGTTTAATTTTAACAGTTAACTTAGTTTAACTTTAATTTGGGTTGATCGACGCACAATTTCTTGTTAAGCGAGTTAGGTTAGTTAAAAAGGGAGAACTTAGGTAGGTTTGGGGGTTCAAAATTAGAAATACTCATCCAAGTTAGTTGTGGAAACTGACGGAGTTCTATTCGGACTCCCGGTTTGACCTCGACGCTCTAAGTCGTCTTAACCAAGTTAGTTTAGTTAAAAAATGAAAAACTTCGGTTTGAGGGACCAAAATTAGAAATACTCATCCGATTGGCCTCCGGTTTGTTCCAGCACGGTCGGGTCGATGAGTGTGACTTGTGGAAACTGACGGAGTTCAATTCGGACTCCCGGTTTGACCTCGACGCTCCAAGTCGTCTTAACCAAGTTAGTTTAGTTAAAAAATGAAAAACTTCGGTTTGAGGGACCAAAATTAGAAATACTCATCCAATTGGCCTCCGGTTTGTTCCAGCACGGTCGGGTCGATGAGTGTGACTTGTGGAAACTGACGGAGTTCAATTCGGACTCCCGGTTTGACCTCGACGCTCCAAGTCGTCTTAACCAAGTTAGTTTAGTTAAAAAATGAAAAACTTCGGTTTGAGGGACCAAAATTAGAAATACTCATCCGATTGGCCTCCGGTTTGTTCCAGCACGGTCGGGTCGATGAGTGTGACTTGTGGAAACTGACGGAGTTCAATTCGGACTCCCGGTTTGACCTCGACGCTCCAAGTCGTCTTAACCAAGTTAGTTTAGTTAAAAAATGAAAAACTTCGGTTTGAGGGACCAAAATTAGAAATACTCATCCGATTGGCCTCCGGTTTGTTCCAGCACGGTCGGGTCGATGAGTGTGACTTGTGGAAACTGACGGAGTTCAATTCGGACTCCCGGTTTGACCTCGACGCTCCAAGTCGTCTTAACCAAGTTAGTTTAGTTAAAAAATGAAAAACTTCGGTTTGAGGGACCAAAATTAGAAATACTCATCCGATTGGCCTCCGGTTTGTTCCAGCACGGTCGGGTCGATGAGTGTGACTTGTGGAAACTGACGGAGTTCAATTCGGACTCCCGGTTTGACCTCGACGCTCCAAGTCGTCTTAACCAAGTTAGTTTAGTTAAAAAATGAAAAACTTCGGTTTGAGGGACCAAAATTAGAAATACTCATCCGATTGGCCTCCGGTTTGTTCCAGCACGGTCGGGTCGATGAGTGTGACTTGTGGAAACTGACGGAGTTCAATTCGGACTCCCGGTTTGACCTCGACGCTCCAAGTCGTCTTAACCAAGTTAGTTTAGTTAAAAAATGAAAAACTTCGATTTGAGGGACCAAAATTAGAAATACTCATCCGATTGGCCTCCGGTTTGTTCCAGCACGGTCGGGTCGATGAGTGTGACTTGTGGAAACTGACGGAGTTCAATTCGGACTCCCGGTTTGACCTCGACGCTCCAAGTCGTCTTAACCAAGTTAGTTTAGTTAAAAATGAAAAACTTCGATTTGAGGGACCAAAATTAGAAATACTCATCCGATTGGCCTCCGGTTTGTTCCAGCACGGTCGGGTCGATGAGTGTGACTTGTGGAAACTGACGGAGTTCAATTCGGACTCCCGGTTTGACCTCGACGCTCCAAGTCGTCTTAACCAAGTTAGTTTAGTTAAAAAATGAAAAACTTCGGTTTGAGGGACCAAAATTAGAAATACTCATCCGATTGGCCTCCGGTTTGTTCCAGCACGGTCGGGTCGATGAGTGTGACTTGTGGAAACTGACGGAGTTCAATTCGGACTCCCGGTTTGACCTCGACGCTCCAAGTCGTCTTAACCAAGTTAGTTTAGTTAAAAAATGAAAAACTTCGATTTCAGGGACCAAAATTAGAAATACTCATCCGATTGGCCTCCGGTTTGTTCCAGCACGGTCGGTCGATGAGTGTGACTTGTGGAAACTGACGGAGTTCAATTCGGACTCCCGGTTTGACCTCGACGCTCCAAGTCGTCTTAACCAAGTTAGTTTAGTTAAAAAATGAAAAACTTCGGTTTGAGGGACCAAAATTAGAAATACTCATCCAATTGGCCTCCGGTTTGTTCCAGCACGGTCGGGTCGATGAGTGTGACTTGTGGAAACTGACGGAGTTCAATTCGGACTCCCGGTTTGACCTCGACGCTCCAAGTCGTCTTAACCAAGTTAGTTTAGTTAAAAAATGAAAAACTTCGATTTGAGGGACCAAAATTAGAAATACTCATCCGATTGGCCTCCGGTTTGTTCCAGCACGGTCGGGTCGATGAGTGTGACTTGTGGAAACTGACGGAGTTCAATTCGGACTCCCGGTTTGACCTCGACGCTCCAAGTCGTCTTAACCAAGTTAGTTTAGTTAAAAAATGAAAAACTTCGGTTTGAGGGACCAAAATTAGAAATACTCATCCGATTGGCCTCCGGTTTGTTCCAGCACGGTCGGGTCGATGAGTGTGACTTGTGGAAACTGACGGAGTTCAATTCGGACTCCCGGTTTGACCTCGACGCTCCAAGTCGTCTTAACCAAGTTAGTTTAGTTAAAAAATGAAAACTTCGATTTGAGGGACCAAAATTAGAAATACTCATCCGATTGGCCTCCGGTTTGTTCCAGCACGGTCGGGTCGATGAGTGTGACTTGTGAAAACTGACGGAGTTAACTTCGGACTCCCGGTTTGACCTCGACGCTCCAAGTCGTCTTAACCAAGTTAGTTTAGTTAAAAATGAAAAACTTCGGTTTGAGGGACCAAAATTAGAAATACTCATCCGATTGGCCTCCGGTTTGTTCCAGCACGGTCGAGCCGATGAGTGTGACTTGTGGAAACTGACGGAGTTCAATTCGGACTCCCGAATTGACCTCGACGCTCCAAGTCGTCTTAACCAAGTTAGTTTAGTTAAAAAATGAAAAACTTCGGTTTGAGGGTCCAATTAGAAATACTCTTCCGATTGGCCTCCGGTTTGTTCCAGCACGGTCGGGCCGATGAGTGTGACTTGTGGAAACTGACATAGTTCAATTCGGACTACCGGTTTGACCTCGACGCGCCAAGTCGTCTTAACCAAGTTAGTTTAGTTAAAAAATGAAGAACTTCGGTTTCATGGTCCAAAATTAGAAATACTCATCTAATTGACCTCCATTGCTTATAGTTTTATTTAATTTATGCTTCTAAAATAAGTTATTGCTTATAATAGTATTTAATTTTAACTTATTATTGTTATATATGTATTGTAGGTTCCTTTATCGGGTGGAGTTGGAGGACACGAGGATGAAGACGAAGACGAGGCATCGTGATTTTCATCTCATTATTATTATTGTTGTAGACATTTTTATTATTGTTGTTGGCATTATATTATTGTGATGTTGTGGATATTTTTATTCTTATTGTGGACATTTTATTATTCTGATGTTGTGGACATTTTATTATTGTTGTGTTGTGGATATTTTTATTATTGTTGATGTTGTCGACATTTTATTATTATTTTGTTGTGGATATTTTTATTATTTTTGTGTTGTAGACATTTTTATTGTGGACAATTATTATTGTTGTGGATATATTTATTTTATTTAAGCAGGTTATTTTCCTAAAAATGTATATATTTTAAAAAATATATTTAAAAAATAGAGACCGATTAGGGACCGAAATAATTCGGTCCCTATTCGGTCCCTACAAATAGGGACCGAATGGGGACCGAATAAGATCGGTCCCTATTTAGGGACCGAAATAATTCAGTCCCTATTCGGACTCTATTTTAGGGACCGAACTAGGACTGAATTAATTCGGTCCCTAAATAGGGACCGATCTTATTCGGTCCCTCTTCGGTCCCTATTTGTAGGGACTGAATAGGGACCGAATTATTTTGGTCACTAAATAGGGACCGATCTTATTCTGTCCCTATTCGGTCCCTATTTAGTGACCGAATAGGGACCGAATTAAGTCGGTCACAGATTGTGACCAGAAGTTTTTGACCGACATATTCGGTCACTATTCGGTCCCTATTCGGTCTCTGAGCTGTTTAGGGACCGAATAGAGAATATTTCGGTCTCTATTTCCGTTTTTTCTTGTAGTGCTCAGTGCCAGACCTGCACCGCCGCCATCCTCGCCGCGCCGTGCTTCCAGCCGCCTCGCCCTCGTCCTCGCGCTCCACTCCCCTTGCGCCTTTCTCACCGGAGCTCGCCATCGCCTCGTCCTCGCCCTCGCGCCCCTTGCGCCGTTCGCATCGGAGCTTGCCACCACCGCGTCATACCAGCCGACGACGACAACAGGAAACCAGCCGAGGCCAGTGCGCTCGACGCCGCCCTCTCAGGCTCTCCTCCCTCATCGCGGTCGCTCCCAGCGACAAGTGCGCCCCCAGATCATGGCCTTCAACGCCGTCTCGGCCCCGAAGAGGGAAGCTCCTCGCACGGCAATTGGCGGCACCCCCAGCCTTGGAGAAGGCCTTCCCTGCAGCTTCTCCTTGGTTTTGCAGGGAAGATCGTAGAATACGACAATCCATCGAATCTTTTGGAGACCAACTCTGTGTTTTCAAAGCTTGTGGCAGAATATTGGTCCAACTGCAGGAGTAACTCATCCCAAAATATTGTTGTAACTTTGATAAGATCTTATAAGAGTGCAGTTAATTTGTCTTATAAGAGTGTAGTTTATCTGAACATGGGCCTTTTGACATTTAATTTTTTTATGTGAATAAAAGATACGTAGATTGATGTTATAGCCGTCTACAAAAAAAGTTAGTGATCAACGATGGAATTACGTCTATTGCTAGTTAACATCAAAAAAATTTTGGGATGAATTTATTTTGTTCGGCCACAATTTTATGTGGTGAAATTTGTATTTTATTTTTTTAATTTGAAAATTTATTGGGGACGATTGGTTAGTCATCCCTAATAATCTTATTGGGGATGGCTAGTCAGTTGTCCTTAATTTTTTTTAAATTTAAAAAATTATTGGGGACGGTTAGTCGGTCGTCCCTAATAATCTTATTGGGAACGTTGTTGAGTTGTCCCTAGTAAGATTAATGGGGACGGCTAGCCAGTCGTCCCTAATAATCTTATTGGGGATGGCTGGTCAATTGTCCCCATTAATTTATTGGGGATGAGCATAGTCATCCCTAATAAGATTATTGGGGACGATTTGTCAGCCGTCCCTAATAATTTCATTGGGGACGATTTTTCTTCAGCCGTCGCCATTGTATTGGCGACGAGTTTATTGGGGACGGCTTTGCGACGGTTGGGAAGCCGTCCCCAATAATTTTTTGGGACGGCTTAATGACTTTTGGGGACGGCTCTCAGCCGTCCCCAATAACACTTTTCTTGTAGTGATTCTCACCCCTAAATTAAGTGCTAACACATACAAAGAGGAGACAAAGAGAAGAAACCATTGTGCCATCCTTTTATCTCTTGTTTTCTAGTGTTGCTCGCTATACAAGTCTTCCATTCCTCTCTCGACTTCTCACTAGAGGGGCATCATCCGACTATGAAGAGAAGGGACTTGTCATCATCTCACTCGGTAAAATGGCTTCTCATCCTTGCTTAAGGCTTTTCATAAGTCTCCGATCTTGTGGCGTCATATGCTACCTTATGTACATATAAGTTTATCACTTGGTATTAGAGTGACGGGGATCTTTATTGGCATATTCATGCACATGCTTGCACTTAGGATTGGTGGCATTCCTATATTAAGTAGGCCACACTGCAGATATCAAAAGGGAGGGGTGAATGTGTTATGATGGTAGAGATATAAAATTAAAGTGTATAAATGTGTAAGTATAGCGAAAGAAAGTAAACATTCGAAAGTAAGGATGTAGTAACCCAGATTTTTATAAAGAATCTGGTAAATAGAGGAACCATTAACATAGATAAATAATTCATGTAAAATAAATGTTTAGGGGTCCTATTATAACACCAATCAGAAGGTTGTTGAATCATTATTTAATTAGTAATTGGAACACACAACGTCAATCGGGAGGTTACTAAATCTTTGTTCAGTAATCTGAACGATTATAACACCAATGAGAGGGTTACTGAATCTTTGTTTAGTAGTCGGAATGATTATAACAACAATAAGGTTACTAAACTGTTGTTCAGTAATCATAACTCTTATATGAAGGTTACTGAACCTTTGTTCAATAATTGGAATGATTATAATGTCAATCAGAAGGTTATTGAACCTTTGTTCAGTAATCGAAACAATTATAACATCAATTGATTGGTCACTAAACCTTTGTTCAGTAATCAAAATACTTATAACATCAATTCGAAGTGAAGGATTGCGGAATTAACAATCAAGGGAATCTAGATGGGGGGTTGAATAGATTTCCTCCAATTTAAAACAAACAATACTTAAATTCGAAACCAACAATTGATGTAGAGATCTGGAGTAAGCACAGATCGAAATTGAGTCCAATTGTGTGTGCAGAGTGTGAATTCAAGACTAGCAAGATGGTAGTAGTAAGGACTAGTGATCATGCCTATCAATCATCTAGTATTAGATCAGATCAAACCATGAGACACAGAGATTTAAGGTAGTTTGGATTACACAACTTGTGTATCCTACATCCACCATCCACACACACACACACAAATTGCTTATAGAGCAGGTTCAACACACACACACAATCTAAGATGATGAAAGTCTCAGATCAAACCACACACGCTTGAATTGACTGCAAGGATCGCTCAGTTCAACATTTCACACACTTAAGAAGATGGAATTGAAGTATAGAAGGAGAATTCAAACATAAAAAAGATCAGATGATAAGGTTGAATCCTCCAGCCCTTTGTGCATATCTTCTAGTTTCAAATTACAAAATCTGGAGTAGATCCTATTGTGCAATTATCCTTTTACAAATACTTGATTACTATTTGTTTATGGAAAAATATTTTTCTTATTAAAAAGCATCTTTACACAGATAAAGGTTCTTAAATAATATAATAGACAATTTTCAGTAAACATGTTTTATACTGAATAAATCTCATAATCAGTTGGTGTCGACATACTAAGCCTAGGTGTTGACACACTCGGTAAAAAAAATTTCTAAGTCCACAATGTATACATATATCATATTGACTCCGACTCTTGAAACATCGAAGTGTTGAACTGTCTTACTTCGACTCCCAAGAAGTTGAAGTCAGATACTGTGTTGAATCTGACCCACTTTGACTCTTGAAAAGTCGAAGTGTGACCTACTCCGACTTCTCTAAAGTCGAAGTCTATAATCGTTCTAAAATCGATTACTATATATATCATTCTACTTCGACTTCTCTAAAGTCGAAGTTTATAACTGATCTCACATCGACTGTATCATTCCACTCCCGACTTCTAAAAAGTCGAAGTATGGTACATACTCCGACTTCTCTACAGTTGAAGTTCATAATCGATCTCACATCGATTATTGTTAGTTGATCTTACTTTGACTCCTCTAAAGTCGAAGTATGATTGAACAACTAGAGAAGTACTCCGACTCTATGAAAGTCAAAGTAAGATATCAAGTTCTATTATCAATGGTACTTAAATATTTTTATGGCTATTATTACTTTTACAAACTATCAATGTATGATTACTGTGATTAATTTTTTAATCTTTATGGAATCATTTAATGAACAAGAATAACACATGATTTACACTGTAATATTCTCTATGTTATCTGAAAGATAATTTATATATCTAAATGAGCATTGTTCCTGTCTATTCTTCTGATGTTTAATATTTTTGTCATAAATATTTTGAAGTTCAATTTCATAGTTTATTGTTACAAGATAGCTACGTACCTTACAAAGACATCTGCAAGTGTCCTTTAGAATGTCAGGTTTCCAAATTTTAAGGAAAAGCTACATTGCAGCTGTACTGTGTGCCAAGTAGGTATCCATTCCCTTTTTAATGCTCACCTAACTATGTACTGTGCAAAGGACAGAATCTCTCTAGAATTGATAAATATCTATTATAAACTACTTATCTCCTACTTATTATTATTATTATATATCTCACAGTCTAACCCCGAGATGGGGAAAAGACATAGTATGGTGTTTGCAGATATCTAGAAAAGCTATCTGAAATAGAGCCATGCAGCTACCTCTATAGCCTGGAAGCCGTTGAGACTCAAAGAATAGAAGACAAGTAGTTTCAAGCTATCTGAAGATCTGATGATGGACATCTCAGCAGTCTCAAGTCTCAAGACCCAACGTTCAAATTCAAACGGCTACATCCAAATGGGAAGCTGAAGAACCATGATGATTATATATGAAGTTGAAGTTTGAAAGATAGAAGACACATAAGTGAATGAGCATACACAACCATATACTACACTCAAAAAGAAAAGAGAGAAGCTCACAAGATCTCAAGAGAGCCAGATGTTCAAGCTTCGACTTTCTGCTCTCTTTCTTTCATAAGTTCTTGGATGACATTCATTGTTCTAGATCTTCTCAGTCCACCTTCTTGAGTCAAAAAGAATTAGAACTTTCAATTCTATTTGTAATATATTTCTAATCTCCTGTGTTTGCTTATTCTCTGAGCAGACACACTGTATTCATTTCAGTGTTGTAACCAGCAAGGAGTTTGCTCCCTACAGTTCCCCTTTTGTTGAAGAGAGGGCCTACTGTGGTAGGAGGTTGTAATACCCCTCTGTGAAAAGAAGACTTGCTTGGGTGCAAGTGGGTTGTAATACCTCTCAGTGGAGAGAAGGCCAAGTGTTCTTGGTAGTTAGTGGAAATCTCAAGGGGTTCTTGGGGATTGGACATAGGACTCCTGATTGACAAGAGGTCCGAACCAGGATAAATCCTTTGTGCACTTGTGCGATTGTTTCCACCAAGGTTTCACTTGTTTCACACACACCACATTAAGTACGAACGATACTATTTAGTGTTATCTATTTTCAGATAAAATTTTAAAGTGCTAGAAGTCCTATTCATCCCCCTTTAGGATATCTAAAGCTCCATCTCGATCCAACAAGTGGTATCAGAGCAAGGCCTTCTTAGAAGAATCGAAAGATTTGAGAAGAGATGGCAGCTGAAGCTTACAACTATGAAAGACAGTCTGTAACATAACCACCATTCTTTGATGGTGAAAATTACCAATACTAGAAGATGCGAATGGAATGATTCACTCGAGGCACAAACTTTGATTTGTGACAAGTAATAGAGCAAGGAGACTATGCTATACTTGTGTTTAAAAATCAGTAGGTAAGTGCACAACCATGCAAAGTCCACAAAGGGTTTTGTTTAAAAATAACATAGTTTGAAAAGTTAATTAGGTGAAAAGCATCCTAAAATTTTTAATTCTTAATCTAACACAGTTTAGACCGTTCATCACCTGCTTTTAAAAAAATTGTAAAAAATTAGTTGCAAATCGGCCAAGTAATGACCGATTTGCAAATCGGTCACAACAGCACCGATTTCCCTACTGGAAATCTAAAGTAATTTTTAGAGTTTTTTAGAATTTTAATTGTATATCTAAACGATGTCTAATTAAGGTGAAATTTCAAACACAAGTTAATTTAAATATGATTAAATGTATGGTGATTTTAGTTTATTTTTAGGAATAATTTTTTTATCGAGTAAAAATTACTCTAAAAATTTATAAATTGAGTTAATATCAATATCTGTGCACCAATAATTTTCGATATTATCATATTTTAATTTCATTTCATTTCTTACCATGCGTGCTATTATGTTTTGTAATAATCACACAAGTCTGCATCCTTGGTCTGCCTAGTGGGCACCAAAATCTTCGAGCTTTCGATTCATTTGTGAGGAGACTAAATTTGTAACATTCGGCCATCATCATTTCTTTAAGTGAATTCGAAAGTAACATAGTCAATCACGAACATTTAATTACAAATGTAAAATTTAAATAAATGAAAATTTTGGTAACATTCCTATTGCAATGTCGCCCCTAGCCCAAGATATGGGGTTGGGGGGGGGTGCAAGTGGGGTACCTATTTATAGGAGAAACAAGACGACCCTAACATTTTGAGCAGTGTGACTCACAACACCTAAATAAAAGCAGAAAGAATTTGCCTTTAACAATAAAAAGGCACAAATAAAGTGCCTTCTAAGAAACTTTTATAAGGCGAAAAAAAATCACCTTCTACTTTAAAAAAAAAACTGTCTTTTATAATTTCTGTCTTTTAAAATAAAATCTGCCTTCTATTATTTTTTAGGGCGGTTGAATAGAAGGCGGAAATGATTCTGCCTTATTTGGGCTTAAAAGTCAAATTTATAAAAGGTAGTGTTTTTTCACATTTTAAAGTTAAATTTCTACTAGTGAAGTGATATATAGCTAAATAGAAACTAATTAACTTATCCTCATTACCTAGGCGACACAACCCATCAGATCTTACCCCTTGTGCAAGAATGGGGTCGTTGCTCACCAACATCAATCAAACTGAGCTGGATTTAACACAAAAAATGTCACCCATAGCTGACATCTCGTGACTTATACTTACCAGCAGTAGCCCTAATTCCTCCCTTAAGAGATAAGCATTGTCTTAAATTCGAAGTCCATGAGTATGCAGTAAGAAGTCATAAGCGATATGAATGTCCATCCGATTCGATCAACTAAAAGGAAAACTGGACTCATGAGATTTAAGATTAAGTTGACTTGAATCATGGTCTAAACAAGGTGTTTACAAAGTGAAATCAAAATCTAAAGCATAACATATTAGGGCTTTGAATAGAAATTCAAACTTATGGGAATCAGGGTTCGATATGACGCATATGAATTTTGTCTATATATGTTTGAAGTAAATAGTATACGTCACCTCAACGCATATATCAAATTTTTTTCTCGTTAAAATAACAGTAGTAACAATAATAATAATAATAATAATATCGTTAGCTTTAAAATAGATTTTGAGAGCTCAAATTTAAAAGCCCGGCAAGGATAAGCGGGAGGAGAGAAGTCACCTATATTATACGTTTCTAGTGATGACGCCGACGGCAAAACGTGGAAGACGTCGCTCACATTTTGTCGAGTAAACTCGTCGTTTATCCCGGTTCCCATCGGCTCGACTCGCGCGTGTTAACACGGTGAACTCGTTTATCGCATGGGGGATGACGTGACGTGGCGAGTGCCGACGCTGAGCAGGGAATCTGGAATCCTCCGTGTGGACCCCAGCGGAGGCCGAAAGCACCCAGTGAAAAGGCCCCCCACAGCCCGAACAATATATAAAAATATATTATACTCCCTAAATGAGTTAAGCTAAAGCCTGAGTTATGCAAAGAATTTTAGAGATTTTTACCCTTATTTTAATGGTGATATCATCCTTAAGTCCTTCGAAACATTGAAACTTGATTTGACAAATGTTAATATTTTTTAAGAAAATTTTTGTCTCATTTGCCTTACTGTTTCTGCAAGTTTCCTTGAGCCTATGTGTGCATTACTCGTAAACATCCTTGGAGACTAAACCGTTCTTGATTTTATAGATTATTATAATTCCTTAAACAAAATCAGGCAGTTTAAGGGTCCATTTGTTTTCATGGAAAACTTCTCACCATAAAAGATTTTCAGGAAAGTTTTATTCTTTCCCTCATTTGTTATCATGTAAAAGTAAAATCTGAAAAAATAAATCCTAAATTAACCGGATTTTGGCATCCGCGCAAAAAACACCGATGTCATTTTCCGATTTGGTTTGTTGATGCCGCTGCGCCATTTGCCAGGAACATAAATGCACTATTCATTCAAGATGGACTTCTATTTTTGTTCCACTCATTTAAATAATATTTGTCAAATTTAATTATTTTTCATTAGTTAATTTATTTTTTACTTTTTTATTAAAATATCTGTAGAATACTATTCATTCAAATTGTGTTTTTATTTTATTTCTCCTACTTTAAATTATATTTGTCAAAGTTACTTATTTTTCATTAGTTATCTAATTTTTTTATTTTTAAATAATATTAAAAATAAAAAATAAAAAATAAAAAATTTGATGAATAGTGTTAATACACAAGGAGTATATGACTCTCTCTCATTTGAGTAGATCATAAGATCTCATACTCCTCCATACAACTTTATATTTTCCTAACAACTAAATAGACAATTACGTTTTCATTTTCACGTAAAAGTTTTTCCGTGGAAAACTATTTCCCTCTAAAACTGTTTTACATACAACCAAATGGACCCTAAGTCAATTTTGGAAACTACCAAGTTAGTCTGTGTGTCCAAATGCTCATTGTCATCTTAATTATGTAAAAAACTTGTTTTAAGTTTCTTCAAAATGATCATTTTCAAATACCTAAAATGCTCATTTCAAAACTTGAGTGAAATGCTCGCTTTTATGGTCCTTCAAACGATCATTTCCAAACCCATAAAATGCTCGTTTTGAAGTTTCTCAAATGATCATTTTCAAGACTCACTCAAAATGCACATTTGGGAGTCTCTCAAATGATCTTTTTCAAGCTTTAAGTTAAAATAATTGTTCTAGAACTTATGAAGAATGGATGATTGGTGAACTTAAGTTAGAATGCTCGTTTTGAACTAGACTGAAAGGCTATACTTGATTTCTAGCCTATTCTTAAGACTCAATTTCTAACATTTCTAACAAGAAATTCTAGTCAAATTGGTTGACCAATGGCAGACGACTAATTAATTACATAATTTCTAAATTTAAAATCTTCAAAAAGGACATCCATCTTGAATGTTTTGCCATACAAGGTTAATCGTGATTAAAATTTTCATTATATTTAGCAACTAACATTATATAGCCAAAACATGAGGTCTAAGCTTCATGTTATTACAATTTTGTCTAGGAATTAAACTTATTTTTGCTCTACTAAAACTGATCATATTATAAATCTGAGATTTATTTTCTAATCCATTAGGGACAGGGTTATTTATCTGGCTGGATTTCAGTAACATGTTGGGACTTGATATTTTTGGGAAATCTAGGACTTGGGTAATTAGCCAACTAGACTTATAGCTAATCAATAGAGAACTAAATTAAATATGATTGTCTATGAATCAAAATAGTAGGAATAGAATTCAAGAAAGAAACAATTTTGAATATAGAATTTCATGAACGTTCTAAACTATATACACGACAAGCTTGTGGACATGGTCTTTCCAATATAAACCATTTATATAGAAATTTTTCATGAAGAAACAACAATAATCTGGGATAAAGGACATGGTTTTCATAGATCTACATGTGGATGAAAATCTACAAGAACTATATATTCAACTTTCTGCCATGATCTTTTTCCTATAGTAATTTCTACACATGTATAACTTGAGGAAACTATCTACAAGAACATTTAATTGAGCCTGGAACAAGAACTACCTTTTTGTCGATTTATGAAGAAAAAAGGATGCAATCAATCATGAACATGATGACAATATGTCCTCGGTGTGCTACAGTCCAATCCCCCTCTGGCCATCTTTTCCATGTTCAGAATCTCTAAACAATAATATGACGGCAGCCAAGAGGAAATCATGTTGTATTTAAAAGGGTGCAGTCACAGGTTTCTCAACAAGACTCCAGCTGCATGGGTTACCTGTTGGGATCGAATAAGGTGTATATCGAATTATGGTTATTCACATAACCATAACTCAACATTCTCCCCCTTTTGGATGATGACAAAACATTCTCAAGCAATCTCAACAACTAAAAGTTCTCCCCTTTTTGACAACAACAAAAGAGAATTTCTCTCCCTTAATCAAAGACAAGAGTAGTCACCTCCATGGCAAAACACTCTCCCCTGTAATGGTACACAGATCTGATACCAAAGGACATCAATGGGTGGAGATCAATGTATGAGTGACATGAAAGCAAGGAGTGGAATTGGGAGATAGATGTATCAAAAATTATTAGAATCTATGAGATATTAGATATTAAAATATGAGAGATAGATTATTGTGTCTTGAGATTGTGCAATGAACTTTAATAACAAAGACACATTCAATTCACAGCATATGTCAAAGTTTTAATAACTGAGTGCATTTAAAAAGATGATGCAAATATGATTGAAGGTGACCTATATGAGTTGACAAAAGTGTTTATCACATGAGTTTAATACCTAAACATTTAACACAATGTAGAATAATAACTCTAAACCTTGTGGTCATGAGCTTCATCTAAGTCAATGCACATGTTGTCCTGTTATACTTTGAATTGTTCTTTCATTTTGTGAGAGAAAATATAAGAATAAATTGGTCAAATCATACCTTTCAATGCAAGAGGTCACATTTACCCAATGCAAGACCCCCTGATTACTTAGTGGTGTAACCTTCATTATCTTATACATAATTGAAAAGATTTTTTTTATCAACTTGATGCAAGCCAAAACACTTGGTTAGGTGAAATGAGCCCAGTTATTCAGTGATGAAATAAAGTTTTCATTGCTTTGTCTGTATCTCTCTATTTTTATTTTTATTTTCTTTTTCAAAATTTTTAAGAACAGATTTACATTGATTAAAATATGCATGATCATGAGTGGAGAAACATTATTCTTAACATGTGTTAAAGATAAAGCTTAAAAACATACACATGGTAAATACAAAAGCTACTCATGTGCCTCCAAGTGTTTTGCAACTCAATTTAAATGAGTTCGGCATTAAAAATTGACATAAGATTATTTTTAGATTCTATCTTTAAGATTAAACTGAGTGCACAATTATTTAGTATTTAATTATATACGAAATCTCTCATATAGAAATATCAGAAAGACTCAGGGATTCAGTTTCAAGGAGTAAAAGTTATTGATGAATAAGTGAAGATTAAACCAAAGAGAGTGTATTATTGAATGACAAAGCTCCCCCTCAATATGTGCAACGTGAGAGAAAATAATTCCATTGAAGATGGGGAGATTTATCGGCGCAAAGTAAAAATGTGGTTATGAATAAACTGGAATGGAAAGAATAAAAAATGGTTGAATTTGCACAAACCAAGCTCTCTCCTAAGAGATGTGAATCTAGATTTTGAGATAGGCTTAGTGAAAATGTCTGCAATTTATTTTTCTATATTAATGAAGTGGAGTTCAAAAGATGTCTTTGAAACCTCATCTCGAAGGAAATGATGTCTGATATCAATGTGCTTTGTGCGAGAGTGATGAACGGGATTTTTAGACAAATTTATAGCACTTGTGTTATCACAAAGAATTGTAATACATCCTAATATATGATTATAACCTAGGAGTTGATGTTTGACCCAAAGAACCTGGGTTCCAAAGCTACTAGCTGCAACATATTCAGCTTCTGCAGTAGAGAAAGCTACAGATATTGTTTTTTGAAAGCCCACGAAATAAGACAACCACCTAGATATAAACACAAACCACTAGTACTTTTCTTGTCAAGTTTGAACCTTGCATAATCAGCATCACTATATGCAATCAAATCCAATTTGCATCCAACAGGATATCAAAGCCCATATCACATGAATTAAGAAGATATTTAAAGATTCTCTTAACAGCAATCATGTGACTATCCTTAGGATTTGCTTGAAATTTAGCACACATACATACACTTAATTGGATGTCTGGTCTAGAAATAGTCAAATAAAGAAGGGAGCCAATCATACCTCTGTAAGTTTTGGCATCGACAGATTTACCAGAAGCATCACTTTCAAGTCTTACATTTGTAGCCATTGGAGTGCTAGATGGCTTGATGTGCTAGAAATCAAATCTTTTGAGTAGATTCTTGACATATTTTGTTTGACTAAGAAAGATTCCTTCAGGAGTTTGATGCACTTGCAAACCTAGAAAAAATTTAAGTCCACCCATTAGGCTCATTTCAAATTCAGACTGCATAAGATGTGCAAATTCAATGCACAAATTATTATTTGTGGATCCAAAAATGATATCATCCATATAAATTTGAACATGAATGAAATGGTTATTTATAATTTTTTTGAATAGAGTTTGATCAATTTTTTCTATAATGTAATCTTTATTTACAAGAAAAGAACTCAAACGATCATACCAAGCTCTTGGAGCTTGCTTGAGACCATAAAAAGTCTTATTAAACTTGAAAACATGATCAGAAAATTTATCATTTTCAAACCTATGGGACTGTTTAACAAAACATTTTCTTTTATGTAACCAGTTAAGAATGCACTTTTGACATCTATTTGAAAAACTTTGAATTTCAAAGAGGTAGCAAATGCAGGAAAAATTCGAACAACTTCAAGTCTTGCTACAGGGGCATAGGATTCTTCAAAATCAATACCAAATTCTTGGTTATACCCCTGAGCAACAAGTCTTACTTTATTTCGAACAATTTGACCTGACTCATTCAATTATTTCTAAATACCCATCTTGTGCTAATGACTGTAGTCTGGTTAGAGGGTTTTGTTACTAAGTTTCAGACTTGATTTCTTTCAAATTGATGAAACTCTTCATGTATAGCATTTATCCAGTATTTACAAGATAAAGCTTCACCAATAGACTTGGGCTCAATCTGGGAAATTAGTGACAACAAGTTCTCATTTATTACAGTTTGAAAAGATGATCATGTTCTAACTCCATCATCCAAATTACCAAACATTTGTAAAAGGATGATCCCTTAAGAATCTGGGTTCAGAAATTATCTCATTATCTGCATGAGTTTTAGAAACATGATTACCTGAATCACTTGTGGTAAGTATTTGAATAACTTCATGTTCACTTGATCTTTCCTACTCTTCAAGATTTGTTGATAGATTTTCAACGAAATCATCTTCATCATCACAAAGTGGAACCCTGCAAAAGTTAGAAATATCAGTTTTCATGGAATTCTCATCAAAAGTGACATGTGCAGATTTTTCCACAGTCTTAATTTTCAAATGTAAACTCTATATGCTCTTGAATTTCCAGAGTATCCTAAGAAAATGGATTTCAAAACTCTTGGCATCAAATTTATCAAGATTTTCTTTGTTGTTGTTGTGAACAAAATATTTACATCCAAAGATTCGAAGTAAGACACATTGGGTCTTTATTCTTAACAATTCATAGGGATTTTTCTGATCTTTGGTATTAACAATGCTCTATTCAAATAAAATGATTTGTATTTACAGCTTCAGTCCAAAAGGATTTAGACAATTTGGTTTCTAAGAGCATATTTCTGGCCATTTTCACAAGTGTTTTATTTTTCCTTTCTACAATCCCATGATCTGTTAATATGGACTTTATTTTGAAGGACAAATTCGCTAAGATAGAATTGTAAAATTTTCTAAATTTTGAGCATACATCACTTTTATGGGATAGAAATAAGACCCAAGTATATCTTGTAAAGTCATCAATGATTACAAATTGATAATTGCGTTGTTATTGATAATAATCATGTTATTTTATTATCTTATGGTCCTTAATTTTACACAAACTCATTGTCATTTTATTACAAAAATGATATTGATTAAATCTATTTTGTGTTGTGTTTGCAGGATTAGTGGGCCAAGAAATGAAGTGTCAAATGGGCCAATGAATTCAATTGGATCAAGAGAGAATAATGAGGGACTTAATTTTAAAATATTCCCCTCTTAATTTTTAAATATCTCCTCTCTCTCTTTCTTTTAAAAAAAAATCTTTCTCATTTTTAAAACTCACTCTCCTATTTTTCAAAACTCTCTTTCCTTTAATCTCTCTCCTTCCTCTCTTTCCTCTACTACTTTATAAACTCTCTTTCTCTCTCTCTTACTATTATTCTTTTCTCTCACTTTTTTTCTCTCTCTCCCTCCTGCGATCTCCCCTTCCTCCTCTTCTTCTTTCTCTTCTTCTCCCTGTCCTCTTTCGTCTTCCCTTCTTCCTCTCTCCCGGTTTCTCTCTTGTGCGCACACAGAAGCAGCAGCAGCAACCCGCTGCCAGGCCTCCCGCGAACCCTCGCCTGCAGCCGCCTGCCCGCGTGGCCGCCCGCCAAGGCCAACCCCGCGCGCGCGCCTGCACGCCCGCGTGCCCCACCTGCGCGCCCCGCCCGGCCGCTCGCCAGCGCGCCCGCGCCGCCCAGGCCGCGCCCTGCGTTGCCCCACGTCCCGCCAGGCTGCGCCCAGCCGCCCCACCTCTTCTACGTGCATGCTTTTGCATGCACGTAGAAGGCTCCCTCCTCTCTCTCGCGCTCTCTCTCCCCTCTCTCGTTCCTCTCTCTCTTCTCTTCTCTCTTTCACGTGCCCTCTCTCTCCTCTCTCTTATCTCTCTCACGCCTCCCTCTCTCCTCTCTCGTTTCTCTCTCCTATCCCCTCTCTCTCTCTCCCGTTCTCTTCTCTCTTCTCCCAGCGCTCTCTCTCCTCTCTCTTTTCTCTTTCCTCGCTCTCTCTCTTCTCTCCTCTCTCTCTCTCACTAGTAGAAAGTGGGTTATCGCCGACCGTTGTACCCGTCGGCGGTTTGAGAATGGGCGACCGTCTACCGTCGCCAGAAGTTTCAACGACGGTTGATCGGTCGTCTATTTACGGTCGGCTAATATAGGGTCGGTAATTATTTAGCCGACGGTTTTCAGACTGTCGTCTTATGCAAACCGTCGGCCTTCTTACATTTTTCAATCATAATCCTCGACGGTTATAAAACCATCGGCTATTGTCTTCTAATACAACTATCCACCGTTTTCAACTATAATCTCCGACGGTTAAAAACGGTCAGTTATTATCTTCTAACAATATTAATATATTTTTTCTCAATAATATAATACCTGACAGTTGAAAAATCGTCTGCCATGTTTGAAATTATTTTTAATTTTCTAATATTAATATATTGACATTTGTCACCTTCAAAAAACATTCACATGTTTCACTGATGTTTTAATAATATGCACATCCACTTGTTTCATTCCCTGCAACATACACATTCATATTTTATTTTTGCAAAAACACGTTTGTCACCTACAAGAACCACATTCACATGTTTCACTAGATTGGTTTTCTACAATATGCACATCCACTTTCATTCCGTGCAACATACACATTCATATATGTATTTTTACACCAAAAAAAAAAAGAAGGCATATATCTCTCTCTCCTTCTCATTATAATGGTTCGGATTCAACATTAGCAAAACTTCTAATCCTTGATACTGCAAATCTTAATGCTTGAAACTGCCAATCTTCAAAGATGAAGCAGGAGGTCCCTTGAACATGCGCATGAATGCCCCACCAGTGGATCCTCTCGCTGGTTTTCCATCTGGAAGAGGAAAGGCATCCCATACATCAGGTGTACTTGGCTTGCCACTTATGAAGTGCAACCTACTGGGCAGCAGGTGCATTATTAATTGCTCGTTCATATGTGATTATGTTCGTAGAAATGACTTCTTTTCTCTCGCTGCTTACCTGAAAATAATATAATGGACATGATAAAGCACAAAGTACAAAAGGGGATGCAGAGTACACACATTGAAGCTAGCAGTTCATAGTACTGTGAAAAACAAGTAGCATATATAGAAACATCTAGGATCAACTAACATTGAATCAACTAACATTGAGGACCCATAATCCTGTTGAGTCAATCTGAAAATGGCTTCAACAAGTTCTGCCTAGTTTGTCTCAATTACAAAGGAAGGATTAGCAAGTTCCAGTTAGCAGTGGCCAGAGCAGAGTACAACTCCTAGTGCAGCAGGAGTTACAGAGACATGTGCTTATGGCTTTCTTAAGTATGTAAAGTTGACTTGTTAAGGGGCAGCCGTATTTTTTCAACTATTCTGAGACCAAGTGGGGAGAGATCTAGGACATGCTAAAACATACCCAGCCTTCTCATTCATCACAAATGGAGCATGGTCGCTATATGCACCTAGGAGTTCAAGAACCCACTTGTCATGTTAAATGCACTTTGGCCCATGATTCAATCCATTCCTCTCTGAAGTCCATGTCGGATGAGATTATGTGGAATGTCATCCGTCACAAAGCATCACCTCTGAGATGTTATATTAGGATTTGGGCACTGCAGCCAAGAGTGCAGCAAATTCAGTTTTTGTGTTTGGCAAACAACTCTGCAGAACTGCACCTAAACAGAATTTGGGCACAATACAAGATTTTAGTCATTTTACTCACATGATCAAAGGCACAACATCCAACTAATTCTCCAGTGAGTGGCTTCACTCCAAGTTAACTAATATTAGCTGTATATTGGGTCAAGTTTATAGGTAAAGCTGCAATCTAGAGGCTGAGAAACAATTGACAATTCAAAGGGGACTCCAATGCAGCATATGACATCCCTTAAAAAAGTGGTCAAATGGTCAGACCGTCAGAGGATTGACTTAAGCCTGTTGAATCTTTGCACAAAGAGGCAGTCTTACCTAGCAGACTTTGCAGCTGAGGGAATCTCACTTCCTGAGCTCTCTCTCCCTGCTTCTATATTACATTTTTGGTTTCTCTTTACTTTGCCCTTTTCTCTTATAAACTTTGTATTTTCATCTTTTTCTTTATTGTTTCCGTTTCCTGTACTTGTTACTACTTTTCATTTTTTTTTTCAATGAACAGTGACCTTTTGATTGCCTTCAAAGAAGGAAAACATTGCAATAAAGCTGCTAATGGGCTTAAAGTTGCAGTGTTTGTACTGGAGACTTGGTTCCTATTAACTCATAGTTATGCTAATTACATTGTTAGAATGACCAAAAACACCTTATTAATTGCCCAATAATTCTGCTGATCCCAAAAAAAAAAAAAAATCAAAACCATCCTTTCTTTGGCTGCACAATCAATTCACACCCTCTAATTCACCTGATGAAGTTTCCATCATGTTCATAAAGAACTCGAATAGGCATGGCTTCACTGATAGAATGGCAACAAGCAGTGCTTCCTTTCATAATTTAAAAAGATTTGCTTAAGAGGACAAGAAAGCAATCCAGCTTCAAAAACTCATTGGACACTTAATAATCAAAAGGGATGATTTTGTTTTTACTAGTACTCTATCCATCTCAATCCATGAAACCAATAGAGCCTTCAAGTAAAGAGGGAGAGCTTCATTATCCTTCAATCTGCCATCTTCATAAACTAAGCAGGGGGTCCATCAAGTTTATTATAGACATGTGAGGTCAAACATTTCATAGGGAGACTCTCTTCAACTCCTTTGGACCATACAGAGAATAATATGTATCCTAAAAACACAAAGAAACAAGTCTCCTCCCCTAGAACCATGAAACTCATACCAATGTTTTTTCCATAAGTTCAGACAATATATGCAACATTACATACCTCATCCCACTGAAGTTTTGTGATATATGAAGCAGAAGATTTGGAGATTGTGATATCCACATGCATGTACACAATGTAGGCAACAAAAAGGAGGAAAAAGGCAACGATCAGCATCAAAGGCTCCCTGAGCAATGAAAGAGATTGTTGAACCTGTAATATACCTGGATACACAGGAAAAATACCATTATTTTTATGTCAACATTAGGAAAAGGGCATTATTTTGTAAATGTTGATTAAAAAGAAAAGAATGTATCAAAATAACTCCCATTGCATTAAATTTCTTTGTCACATGATTGGCGATGCAAAGGCAATCCCAAGTTGGGGGGATGTAAAGCTCTCACCAAGTCAGGTTGATGATGCAGAATCCTCCATGAGGAGGTAAGTATATACTATGTGAGCGTGGCCCATGTATATGTACTAACCTTTTGGGGGGATGTAAAGCTCTCACCAAAGCATGAGGAGCCGGTGATCTGCACAGATGACAGATGACTTGGGGGTGGGGGGGGGTGGGGGGGAAGATTCCAGGGCACAGATGACATGAACAATATTGCAGCAAAAGGAAAGCCCCATGCAGTGGGAACAACAGGGGACGCCTGGGAGGGAGGATGATCATAGCCCGGCATCCCATGTGTGTCATGCTCATCCATACTGAGATATTTAATACAAGTGTGCTGCAGAAAAGAGTCACTGCAATTGTAGAGGCAGTCCCTTTCTTTTGTTGTCACAATCAATACAAGAAAAAATAAAATAGTAACCATAGGCAGTTGTTAGGCAATCCAGAGATCCAACAATCTACAGTTTTATAAGACAACTTCTTTAGACAAAAATTTCACAGGATGGCTGATATTGTCATTGGAAGATTGGTTTGATATTGTCATTGGAAGATTGGTTTCCAATATCACCCCAACGTGACATTCTAGACCATCCTAATCCACAACCTCTCTCATATCCGCCATGGTGCCCATTACAAACAGCATCTAGTATAGGAGATAGCACTGTTGGGTTTGAACTATTCATGAGATCTTTCTCTTGACATATTTCTATAACTTTCTCCTACAATACAAGAAAAAAAATGCAGACGTAAAAAAAATGAACACATATAGTCTACACTTATAAGTTTATATGTACATCATTGTTGCAACATTAATTGTAAAACAAATTTCACTACAGAAATGAAAGAGTAATATGACAATCATGCAAGAACATGTTCAGTTTATATGTACATACACATATAGATTTAGTGTGCTCATTGGGATAATCTCCGTTTTTTGTTTGATGAGCTTTAATGTATGCGCCAACCGTCGTGTAATTGTCTCCCAAACTCTCTCGCTGCATCCAAATTAGCAAAGAATTTATGGAAAGAAACTTTTAAGCAAAATAAATCATAGCATACCTGTTCTTGATTATGACGTGCAATGGATTTTGCACCAAGAGTATGAGTTGCTTGTTCCTGTGCACGATTATTTTTATTTCTTTCAGCTTCATGAACTACCTCATCGGTTCCCCAATATTGCACAAGGCAATCCCAAGTTGCTTGAGTAATCCTAAGTTCAGGTGGTTCTACAGATAGTTCTTCATTCTCGCCCTTCATATATCCTTTTTTCTTCAACTCACATCGCCATTCTTTTAATTTAGTCTGTATTGACTTGAAGCAAAATTTATTAACATCTTCTATGTTTGCAGGCATCCCCTCTCCATTCACAAACTCAAATTTTACCTATTATAATAAAATCATCCACAAATATCATCAATAATTGTAAAGAGATATAGATAAACATGAAATAAAAATGCAATTAACATACCATTATTTCCTTCATGACATCATTAAAACTTTGCATGGACTGTTGCTTCCACTTTTTATAGGGAGAGAAATAGCTCTCATTTCTTGCATATAATCCAAGTGTCCCAGCAAGTTTTGATGCTGGTGTTCCAATTGGCTGGCCTCTAACGAATATGCATGTCCACTTCATTCCGCTTGGGGGTTCAAATGCTGTCTTTTGAGTTGGACCTCTTGTCTTCCTCAATTTAGAAATAGATGTTAGAGTTGCTTGTATATTGCTAGAATTGCTCTCAACTACATCATTAGAATCTCTCTCATCTACTCCAACAGATGGATGAAATTCTTGCTCATATGCACCATTATGAAGAGGATTTGCTTCTAGATTTTCAGCTTCATTGTGAACAGAAATTTCAGCTATTTGCATGGAGTGGTGATTTGGTAAACATCTTTTCTTCACTAGAACACATGAAAACAAGAGTATCATAATTTGTGTTTGCAGAAACTTCACAATATTTTTATACAAGAAAAAAAATAAAAACTAACCAATAGGAGGACTTGGCATATGTCCTTTTTGGGAGATATTAATTGGCATTGAGGCCCCATCATTATGCAAGATGGTCATTACTCTCTTTGACTTGGTTTGAGGGGAATTCCTGTGTAATATTTGGTTCAAGCATTTAAAAAAAGATAACTATTTATAGAAAATCAATCTACTTGTATATCTACAATAAACATAAGTTACCTGGAAGAGGACCCACAACACTCTTATTTTGGGAGATAATAGCTGGAATTGAGATGCTTTCATTTTGAATAAAATTTGTCATTGATTTAAATCTGGTTTCAGGAGAGATTCCTGTGCAATATTTGCTTGAAATTTCTATAATAAAGAAGATTATGTGTAAGGGACTATATCTAAAAGAAATGAAGGAATCTTTTGCCATCAACTAAATTTAAATGTACAATAAATGAAACATAACATAAGTTACCTGGAGGAGGACATAAAGCACTCCTATTTTGGGAGATAGTAGCAGGATTTGAGACTCTTTCATTCTGCCTATCATTTGTCATGGACTTGAACTTGGATTTTGGAGGCATGTCTCTACAAAATTATATGTTAAATTAATAAATGACATGTATTGCAAATACATACAAAAGTGCATGTTAAAATAATAACAAAATCGCTACCTATGTTGTTCTTGTTATTTGTTTTTACATACTTTTGCCAATTCTCCTTCATCTATTTGTGTACCACTTCCAAGTTCCCTTCTCACCCAAGAAACTTCATTGTCATCGAATATTAGGTTCTCATTTGAAATTGTAGGCCCCATATTTCTTAAGAGTGTCTCATCCTCATTTTCCTCTTCTTGAGTTTCAATTAGAGGCACCTCATAAGTATCTCTTGGCTTCCATCGACAAACTACACTCCATCCTTCTCTCATAGGATCCTTAGAGTAATAAAGTTGTTGTGCTTGTGATGGAAAAATAAATGGCTCATCTTCAAAACTAAACCGTGTTGTATCTATAGTAGTGAGTTTGAACTCATCCACTAAAAGACCCTCATTCATATCATACCAACTGCACTTGAACAAAATTATAGGTGGCATAACCCCGAAGTGAAGCTGAAATATATTTTTCAAAACACCATAAAAGGCATTCCCATGATCACCAATTGTTGCAATGCCACTATTCTGAGTAATACGTCCATTGTCTACAGAATCAATTTCAAATTTGTACCCATTTATAAAAAAACCTTGATACGACACAATGTTATGTTGTGGACCTCGAGCCAAGCTAATAATTTCTTCTGATAGATCCATTTGACCTCTTAATTCATCGATCTAAGAACATAAAAGACATGAAAATGTTAAAATAGTACTAACTCCATATCTTTTAAACACAAAGAAATAAATGAATGCTAGTATACTTACGTGATCTCTAAACCAACCAACAAATTATTATGTTGTTCTAATTGGATTTGGTCATCAGTCAAAGTAGGATGTTGACTCTTCACGAAGCCTTTATGCAACCTAAACATAACCATTAACCACTATTGTTGAATGATAAATGTTCAAATCAAGTAAAAAAAAGGATGATACACTTACAATAAGTATGGTTGGATTGCTGCCGTATTGAATAAAAGAAAACGATGTGCTTGATAAGCATCCTCAGCAGCTATAAATCGTGTGACACCAACTCCAATTGGACCTTCTTCAAATCGCACAGGCCTGTTCAACTTGGTCTCTACATCATTCAAATAACGTGCACAAAAGGTTGTCACTTCCTCCATAAGATATCCTTCAGCAATGGAACCCTCAGGCCGATTTCTATTCCGTACGTAATTCTTAAGTGTAAGCAAGTATCTCTCTATTGGATACATCCATCGATATTGAACCGGTCCAGCAAGTTTAGCCTCTGTTGCAAGATGGATAGTCAAATGCACCATGACATCAAAGAATGCAGGAGGAAAGATCCTCTCCAACTTACATAGAATTTCAGGGATTGAGTTTTCAAGCTTCTCCAATGTCCTAACATCAATAACTTTAGCACACAGCTGTCTAAAAAAAATGCAATACTCATTCAAAATAAGAGCAACTGATTTTGAAAGTGTGGTTCTCATAGCTAATGGAAGGAGTTGTTGCATTACAACATGACAATCATGACTCTTCATTCCAATAATTTTTCGTTCTTGAACCCGCACTTGTTGAGAAATATTTGAGGAAAATCCATCTGGTAGTTTCAAATTTTTTAGCACTTCTAAGAATCTCACCTTCTCTACATTACTCATATTATATGAAGCGTGAGGCAATATAAATTTTCCAACATGCTTCTTAGAAGGCTTTGGATGTAAAGACTTTCTTATTTTCAACTTTTGCATGTCAAGACGTGCTTTGATGTTGTCCTTACTTTTTCCATCCTTTTCTAGAATTGTATGCAAAATCTTGTCACAAACATTTTTCTCAACATGCATAACATCTAAATTGTGTCTCACCAATAAAGTTTTCCAATACGGGAGCTCAAAAAGATACTCATTTTCTTCCAACCAGTTGGCAATTTTTGTGCTTCACTCTTATTAGCTTGATGTGTATCCTTAGGAATCTTTCCAAATATGACATTACTGTAACCATCCCAACTCATTAACACATCCTCTCCAGATAAAGGAATTGGTGCCAACTCATATTCAACTTTGCCATTGAATGTACGAATATCATTTCTCCATGGATGGTCAAGTGGCAAGAAACGTCGATGCTTCATATAAACACATTTGCGACTAAAAGGGAGATGTATAGATCCATGATGAACATGACAAATAGGACACGCCATATATCCTTTGGTGCTCCAACCTGACAGCATACCATATGCAGGAAAGTCATTAATAGTCCACAAGATAGCTGCACGCATATAGAAAAGTTCTTTTGTATTTGCATCATATGTCTCTACTCCATATTCCCATAAGATTTTCAACTCATCAATCAACGGTTGAAGATATATATCAATGTCATTACCAGGGATCTTGGACCATCAATGAGAAGAGACATCATGAAATATGATTGTTTCATAGCCAACCATGGAGGTAAGTTGTAAGCAATTATGATGACAGGCCATGTGCTTCGACTACTACCTGCTGATATTTTAAATGGACTGAAACCATCACTAGCAAGTCCAAGTCTAATATTACGAGGATCTCTACTAAAGGTTGGGTGTTTAAGATCAAAGTCTTTCCAAGCAATAGAGTCTCTAGGATGACTCATTTTTCCATTTTCATCTCTGGGAGCTGTATAATGCCATGTCATCAAGTCTGCAGTTTTATCAGACATGAACAACCTTTGAAGCCTTGGTATCAACGGAAAGTGACGAAGAACTTTGACGGGCACATTCTTTGTTCCTCTTATTTTGCTTGCTCTTTCCTTCCATCTTGAAGCATTGCATTTTGGACATTGGGTGAGATTCTTATACTCATTTCGAAATAACACACAATCATTTGGACATGCATGTATTTTCTTGCAACTCAAACCCAACTCAGACATCATTTTTTTAGATTCATACCAACTATTGGGAAGTGTATTGCCATCAGGTAATGCATCTTTAAGCAATGTAAGTAGAGCAGAAAAAGACTTATTGCTCCATTTGTGCAAACATTTCAACTGAAACAAACGCACTATGAATGAAAGCTTTGAATATCTACTGCAACCTGTATAAAGAGGTTTCCTAGCCTCCTCCATAAGCTGATTGAATTTGTTTACCTCTTCATTTTGTTCTTGTCTTTGTATATCATCATTAACAGGCGACATAATAAAAGCATCATTCAACAGTCCAACCATATCATCTGCTGAGCTAATGACTGGATTGTCCTCCGCTCGAGACCTCTTACGAGACTCTCCATGAAAATGCCATGTAGTATATCCTCGAGTAAATCCCTCTCTAATAATATGGTAATGAACAATTTCCTTTTCATGGTAAAATTTATTTTCACACTTCATGCACGGGCATTTCATCTCTAAGCTTTCAGTAACATTCATATCCCTCAATGCAAACTGCATGAAATATTCAACTCCAAACAAAAATGTGGGTTCACTCGATCATGTTTGTTCTTATACGCATACATCCAACTCTTATCAGCAAGATAATTAAACTCCATCTTCAAAAAAAAAGAGAAATATGTTAACATAATAAAAATATTCAATAAAATTTTATTTAAAAATTTTAATATCCTAATATGCAAATAACAAAGCAATAAAATACTCACCAATACCATAAAAATAAAAGGAAGGGATCATAATATATATGAGGTTAATTTTTTGGGTTAGACGAGTAGAGAGGGTGTACAAGGCAGTTGTTAGATTCAACTTTTAGTGAACAAGTAGAAACTTATTTGAGATTTTTTACTTTCATGCATTTGTTTATCTTTTCAATTAAATAGCAAATTGACATATCATTGACCAAGTTCACAAATTGTAATAGTATAAGAAATTGAACTCATCTACAGTAAAAATATTATACTTATACATTCATTTAAATTAAGAATGGTTGTTATTAAAATCAAGAAGTTGTTTCATCCATTTATTACTAGAATATTCACAAATTGTCATCCATGCCAGCATATACTACCAAAGAAAAGTTGGCCAAAAGTCCCATGACAAGGCAATTGCGTGCTGCTGTGCTGGGAAGGGGAGAGGGTCAGTGGAAGTGGTGAAGGTGGTTGTTGCTGTTATTCAAGTTGGGCCAAATCGTAGCTAAGTTTTAATAAAAAAAAATAAAACATGAGTTAAAAAAACTTACAGATGTGCTGGGCCGTGCCTGACAACTCAATGCCTAAAAAAAACATGATAAATCTTTTTTCACAATAAAAAGAAATAGCACTGATCACAGACACCAAATACTACAATTTCTTACTCCCTTAGAGTGCTCCCCCATGTTATCTTCTAATCATGAAAGTAGAGAGGGTGTACAAGGCAGTTGTTAGATTCGACTTTTAGTGAACAAGTAGAAACTTATTTGAGATTTTTTACTTTCATGCATTTGTTTATCTTTTCAATTAAATAGCAAATTGACATATCATTGACCAAGTTCACAAATTGTAATAGTATAAGAAATTGAACTCATCTACATTAAAAATATTACACTTATACATTCATTTAAATTAAGAATGGTTGTTATTAAAATTAGGAAGTTGTTTCATCCATTAATTACTAGAATATTCACAAATTGTCATCCATGCCAGCATATACTACCAAAGAAAAGTTGGCCAAAAGTCCCATGACAAGGCAATTGCGTGCTGCTGTGCTAGGAAGGGAGAGGTTCAGTGGAAGTGGTTAAGGTGGTTGTTGCTGTTATTCAAGTTGGGCCAAATCGTAGCTAAGTTTTAATAAAAAAAATAAAACATGAGTTAAAAAAACTTACAGTTGTGCTGGGCCGTGCCTGACAACTCAATGCCTGAAAAAAATATGATAAATCTTTTTTCAAAATAATAAGAAATAGCACTGATCACAGACATCAAATACTACAATTTCTTACTCCCTTAGAGTGCTCTCCCCGTGTTCTCTTTTAATCATCAAAAATGGGTTTTAGAGGAGCACCTGAATGAGTGCCTTCAGCTTCGTAACCCAAGCATGTGCCTCCTCTCCATCCCCTTTGGAGTAACCGTTCCCCACCCTTCTAATTCCATTAAAAAAATAAGATTTTTTTAATACTCTACTTAAACTTTCTTTTCTTCCCCAAGCAGTGTGAAGCTACAGGAAGCTGCTGGAAGCAGCTCGTGTGAAGGGTTGTGGAGGTGGTGCGGAGCTCTGCTGCGCAGCACAATTGGAGCTCCCGTGCGCACGGTGCCCAGGCGGTGTGTGCTGAGGTGGAGCTGAGTGCTGTGTACAGGGCGATGGCGGATGGAAGCTGTGTACCTTCTATTTCCCACCCCTCTACCCCTCACGCCCCCCCTTCAGTCCTCCCCACCCCTCCCCCTCCAGGTCCCTCCTCCCCTCCGTCAGCCCCTGTCCCCCTTCTGCCTCCCTCTGTTGCCCACCCCTCTACCCCGCAAGTCCCCCTTTCAGACTGCCCCCCCATCCGCCGGCCCACCCCTCCCCCTCCAGGTCCCTCCCCTCCTCCGTCAGCCCCTGTCCCCCTTCTGCCTCCCTCTATTCCCCACCCCTCTACCCCGCACGCCCCCCCTTCAGTCCCCCCCTCCGCCGACCCACCCCTCCCCCTCCAGGTCCCTCCCCCCCTCCGCCAGCTATCCGTGGTGGAAACTTTGCCTCAAGACTCGTCCGCCGATCCCAGGGGAGGTGGAACTAGTTGGGATGGAGAAGAAAGCATATAACACAGGGATGGAACAGGTCAAGCACGGCTTACCGGCACAACGCGAGCGAGGGGGTTCCAGCGGCCTTCGTCCTGGAGGGAGATCCACACCTTCGGGCACAACGCGAGCGAGGGGTTTCCAGCGGCCTTCGTCCCGGAGGGAGATCCACGTCTTCGGCACAGCGCGAGCGAAGGAGTTCCAGCGGCCTTCGTCCCGGAGGGAGATCTACGTCTTCGGCACAACGCGAGGAGTTCCAGCGGCCTTCCTCCCGGGGGGGGATCCAGGTCTTTCGTGGCGTGCAAGTTTTCCCACGAAAACCAAAAGATATGTGAAGGATGGATATTTTTTGGCGCGAGGTTTAGTTTGGGTTCGCGCCCAAGTGAGCGCCGACCGTTATGTTATGCAAACCGTCGTTGTTTGGGGCTTTTTTTAGATTAATAGAGCGACGGTTGAAACAATCGGCCATTCTTTATAAGCGCCGACCGTTTACCACAGGCAGTCGGCTATGCTCATGTTTGTACTAGTGTCTCCTCTCGCGCTCTCTCTCCTCTCTCTTTCACGCGCTCTCTCTCCTCTCTCTCCTATCGCTCCTCTCTCTTTCATCTCTCTCTCTCTCGTTCTCTCTCTCCTTTCTCTCTCTATTTTTCAGTATTATTTAGGATAGTTGTTTGATTTACTTTGTTAGTGTCAACACATTTTTGTTAACTATTTTATTTAGTGGAATGTAATTTCAAAACTTCGTCTCTTTGTCTCTAATCCACTCTTTATCTCTCTCTCTATTTACTTAGTTTAATTAGTTTAGTTTTATTTAATGCAACTTAGTTTAAATATCACCACATTATTTTCCTAAATAAAAATTCAAGGTTTTCAACTCTAAAATCTTTTTCCCTGTGGATTCGACTCGGCTCTCACCACTTAACTATTGTCAAAATATTTAGTGTAGGCCGATAATTTTGAGATTGTTAGTCACGTGTTTAACGACGCATTCATGGGCTATCAATTTTTGGCGCCGTTGCCGGGGAATTAGATTTTGTAGTTTTGATAATCTTGGTGTCTTTAGTATATATTCATGCTAACAATTTTTTTTCTTCTTTTTGTAGGTATCAAATAAAAGTGAAAAATCCTGAAAATTACAAAAATGGAGAATTTGCCAGAAATCTGTCACTGAAAGGCAGATCTGTAAGTAAAAGGGGCTGTTTGGGGGGGAAATCCGAAAATTGCACACACAAAAATCAGAAAAAAGGTAAGTGAGGTGAGTTTCCTTCTCTCTCTCACTCTTTCTATTTGTTTTACTTTCCAAAAGAACGAGGGACATGCGTTGGAGGTAAGTACCCTTAAAACCCTCTTGATTGAGTTTCTTTTTTTTTTGTTGCCATGTTTAGATAATTCATTAAAAAAATAAAAAAAAATCAATCACTTGAATCCAATAAAAGATGTCATGTCAAGATTAGAAATTTTCCATCTTTAGGGCATGCATCATTTAGACTTTCATCTTTAGGTAAGTTTCTTTTTTGAAAAGTTTCCTTTCTTGTCGAAGATTGCTGGAGGCAAGGTGAGAATCTTAACTTTCTTGAAAGCATGATCATGCATTGTCATGTTTGCATAGAACCCCTTGCTTGATTTTGTGGTGTGCATCTTATTGCTAAAATACTTTAAGGGCAATTCTTTAAAAGATAAGGTGGGGATTTCATCACCCTTCCTTGGCCCACAAACCACGATTCTCCTGCATCTTTTTGCATTCCCAGCTCTTAATAAAAGGCAATAGATATTGAACCTAGGGTTCACACTGAGATTTTGGTCCACCTAGGCCCACTATCAAGTTTTGGAAACTGGTGTCTAAGGCTAGAGGTTAAGTGGCAAATGCCTAAGCAGGAAAGTGGTTCTCTAATTAGGTCCCTACGAAAGTAGGGGGGCCTCCCACTACCCCACCTCTTACCTGGCCAGTGGACATACATGGTAGTGGACTTAGGTTGGGTTTAAGTCACTTTGTGAGAAAGCTTACATGTAGATCCCAGATCCCTAGGTCATTTAGGTTAATTGGTTGCAACTTATTTGTCTCTGCCTTAGAAAAAAAATCAAAAAAATTATTTAAAAAAAAAGAAAAAAAAAGTCTCATCTTTCTCATTCACAATCATATGTGGGCCAACCCAGCACATTATATAGGCCATGGCCCAAACCAATTTTCATCTCTCATTCAACGTGGCCCAGCCTACTTTGAAAATACGCATTTCTTGTCAGCCCACTATGAAGTACATCCCTTGGGGTGGCCCAACTCTCATATTTTACCCAAGATCAGGCCCACCATACTAATTTGTTCCATAATGGGCCATCTTTCACCCAAATAGAAACACAATATTTTCAATGGCATTCCACCTCCACTCCTTACCCAAAAGATGAACAATATGTCCCTCCTACATAATTGAGTTTGCTTTACCAAGATCCACAAGGGAAATTCAAGGGCTCTTTCTTGGTGCTGAAATCATCTCATGGTTCAATGAAGGATTCTTTAGTACTGATTTGCATGTATGTTTATCAAATGCTCCAAAGGTACACATTTCCAACCACTTGGAGAGATAATGCCACATTTGATACAGAGCGATCAACCGATTGTGGCCCAAGCCCAAAGTCCTCCTAACAACAACCTTCATCCTTGGGTCAAATTTCAAAATAATATTCATGATCAAGGCTATGATGGGGGACAACATGCAGATCCGCATTCCAATTATACTTCTCCCCCACAATCAGGCCTATTTGATGATCAATTTGGGCAATCTATACAAAAGATCTGTGATGCTCAACAAGTCTTTGAGCAAACCTTTGCTCACCAACAACAAGAATTGGAAAAATCTTTTACCAAAACTGACATTTAATTGATCAATTGATAGAAATCAGAAAGAGGCAAAATATTCAATTACCAACTCAATCAATTGACAATTAGAAAATCAATATCATGATTTTGATCAACAATTTGTCCCACAACTTTCACTTGAAACTTCACAGCCTAATGTGACTATGGACATGTCCACTTAGCAAACTGAGTGTAATTTTAAGTCAGATCAAGAGAGATGGGTAGTACTACAAATCAATCCATGATTTTTACCCAACTTGAATTTGACTGCCAAGAAGAGCCCAGCCATGATGTCACCTGTGAAGAATACTCTAAGGAGTTAGTTGAACTCAAGTTGGAGGAGAACAAGAGGAAGTGGACAAGCTAGATGATGATAAAACTTTATTTCTTGCCCTTCCTAGGTCTGATGTGACCTTAACCCAAGGAGGGGATGAAGAAAAGATGAGTTTGGAGATGGAACGGAGTCAAGTCATAAACCATTCTACTTGAATAGGGGAAGAGTTGAAAATTTTGCCTGGCAGTAACTCTAATGGGGACTTTCATGATTTAGGGGATGATGTGGATCTAACACCCATCCTTGACATTGGCAAAGCTAAAGTCAATTTGAACATTATGCAATTAGCCAACTGGTCAAATCCACTTGGATTCATGAAAATCTTTGTGTTAAAGAGCCTCCACATCCAATTCCCAACAATTATGGTCTCCTTTACACTAGGCATATGGTGGAATCTCCAAGGATCCATGATACCCAAACCCTTTCTCACCTCAACAATATGAATATGAATCCTAAAATCGAGGTTGAAGAAAGAATTTGAAAAAAATTAAGGTCCGAATTGAAGTGTTCAATACATTTGAAGACCTTAGTGTGTAGAGGAAAATTTTATAATTGAAGACATGATTCTTCCTCTATCATTTTCTGACTCTCTTAGGCAACAGAATGGCTCACGTATGTATAGATACAGTCTTTTCCTCCAATGTACAAGAGCTGGCACTTAAAGGAGGATAAGATCACATGGTGGCTCATTCTTAATGCAACTCGTTGGTTATGGAGCTTTATGGTGTCTGGCTAAAGACTTAAACTTAGCTCTTGTTGGGAGGCAACCAAAATTTTAAAGATATTTTACTTATTTCTTCTTTTCTATTATGCTGTAGGTTTTTGGAGGCCCATTATCCTTGATGAATGAATTGAGCAAAACGCTTCCAGCAGGTTATATCTCTCCTTTCCAAACTTCTGATGGTTGTGTTATCTGTTTTGGCCATTGAGGACAATGTCATTCAAGTTGGGGGAGGGAAATCTTTCAAATTTTAAAATCCTGCTAATAAACATCCCAAACATTATACTTCGTGTATCACTTTTCATGAAAAGAATACCTCATTCTAGAATGATTTTACTCTAAGTATATACTTGTGCTAGTGGTACGTTAAAGGATGATTTTGTAGTTATGTTCTTAGCATTTTTCTCAAACTACATTTGAAATTTTATGGAACCTACACACATGAATTAGATGATGAATAAGTGTCATTCATGAGGGTGATGAGAGTTTTAACCTAATACTCATGTTGAAGATTGACATGCTACCTCTTATTGAAAACTAATCGTGGGGAAAAAGCTACCTGCCTGCAAGTTATGAAAAAAAAAAAATGATGACAATGAAGAAGGAAATCCCTAGCTTAGTAACCGGGCTTCCGCACCTCAAGAAGTGTAGAAGTTCGCGTCAAACGGTGAAAGGATATCCAAGTTAAAAAAATGAAAATGAAGAGAAAAAAGACGAGTGAAAGCTACCTGTAATTCGAGGATTGGATTTAAGGAGTGAAGAGTTGATATCATCTCTAAGTAATAGGTAAAAAGCCCATGCACTATCTGAGTAACGCTTATTGATCATACGTGCATTCATGAAGGAAATGATAATTTCACTGTACTTGAGGACTGTCTAATGACATGAACCTGACATATTTGCCTTTGACACTCTCGACTGGAACTTGAAATACTTATGGCCAAGCATTCTCATTCTTACTTTCTTGTCATGAAGTATGAGTTTTGAACTCTTGTTTGTCCCAATTATTCACTTTTGTGTGCATTGCTAAGGGACTAGCAATGAGTAAGTTGGGGGGTGTGATAATTGCACTGTTATTGATAATAATCATGCTATTTTATTATCTTATGGTCCTTAATTTTACACAAACTCATTGTCATTTTATTACAAAAATGATAATTGATTAATCTATTCTGTGTTATGTTTGCAGGATTAGTGGGCCAAGAAATGAAGTGTCAAATGGGCCAATGAATTCAATTGGATCAAGAGAGAATAATGAGACTTAATTTTAAAATATTCCCTCTCTCTTATTTTAAATATCCCTCTCTCTCTCTTTCTTTTTTAAAAAAAAACTCTTTCCTCATTTTTAAAACTCACTCTCCTATTTTTCCAAAATCTCTTTCCTTTAATCTCTTCTCCTTCCTCTCTTTCCTCCACTACTTTATAAACTCTCTTTCTCTCTCTCTTACTATTATTCTTTTCTCCCACTTTTTCTCTCTCTCTCCCTCGTGCGATCTCCCCTTCCTCCTCTTCTTCTTTCTCTTCTTCTCCCTGTCCTCTTTCGTCTTCCCTTCTTCTCTCTCTCCCGTTTCTCTCTTGTGCGCATAAAGAAGCAGCAACAGCAACCGCCCGCCAGGCCGCCCGCGAACCCCGCCTGCAGCCGCCTGCCCGCGTGGCCGCCCGCCAAGGCAACCCCACGCGCGCGCCTGCACGCCCGCGTGCCCCACCTGCGCGCCCGCCCGGCCGCTCGCCAGCGCGTCCGCGCCCACCCAGGCCGCACCCTTGCGTCGCCCCACGTCCCGCCAGGCCGCGCCCAGCCGCCCCACCTCTTCTACGTGCATGCTTTTGCATGCACGTAGAAGGCTCCCTCCTCTCTCTCGCGCTCTCTCTCCCCTCTCTCTCTTCTCTTCTCTCTTCACGCGCCCTCTCACTCCTCTCTCCTATCTCTCTCACGCCTCCCTCTCTCCTCTCTCGTTTCTCTCTCCTATCCCCTCTCTCTCTCCCGTTCTCTTCTCTCTCTTCTCCCACGCTCTCTCTCCTCTCTCTTTTCTCTTTCCTCGCTCTCTCTCTTCTCTCCTCTCTCTCTCTCCTCTCGCGCCTCTCTCCTCTCTCTTTCACGCGCTCTCTCTCCTCTCTCTCTCCTCTCTCTCCTATTGCTCCTCTTTCTTTCATCTCTCTCTCTTCTTTTGTTCGCTCTCTCCTCGTTCTCTCTCTCCTTTCTCTCTCTATTTTTCAGTATTATTTAGATAGTTGTTGATTTACTTTGTTTAGTATCAAACAATTTTTGTTAACTATTTTATTTTAGTGGAATGTAATTTCGAACTTCATCTCTTTGTCTCTAATCCACTCTTTATCTCTCTCTCTCTATTTACTTAGTTTAATTAGTTTAGTTTTTATTTAATACAACTGTTTAAATATCACCACATTATTTTCCTAAATAAAAATTCAAAGTTTTCAACTCTAAAATCTTTTTCCCTGTGGATTTGACTCGGCTCTCACCACTTAACTATTGTCAAATATTTAGTGTAGGCCGATAATTTTGAGATTGTTAGTTACGTGTTTAACGACGCATTCTGGGCTATCACAAATCCATATTTATCACCACTGAGACTTTGAGTTATGGTTGGACCAAAAAATCCATATGAAGTAACTCTAGTGGTCTAGAAGTAAGTACATCATTGAATATTTTAAATATTTTTCTCATTTGTTTTCCTTGAGCACGTATCCCACAAACTTGATTTTCAATGATTGTAAGGATTCAGGAAACCTTTTACTAAATTCACCCTTATGAGTTTGTTTATTGTTGAGAAACTTGCATAACCCAGTCTTTTGTACTACAACTATGCAATGTCATTTTTATTTGCAAGCAAGCAAACGCTTTCATAAGAATTGTCATCCAAATCTACCATGTAACATTATTTGCTCTTTTTCAACCAATATGACTTCCTCAGAAGAAGAGTCAATTATTATGCATTAATAAGATTCAAAAAGAACTTTGTGACCTTTGTCACACAACTGACTAATGCTAAGCAAATTGTAATTCACATTTTAACTAACTAAACATATCACTCATATTTATGGAAGACTTACCAATATTTTTTGTGCCAATTATTTTTCCTTTATCTTACCTCAGAAGGTGACTTTCACCTTTTTTTTCAATCAACAAGAAATTTTATTTTTGTCCCTAGTCATGTGCCATGAGCATTCACTATCAGATACTAGATATTTGGCTGGATGCACGGCTCCCCTGCACACAACAAATTAACAATAAGGTTTTTTGGTACCCAGATTTGATTGGTACCAACAACTTTGATTCAGAGAGAAAGCAAGTCCTTTCTAACCCATATTTGAGTGTTTTTCTTCACAGAGTGGTTGGAACAAAAAAAAGCATTCTTTGTTTTTCAGATTTCTGAAATTATACCTCCTAGTAGGTTTATTCCAATGTGAAAATCTTGGAATGAAATTCCATTGATAAGCAAAAAATGTGAGTGATAAAAATAAGGATTGAACCATTAGTGACCATATACATTTGGTTCCAAGAATTATTCCATCTTGAGTTGTATGATGTGCAAACATTCCAATTCGGATGAGAAAATGATTCTTTATGTTTTTGGAATTTTTTTTTATTTTTATAAGAACTTTTATGTACTTGTTTTCTATTTTTATGAATGAGATAAGTCGACTTGGGTAGTGTGTCAACCTCTCTAGCTCTTTTTATTTTTGGATTTGATTTTTGTTTTCTAACAGCTAGCCTTGACAATTTTATGAGAGGAATTTTTTTATGATTTTGTTTTATTTTCAGATGAATCAATTTTATTTAAATTTTATGGTTCAAAACCTAAATCATATTTATTTGAATTCATCTTTACTCCTAGTATAGCATTCAGATTTTCTTTGCCTTGTTTGAAGTTTTTCGATGATCTCTTCTTTTTCTTTAAGGCTTGGTTAAGTTTTTCAACTTGAATTACTTTTCTTGATTTTCTTTTTCTTTGTCTTCAAATTTCTTAGCATAATTAACAATCTCTTTATTCAAAATTTGAACCCTTAATTCAAATTATCAACTAGATTCAGCAATTCATCATTTTCTTTGGTTTGGTTTGCAATATCAGCTTCTAACTAAGAGATTCTCTTAGATGATGATGTGTCATGAACAATGTTGTCAATTTTTTCTGTTCAAATATTTATTTTCTTTTCTTATTTTAGAAGATTTTCTATTAAGTTATCATATGCCTCTTGTCAGTCTTCAATGAAATAGTTCAAAAGAGATATCTACTTGTTTTTTCACTGCTTACAGTCATGGAGCAAATTTCAATTTCTTCTGAACTAGAAGATTCTTCATTGATTTCCATGCTTTGATCCTCATACGACCATGTAGCTACCATGGCTCTGTTTTTTTTGTGTACCTCCTTCTTGCGACTTTTGAGTTCATCTTTTTGGCTTCTGGACATTCACCCTTCATATGTCCTTTGTTACACCTGTAACAAACAGTAAGCTCATTATTTTTCTTGTTACCAAATTCTTCTTGTTGGATTTCAAAACGCCCTAAACTGACTAGTTATTAATGCAAGTTTATCATCTTTAGAATTAATTTTTTAGATTTAGAAAATCTCTTTAGATTTTCCTTTATTGCTAAAGGAGCTTTAAGAGCAGTAGGTTTGGTTTTCAAGATGTGTTTCTTAAGATCTCTTTAGATTTAGTTCATAAGTCATTAAGTATCCAATGAGCTCATCCAATGTTATTTTGGATAAATCTTTTGAGTCCTCAATACTGTTGCTTTAGTGTGCCACACAAGAATAGAAGTACATAAATCTTCCTTCCTTACCAAATCTTCATTTGAGTATTCCTTACCCAAAGCTCTAAGCCCATTGATGATTACCATAAACCTAGCAAACATCTCAGAAATATTTTCATCAGATTTCATAACAAACAGTTCATATTAGAGACTAGCATGTTTGCTTTTGTTTCCTGAACTTGAGATGTGCCCTCATTATAAAATTCTAGTTTAGCCTACATCTCCTTAGCAAAATTACACATGAGATTCATGAATACTCTTTTGGATGGATGGAGCATCGTAGCATGTTCATGGCACTGTAGTTCAGAGTTGCCCTTCTGATCTACTCCCTTGTCCATGTGTCTTCAACACCTGATTTCTATTGGTCCTTTCTCCACAATCCTCCAAACTTCATAGTTCTGTGCTTGAAGAAATACCATCATCCTCTTCTTCCAATAAGGATAATCAGTACCAAAAAAAATGAGGCCTATTCATTGAGTGACCTTCTGCGACAAATCCTCTGGAATCCATGATCAATGTAATCACATGAGACTAGCAACACAAATTGAGCAAGTGATTAGTAAATCAAGACTAGAAACATGGTAATTCAACAAACACCTTAGAGCGTGAACTCTGCCTTCTCTGATACCAATTGTTGGGATCGAATAAGGTGTATGTGTGTGTGAATTACTAGATCTGTGTGAATGGCAGTGGAATTAAAACAAGTTCACACATATCAAACCAGATCAAATAGTGGTGTGTGATAGAGTTGAATCAAAACCCAAACCACAATCAAACCACTGCACAAAATTTTAAGGTGGTTTGGAGAACACAATTTGTGTCCTCCTATATCCACCTCCTCATGACAGAAACCCACTAAGCACTTGCAAGTATAAACTGGAGCATGACGACTCCAACGCCCTTTGAATGCGATGAATCAAGAACAATCTGGAGTAGGCACGACAACCTACCCACATATCACTTGTGAGCACAAACTCACAAGCATTCATGTTATATTTCTACATTTGGTGTCTGTGCTTCGGCTGACTACGACCAAATGTGAACTCCAATGTTTTATTTAAGCATATTTTCAGTGCGGCCATTCTTTCTATCATGGCAAACATTAATCAAATGATATCAACATGAAAGCACTTAAGTTCATTAATAAAAACATGATATAATGATATCAATGTGACACCTCAATTAATACAAATATAAAGTTATAATCTAGCATATCTACACCAAAAAAAATCATTTAAAGATTTACATTGTTTCATTTGGTACCATTTTCGGACATATGTACACCGACAGGGTGTCACTGGATTTTGGTAACAAATTAAGTTTGAAATTACCATAATTACCAGAAAAAATATGTTGATTCCAAAAATGTGAATATTGAGAATTTATGATGCATGGTTAACGATGTAAATCTGATTTATCTATTTTTTATGATAATTTTGTACCTAATAAAGTTTATTTTCAGATCATCAAATAAAAATTATTATAAAACTTACCATGTGTAATTAGACTGTGGTTGAAATTTTATTTTGATCGGGTGTCATTTAAATATTAAATTCAGATTCCAAAGAACCTAAATGAATAACAATTTATTTACATAAGTTATTATTCCTTCACCTAGCAGTAACTTGCATCCAAGTGTAACATGTGTAGGTAGTGGTAGGCCACGTGTAAGAATGTACATATGCATTAGTGTAAACATATGTTGTGTCTATCAAAAGGATGATAAAATACTACCAAAGAAAGAGATAACATTTTTGCATGTACATACATACGTGTAAGTGTGGTGCTTGTTAGTGTAACATGCAGTGTGTGAGGTGTTAGAGAAAGTGGAAGCAATGATAAGAAGGTTACGTGTGAGAGTGTGGAAGTGTTTTAGCATGCAATTGCCAGTTAATATTATATATAGATAGAAAGGGTTGGCGGTGGAAGCATTGGAAGAAGAAGAAACGCCAGGAAAGAAGAGTTTCGCAGAAGGAGTAAAAGCCAGCTAGGTTCTGTTGGGAAGAAAGAAGAAGGAGTAAGTACAAGGTATGTATCTTCACATTACCTATATGATAGTAATGTTTCCCTTAATCCTTAATCAACTTTATAAATCAAGAATTTCAATTAATATATGATCAGAACAAATATTTCATCTGAATTTCACTTTAAAAAGCGATCATGTGATTTCTGGGTCATCTATATTTTATGTAATTTCTCTTGGTACCATCGCAGACCTTTGTAATTTCTTATGAAATTGAGATTTTATTATTATTTTCTCAAAACTTGATATTGATATTTGTAGCATGTTCTTTGATAGAGGACATGAGGTTTAAATTCTGTTAAGACCAATCTCTTTGATTGTATGTTCAGAAAAGCCAGAGTAGTGTCAAACACTATCCTTCAGAGAGTCGACACTATTCTTCAGAGAGTTGACACTATCCTTCAAAGAGTCAACACTATCCTTCAGAGAGTCGACCTTATCCGTCAAGAGTCAACACCATCCTTCATAGAGTCGACTCATACCCTGCAGAGAATCGCCACTATCCTTCAGAGACTCAACACTCTTTTCATCAGTTGACATACCCTGTATTCATATCAACTTAATCCTTATTTCCAATGATTCAGGTCGCACCCCTGTTAATCAGAGTTCTTTCTTGAAATAGCTTTTACATGAATTTGGTACATTAAATTCTAGATTTACCTGAATTCATTATTAATTACTCCATTTTCTAAAAGTGATTTATAAAGGTATTCATAGATCAACTCTTACATGTGGTCCTCAAATTTTCTTGAAAATGCCCTTGCAATGTCTAGAACTTGGGATCTCTAGATCTCTCATAGATTTACAATTCTGGAATGAGCCAATAAAGGGCCCTGACCTGGTCCTAGGAGGAGCACCCAAAAGTACTTGTGCACATGGGAGTGTGAATGATCTGGTGTGGCATTGCCCTAAAGTTCATGTTAAATTTACGAGACATCTGGTTTTAGATAGTGTACATGTGAGTACTTGATGCTCAATATCTAGTTGCTCGATACATGAAAATTCTCACTTCCTGAGAACTTACCCTTA
>CM024759.1:53309810-53461710 GCA_014218235.1 Colocasia esculenta | reverse complement strand
CACGATGTGCACATACCAAATTTCAATGGCCTATGGGTCCCCTCTCCATCCGAGCTGCCGAAGTACCGCAAATACAACGGCTCAGGCAATCCGTACACTCATATCAAGGACTTTATCTATGAGTCCGCCCTCTACCAGCATGATCGCCGCCCATGGCATATCTCTTTCGCCGGTCGCTGGACGGCCACGCCCTAGATTGGTTCTACTCCCTGCTACCTGAGGACGCTGAAGACTTCGCTGTCGTGAAGGCCAAATCCTCGAACAATTCCAGACAGGGTCGGGCCCGAATACCCTTACAGATCTCATGGCTGAGAAGATGAAGTCGGACGAGGATTTTGCCTCGTACGCCGATAGGTGGAGGCAAATGGCCACCAGAGTTCCAGGGTACCTTCCAGAGGGGGAGAAGGTGAAGATCATCATCGCCAATGCCACGCCTGCTTACAGAAACATCCTGGCGATGAATGACATCACCACCATGCATCAACTCTACAGTCGGGCCCGATTTATCCAAACCCGCTCAAAGATTCTCCCATCCACTCTATGTTCGAACCCCAAAAGTCCCGGTTCCAAGAAAGCCTCAGGGGCCAGTCACTGAGGGCGTCCAACGGAACGAGCAAGTGAGCGCGTTCAACCCTGCCGGCCAGAGCCCAAATCGTCAACCTTACAATGGCCAGGGTCAGAACCCTACCCATCTGCCACAAGGGCAACCACCACGCCAATACAACCAAGTGCCACCTCCTGATGGCTCTCAGCAAAGGCGTCCCATGGGTCCTAGAAGAACTCACTACCCGCCATTGCCGGAGACACTCTCGACATATTCTTAGCCTTGCTCTCCACAGACGCCATTAGGCTCCCTCCTGAGAGACCCTTGAACCCCAGTGTGGATCAAACCCTGGTACTGCGTCTTCCACCGGCAGCCTGGTCACACCAGGACCAGTGCTTCACATTCAAGGATCTGGTGTATGACCTGCATGAGCAGCATAGATAGATTGGACAGCCCTCCGTCAAGTTGATCGGAGATATCAAGGAAAGGCAGAGGCAACACAGCAGCAGAGGCAACAACGCAAACCACCCCCTCAACAACAAAAACAGCAGCAACACCAGCAGCCGTTGCAGGACCTCGGGATCGTCCACAACCCATTACCTAACCATCCACCAGCTCCAACCCCACCACCACAACAACCTGCCCAGGTAAACCCCATCGTCCACCACCCTCCTCTGCAAGCAAACTGGACGTACAATGATGAATTAGATGTCAGCAGATGATGGCCATTAACCAAATCCTATCCAATCCAAAACAACACAACCAGCCTACACGGCTCCCAGTCAGTCCCTCCTGTAGTTTCCATGGCCAACGCCGTCATACTGCCCGTCGGTTTCAGCATCCGCGCCAGTTGCTAGCTCACCATCATCTTACCTTTCGCTCCACCCTTGTCTCCATCCTTCTACCCCCCATCATACTACTCCTCACCCATCATCCTACCACCACCTGGGCGGACCAACCCTCCGCCGCCACATTATCCTCTACTAGACAGCCACCTACCAATCCGACCACACTGCGGAGCGGGCGTGTCTTTCGCCGTCCGTACCCACCTATCTCCACCACCACCACTTCCACAAACCCCCAGCAGATCCTGCAACCGCCACAGCAACAACAAGCTCAGCAGCAAACGCAAGATGAGGGTTGATTGAGCCCACTACCCGGAACCCACTATGAATCCTCAAGCCTGGATCATGTGCCAGCCAAGATCTCCATTCTGGAGTGATAAAGAAGTCTAAAGAGCACCAGGAAGCCCTGAGGAATTTCCTGCAGAAGGTAGTGTGTGAATGAAGACATGATGGCTGATAAGCTACCTAGTGCCCTGGCCATGGTGACTCGCGGGCCGGCAATCACTTTTGCAGAAAGCGAACTAGCACCCCCAGAAGCCAGGAGGCTCCCACTCTGCATAACCCGGTCATCAATCATGTGGCAGTGGGAGCAGCACTGGTCGAACGGGGGCATCAATAAAGTCTGCCCGCTGAGTACCTAAGGGCCTGTGACCTATCAGAAGGGATACTGAGACCAACACCCACCACCATAGCCGCTATGACAACTCCAGAAGATCTGCCACGGCAAGGCAACCGTGCAAGTCGAACTGGGGCCACTCGCTGTCGCAGTGGACCTTTATGTCCTTGACATCGATCCCGTGTTAAAGCTATCCTAGGGCGCCATGGTTGAGGTCACTAGGAGCTGTACTATCCACCGCACACCAATGTCTCAAGTTCCCCTTCAAGGGCGAATCATCAAAGTCAAAAGTATAGCCACCTGCTCACACTGTAGATGCCATAATGATACCCTCCTCCCAGCTGTCTGGCCATCAACAAGCCATCATCTCAGTGTTAGACATCAACTACCCCTGGAGCTACTCATCCAATCACAGCGAGAGGTCAATCTAGCATAGGTAACGCAGTCAAGAGGAAGGAGCCGCTGAATACCAAAGGGTGGCAAATTATGATGAAACTAGGTATGAAGAAGGCAAGGGCCTAGGGGCAGAGCTACAGGGCATAGTCAAACCCATCCCTGACATTGTCACGAAAAGCCGTTGGGGCTTAGGGTACAGAGAGAAATCCAAACCATGGTCATCCAGCACATCCACTCTTAAGGCCGACCGAGAGCCACTCACCTGGACACTCTGGTGTCACTTTATCAGGGGCCTACCCAACCGGGATAGAACCTAGTGGTAGTCGAGGCGAGGAGAACTCCACAGCACGAGGTGCATGCCGGAATTTCTCGGCACATGGCCCCGTTGCTGACCTATAGACCTAGAAGCCCCCGTCCAACAGGAGGAGAAAGATAGGGGACCCAGAAGCTGAGTGGTACAGATGGTTTGACATAGAAGACATCACCATTGCCTTCAGCTGACTGTTCTGGGAGGAGGAGAGAACCTGGCCGCCAGCTGCGGAAGAGTTGTTAGATCCACCCATTGCCATCACGTCCAAAAGGCAGCTCATGAGCGATGCCTCAGACATAGGAGAGCGGACATCCCCTACGAAGAGGGGAAGACCATTGATGAGCTCTGGAGAGGCACCTGCCTAGCCATCCACCCATCCCTCCTGGATTCCCTCCTCCCAGTCTAGTTCCATCCTCTCCTCCTTGCTGATCCAGCTGACTCCCCAGCTCCTCACGGCGACGCGCAGCCTCTCACACCCGAGCTCCACCGGCTGTCCTCTCCGCTCTTCAAGCTAATCCAGGTGACCACGAGGTCACCCTCTCCTGTTGCATGCTCTCCTCCGATCTCAAAAAAAAACGTCCACTTTCAAATGCACGTTGAGGTCGAGGAGCCGGCATACGTCCTGCACTCTTCTGATCAGGGGCACCCCTCGGCTGGGGCTTCCCTCCTGCTCCTTCATTAGGAGCCATTCTCTTCGAGGACACCATGTCCTCCTCCAGTCTTGTAGAGTCATCTAGCTTAGGAGAGTCTAGCATCGGTGAGTCTAGCTTTAGTGTAGATAGGCCTAGGGTAGAAAGTCAGGTCAGCCCGCTACCCTCAAAATCAAGCACCGCCCTAGGAAGCAGCGGGGAAAGGCTATTCCCCGGATATCTTCAAGAGTTAGCTCGGCGGTGTCAAGCGCTGCTATTAATAGAGGAGTTCACGAGAGAAGCGCTGGTGTTCGAAGAAGGGTTTGAGCAGGATGGGGGTTCATAGACGACGGATTTGGTGTCTACGAAATAATGAATGATGAGGACCCAGTCGATGAAGAGGATAGCGAAGTAGATGACGCTGCCGAAAAATATCAGTGGAGTAAAAGGTTCGATGAGCCCACAACGGCAGTGGATGAACCTACTAAGGAAGTCAACCTCGAACAGAAGAAGATCCCAGGATTGTGATTATCTCAGCAAATCTCCTCCTGATGAAGAAGAGGAACTGGTGCAAATCCTGAGGGAGTACAAGGACACATTCGCCTGGTCTTACGAGGACATGCCCGGTCTAGACCCCTCACTAGTGGAGCACCGACTGGTACTGAAAGAAGGGGCAAAGGCAATCAAACAGAAACTCAGAAGGTTCCACCCACTCACAGCCCTGAAGATGAAGGACGAAGTAGATAAACTCCATAAGGCTAGATTCATCAGGGTAGTGCTTTATCCAAACTGGGTGGCCAATATAGTCCCTGTCATGAAGAAAGACGGCAAAGTCAGAATCTGCATCGACTTCAGGGATTTGAATAAGGCATGTCCGAAGGACGACTTCCGCTTCCTCATCTTGATGTGCTGATCGACAATACTGCTGGGTATGAGACCCTCTCATTCATGGATGGATATTCAGGATACACCAAATCGTCTATCTCCTGAGGATCAAGAGAAAACATCCTTCACCACGCCCTGGGGAACGTACTGCTATGTAGTCATGCCTTTCGGGCTGAAGAATGCTGGGGCTACTTATCAGAGGGGATGATGGCCATATTCCACGATATGATCATGTCTATGTTGAAGTATACGTGGATGACATCTGGTGAAGTCAAGAACCAGGAGAGAACACCCAAAATCCTAGCCAAGGTGCTGCAGAGATCTAGAGAGTATCAGCTGAAAATGAATCCAAAGAAGTGCGTGTTCGGGGTATCATCAGGAAAACTGTTGGGCTTTATAATTAGTAAGCGGGGCATTGAGATCGATCCGAACAAGGCTAAGGCTATAGCAGAAATGCCCCCTCCAAAGAACATCACACAATTAAGAGGGCTAATCGGGCGTTTGCAATTCATCAGAAGATTTATCTCCCAGCATTCGCAAAGATGTCGCCCATTTTATGATCTCTTGAAAGGAGGGGCAAAATTCGAATGGAATGACAAATGCCAAGCAGCCTTCGATGAGCTGAAAAGTTATCTCATGAATCCCCCAGTCTTACAGCCTCCTGTACCCGGAAAGCCGCTAATCCTATATCTCTCAGTCATTGAGGACTCCCTAGGAGCTGTCCTGGCACAACATGATGAGTCTGGGAAAGAAAGGGCAGCGTACTACCTCTCTAGGCTCTTCAACACCACTGAATCCAAGCTCACCACCGCGGACAAAACTTGTGCCGCACTCGTGTGGGTAGTCCAAAAGCTCAAGCACTACTTCCTAGCCCACGAGGTCAAGCTGATCTCGAGGATGGATCCACTCCGCTATCTGCTTGAAAAGCCGTCCTTTCTGATCGGCTGGCACGCTGGCAGAGTTTCCTCTCCAGTTTGACATATCCTTTGTGTCCAAAAGGCCGTCAAGGGGTATGCCATCGCCGAGCATCTAGCCCATCTCCCACTCCCTCACAGTGACTCCCTCCGAGAGGAATTCCCGATGAGGAACTCTCAGTCATAATCAAAGACCCCTTCTGGTCCCTTCATTTCGATGGTGCACTCAACTCTCAGGGACGGGGCATTGGAGCCGTGCTGCTTACCCCGGAAGGTATTACATCCCCTTTGCATATCAACTCACCTTCCCGCTACAACACATGTCAGAGTATGAGGCTCTCCTTGCTGGTCTCAAGCATGCTTATCTGCTGGGGGCATCACACCTCAGAATTATAGAGACTCTCAGCTCGTCCTGCGGCAGGTGCTCTCAACTTACCGCACTCGTGACCCGAAGCTCAAGCCATATCAGACCTGGTCACGTTGTTGGCAGGCAGTTCCGCAAGCTCATCTACATCCACACTCCTCGTTCCCAAAACATCCTGGCCGACGCTCTGGCGTCGCTAGCCTCATCCCTATCCTCCCTCTGAGTCGCCGGACTGAGACAATCATTGTCCAGCGTCTCGATGTTCCATCTACCCAGGACCCTGGTTTAGCGACCTTAGGGCAACCTTAGAAGAGAGGGCTAGGAAGAGAGGAGCGCAGCAAGTCATGTTAACGGAGCTCGAGGAGATCCTGAATGAAGAGGAACTGCCATGGTACTTTGAGATAGAGCAATACTGCAGGGATGGAACATATCCTGAAGGGGCAAGTGCAGAAGACCGTAGGGCCATCAGAAGAGCCGCCTTAAGGTACACCGTTGTCGGAGAAGTTCTGTACAGGCGAGCTTAATGGAGTCCTCTGAGGTGCCTTACCGATGACGAGGCTTGGAAAGTGGTGGAAGGGGCCCACGCTAGTGAATGCGGAGGGCACGTCAACAGTCAGATGCTAGCAAAGAAGATCATTAGGCAGGGCTATTACTGGCCAACCCTAGAGGAAGACTGTACCATCTACGTCCGTAGGTGTATCAAGTGTCAACTCCATGCTGATAAAATCCATGCCCCTTCCTCCTCACTACATCCGCTCTCCACACCATGGCCATTCTCCATGTGGGCTTTCGACATTGTCGGCCCTCTGGTGGACTCTAATGCTCAAACCAAACAAAAGTCATTTATCCTAACTGCGACTGAGTATTACACCAAGTGGGCAGAAGCTGAAGCCTTCACAGAAATCAAAGCATCCACGGTGTGCCGCTTCATCATGAGAAACATCATCTCGCGGTTCGGAGTGCCAAGCAGCATCGTCACGGACAATGGGCCGCAATTCATCGCACAAGAGCTCCAGGACCTCTGTAAGAAATACAACATCACGCTGCATCATTCATCGCCGTATTACCCACAAGGCAATGGCCAAGCTGAAGCAACTAACAAAACCCTTCTTAAAATCTTAAAGAAAACCTGTGAGTCGCATAAATTCGCCGACTGCCGGAAAAGCTAATAGAGGCTCTATGGGCCTACCGTACCTCCGTCCGCACTCCCACGGGGCAAACCCCGTACGCTCTCTCGGGAATGGAGGCGGTAGTTCCATATGAGATCTAATTCCTTCACTAAGAGTCCAACTGGACAAGGAACTAATCTTGATGAACGTCGAGAGGCGTTACTAGTCCAATTGGAACTCTTAGATGAAAGGCGGCTTATGGCAGCCGACCATGTGCTTTCCTATCAAAGGCGAATCTCAAGGTCTTTTCAAAAGAAGGAAATTGAACGAAAATTCCAAGAGGGTGATATGGTCTTGAAACGCATCTTTATCAAACCCGGAGGTCCTAGGTCCAAACTGTAACCTAATTGGGAAGGTCCGTACGTTGTGAGGGAAGCCTACCCTGGAAATGCTTACCGCTTAGTCAATGTTGAGGGCGTCGAAATGTCGCATCCGTGGAATGGGTTGTACCTTAAACGTTTCTATCCTTAGGCCTATAGGTGTGAGGCCACAACACCTAGATCGGGGAGTAGCCCCGTGTTGGGAGTCCAAGATACCTCTCTAATCGCCAAGGGCCGCTCCAAGTTAGGATTAACACACACGCACACGGCAAGCCCGGATAACTACACTCAGAGATGCTGCAACTATGCGGGCTTTACTCTAGCGATGCATCAGGTTCTCTCCTAATCGGTCGAAGTGTAGGGGCAAAGGGTCGTAAGGGTGAGGTCACCAACCTACAGTATACCCGACGAGAGGAAGCCTCAAACAGGGACGGTCAAAATAACAAAGGGCAAAGAAGAAAAACAAAAAGAAAAGAAGATCCATAATACAACAGGGGCATGGCAAAGAGTGGCAAAGTCCCGCGGGACACTAATGAGCCCGGTCGTACGCATGCCCCAAAGCAAGGCAAGTCCATAACAAAAGACCATAAAGTCCCTCCACAACAGACCCAATCTCCGAGGGTATGTATGTAGGAAGTAGCCGAACCAACATCCCTATACCTACACAAGACTTTCCTAAAATGATCTTCCAGTTCCCTATAAGACCGAATCACCCTTGGGTAGGGCTGATTAGTCGCGACTTTCGACTAAGGGTAGTTTTCCGAGGCGTTGTCACCCCTTACGCACGTCCTAACTTAGAAAGCCCTGTGGCGAGAAACGGAGGTGATCGAGATTCCTAACCAGCGGCTCGAATCGGTTTAAGTGTTGTGGCCCGAAGATGCGAGTACCTTCCGTCTCGCGTGTCTTATTTTAGGAAGGGCTAACGACAGCTTTAGGCGCTAACAAAAAAACTTCAAAAAATCAAATATTTCAAAAAAAAAAACTTCAAAAAATCAATATTTTCAAAAAAAACTCCAAAAAATCAAATATTTCCAAAAACCAAAAAAAATCAAATATTTCCAAAACTCCAAAAAATCAAATATTCCAAAAACCAAAAAATCAGATATTCCAAAACTAAAAAAAAAACAAATATTTCCAAAACCCTAAAAATCAGATATTCCAAAAACCTCAAAACATTAAATGATGTTTTCAAAATTCCAAGCGTTGCATACATACATTTTATTTGATTCGCATCTTTCGCCTATTTAATAAGGCTTAGCCCTTGACTAATTATCAAGGCCCGTCGCTCGTCGCATTTTAAAGCAAGGGGCTAAGCCTAAGAACAGATCTGACTTGTCTTGTGGTTGTCTAAGTGTGCAGGACGCAAAAAAGAAAGCGGCACTCACATCTCACCCGTCACTCTCACTCACTCAGTCGCAAACCATAATATAAAAAAGGGTCCATTCCATTCCATTCATATACATCGCCATAACAAAAGGGGCAAACAAAGAGTACACGCCCTCAACTGCTCTCCCCCGTACCCTCAGGCGGGAGGGGAGACGGAGGGGCCATCGCCCTCGGCCTGGTCTCGCTCCCCTCCGGCGCTCTCTCATTCCGTCGTCGCTCCTCCTCCTCGTTCCTCCGCCGTCCGGAGGAGCCCGTCAGATAGTGTCCAGCGGACCCGCTCGGGATACCGCTCCGCTAGTCACCGATCGGCTGCGTCCGACCAAGGCTAGGGCCCTCTCCAGACCCTTCATCTCGGATCGCAGCATGTCGCCGCGATGCCTCTCCTCCCCTAGCTGGGTGCGGAGGTCCCCGGCCTCGGCATGCAGTCGTGAGCCTCCTCCGCCTCCTGGCGCCAGCGCGTCGCCTCCGCCGCCGCCGCTCCTGCTGCCAGCGTGCAGCCGCCTCTGCCTCCTGGCGCCACCGCGCCACCTCCGCTGCTCGGGGCGTAGGCGTAGCTCCGCCATCTCCGCCTCCAGCGTGGTCGTCCACGCCAGGGCGGTCCTCAGCTCCTGCTCCTGCAATATCAAACATCTTGTCAGAACTCACAAAAGAAGCCAAAAAGCCCAGGGGCATCTAAGTAAGTAACTTACCGCTCCGCAGTGGGCGAGGGCATCCTCCGCTCGGCCGCCGCCGACGCTAGCTGGCTCCAAGACGGAGCGGCCGGGATCCTCTCGGGAAGAGGAGGCACCTCCCACCATCTGCTGGGCCCTGTCCAACTCTGCCCGCTGCAAAAAAAAACAAAGGGGTCAGTCAATCGAAACTAGAAATAGAAGGGTAGGGTGCAAAATACTTACCAGCTGGTCCACCACCGCCTGAAGATCATCTCGCTGCTGGATGGTGGAGTGGAGGATACCCTCGAGCGAGGAGATCTGCCCCTCAGGGTCAAGCTGCAAACACAAGCCAAGTCAGTCACACAATTAACTAAGAACTCAAAAAAGACTGAAAGCAGTAAAATACGTACTGGTCGTCGGGTCCCCTTGTATACCTGGGCCCCGTACCTCCGAGCGTAGGCTTGGAAGTAATCCGCGTCGCTCGTGGCCTCGGAGACCACCTCCTTCCCTCGCCGCTCCCAGTCGTCCAGCTGCTCCCGGACCCGGACCGTCCAGTCCATGACCTGCTGGATCCCTCGAAAGCTCCGGCCTGGCCACTCCCAAGCCCTCTGTCGAGTCGGGAACTCCACCACCGCCTGGTGGAGTCCCAGAGTGCGCGCCACTAGATGGTGGTGGAGCGGGACCACCGTGTTAAAGCAGTGAAGCCAAATGTCCCTACCGAAGTAGGGACGGCCCCGCTCCACCCACGGCTGGGTGGCGTCGTCCTCCCCGACGTAGGGAGTCCACCGTACCTACGCACCATAAGCAAAGACCCGTCAGTCAATTGTCAAATAAGCGAAGTAAAGGAAAGGGTTAAGGCTAGAAGCACTCACATGTCCAAATGGGACGGTGTCCAATGTGTCATGGATCAGGGTCACCTGGCGTCGCAGGGACCGCTCATCTCGGCAAAATCGCCAGCGCTATAAGAGAGGTACTGCGCCGCGTCGCCTCGCCACTCCGCGGCCCAGGGAGGGGAGGTGGTAGTATGCCCACACCTACAAAAGCAACAAAAGTCAGTACCACATTTAATAAGCAGAGAAAGCAGCAAAGGGTAAGGGTAGAACGTACCTATAGGAGTGGGAAGAAACCCGCGACACTGTCTCCCTGCTGGAGGTGCCAAACTGTCAAAAGGTGGGCCAGGAGGGCCGCACCCATGCGTAGTTGCCCACGCTGGACAGATCCTCCAGCAGGGGCAAGCACCGGCAGCCAACTGGGTCCCCTCTGGTCCCCAGGATCAGTTTCTGATCTGAGGGTCAGGAACCGCCGCAAATCCCTGTCCGCTGCATCTCCCTCTTCCTCCGCCATCGCCGCTCTGGCATCCTCCGTCATCCGACCCATGTACTCCGCCTGCCCCTCTCCCGTCTGGAGGCGCGCACTCGCCACCCCCAAACTCGCCTGCAGCGCTGTCCGCTGCACCAGCGAAGATCTCTCGCCCCTCACCTCCAAGCCAAGCAACCTCTCCACTGGCTCCTGATAACTAGTATAGGTGGTCCCAGTCACCGCCTGGCCGTCCACGCGCAGGCCGGTGATCCGCACCACGTCCTCTAACGTAGGGACCATGTGTCCCCACGGGAAGAGGAACGCGTGGCACTCCGGGTCCCATCTCTCCTTCAACGCCTGGATGAGTGCCACATCTGGCGCCAGCTCCTCCAAGCGCAAAAAAGGCCCGAACCCCATACCCTCCAGTCGACGTACCTGGAAGTCCGGTAAGCCATCGTAAATTGCCCGGATCACTGCCCACCCTAGCCGGGACCGCAACTCACTCTGCAAAGCAAACATCAAAAGGGTCAGAAGTCAGAAGGAAAATGCCCAAAGCCACTCTCTGCCTGATAAAGCGACAATGGGTATGTCACCTTCTGAAGGCGGAAAGAACACCCGTCGCATTAAGGTCACCATTGCGACAGACACTGTCGCCTTCTATAAGGCGACAGGGAGGCTGTCGCCTTCTTTCTGGTAATGCGACAGGGGCCTGTCGCCTTATCAGGGCCACTCGAAACAGAATTTCCCATTTTCGGCCGTTCCCATCGGGCAAACCGCCCTACACTCGGGTGCTCCGCACCCCCACACCCCACATTCAAGGTTTAATGTTCGAGAACCTACCTTCTTGGGCCCGACGGGCTCGTCCTCGTTGCCCACGAACTCCTCCTCCATCGGCACGATCGGAGGGATTTCCGGGGCCGTCATCGATATCCCCTCGCCCGGTTGACGTCGTCGGATCGACTTCTTGCACCGCCGGCCACCGCCATCTCCGCCTTGGCCATCTCCACCGCCCTCCATCGCCAATTTTCAAGGGAGAGAAAGAAGAAGAAAGAAGGAAGAAGAGAGGAATAAGAAAGGAGGAAGAAGAAGAAGAGGAAGGGGGCTCGCCGACCGGCGATCGTCGGAGAAGGAGCTTCGCGGAGAGAAAAGAGGAAAGGAGGAGAGGAAGAAGGGTGCGGTTCGCCGGAAGGGGGGAAGAGAAAGAGAGAAAGAGAGGAGTGGAGAGGAAGAGGCGCCTAGACCGGAATTTGAATTCGCCCGGGGGCTGTGAAGGCGACCACACCCCCGTCGCCTTCTTATATGAGGGTTGCAACAGGCCCTATGTCGCATTTACTTTAGTGAATACGACAATGGGGCTGTCGCCTTAGGATTGCGACATACCCCGTGTCGCCTTATTAAGCCAGTGCATAAAAACCCTAAAAATCAATGCTCATTGCAACAAATCAATGCTTACATCAAATAAAAGCTATGAAGATGAAAAGAACAACATGTCTCACTCCCGTTACATCAAGCACACTCTCACCACACCAAGTCCCATCAAAGCTTGAAAAGTACAATCAAGTCTCTACCTCTGGCTCACGGTCCGCGAGCGGCCGAAGCTTCTCATGCTCCCAGAGGTATGCCTGGTACGTCTCCCGGTCCTCGTCAAGTCTCGACGGAAGTGCGTGCGTAGCGCACGCCCTCCATAAGGCCAATGCGCTCCGCACGACCTGCTCATCCTTGGGGTACCCAGGCGCCGTCTCTTCACTGGAGGCAAATGTGACGGCGGAAGTACTCTCGTCCTCGGCTTCCCGATCTGCAAGTAGCACCTCTGCGGGTTGTAGAGCACGGTCGCCATGTTCCCTATTAGCTGCAAGTCCAAGCCGCGTCCGAGTGGTAGCCGGATCTCCGCTCCGCGAAGCGCCGCTACACCCAAAGCGAAGTGCTCCATCGGCAAGGTATTGAAGTAAAGGCGCCACGCACTCCTGGTCTTCTTGTCCGCCGTCCTGCATAAAACCTTGTCGGAAAACTTGGCCGCGCCGCCGATAAAATTCAAAGGATGGCACCCGAAGATCCGACTGTCGGTGGTAGGATTGTCAATAGGCTTAAATTTTATCCTCACACCTAACAACCACTCTAGAGGATCATGGAGCCATAAAGGAAACCCCCCGTGGAAGCCGAGGTGAGACCCGAGTAAAGATACGCCAAGATGGCGTGAGAGAGTGAAAGTCCCCGCCATACCCCACTAATCGCGCTAAGGCTCGCATAGTCTATGAGGTGATCCCCGGATGGGAAGAGCACCACCCCACACAAACATATGGCCACGGCCTTGGCTATCTCACGGTGGTCTACGCTCTTGTCCTTACACTTGGATATGACCCATTTAGACAAAGGCACTAGATGGATGAATTGTGGGCTAACCATGGTGAATACATCCCCGGGGTCGGTCATGAACTCCCCTAGAATAAACTTCGGGTTAATGGGCTCGACGGTATAGCTTATGCTTTGCTCATCCCCCGGCTTGGTTTTAGGGAGAGCAAGAAAGGCCTCGACCTCCTCTAGAAGGACAGTCGCCTCGAACTTGGGAAAAATAAATGTATGGATTTGTGGGTGCCACAATTCTATTAAGGCCGTGATACTATGCCAATCAAATGAGATCTTGTGGTAGCTATGGGCCGCTATCAACACCCCACCTAAACCCCACTCTCTCAAGAACCTAATGACAAACATGGGTAGAGATTTGATCATCGGGGCAATCCAATTGAGCTTTGAGTAGTAGCGGGATCCCGGGAAGAGCTAGAAAAAGGCAAAAGAGAGGGGAGGAAGGAGAAGAACAAAAATTAAAGAACAAATTCATAGCTCAAAATGCATGAAAATTGAAAGCACCAAAACTCACCTCCCTCACTTCCTTGCATCGGCTCAAGTGGTTGGGGACGTCCGTCACCCTCATAAGCGCTTCATACGTCGTCCGAGCGCGCTTCGGACCTTCATAAGCCGTCTCCCCATCCATGGAAGCAAGGGAGGTCTCTTCATGGCCATAGAAGCTTGCAAACCTTGAAGAAAAGAAGAGAGAAGAGAGAGCTACGAATTTGGCCTCTCATCCCCTTTATTTATAGAGCCTTAGCACTCCTATTCCTGCTGGAAGGGGAAGGGAAGACCCATTAGAAGTGGGACTTGGAGTAGGAGGCAATAAGAATCCTAATGGGAGTCAAAACCAAGTTGCATGATGAAAGCTTTTGAGCTCGGGCTGTGCATTCTGGTATCGCGACATATCGCTATGTCGCCTTCAGGGTGGCGACACTATATGTGTCGCCTTCTTAAGTCTAGGGTTGCGACAATCCCATGTCGCCTTCTGATCAGTCTATGCTGTCTTGCTTATTTCTCTGTGACTGTTCAGAATATTTGCACACATGCTTTGATGATCATTATTTGGTGCATTGTATCATATCTATCTTTATTGCTTTGATTATTGAAAACCCATAAAAATCAGAAAATGCAGGAAAATCCATAAAAATCAGAAATTTCAGAAAATCAAAAGAGACGTCCGTCCGGTAAGTCAGGTAAGTATCTCCAACTTTAATCCCTCCGTATTACTATATGATATCTACGCTACTATATTAGCTCAAGGACCGGCTGGTTCCCAGTATGTTCCAGGATCTGAGTTCCCCTTCATCAAAAACAAGGATGATCTAGGTGCACGCTGCTAATCGCTGGATAGGCCATTGGGTGATATGACTCGGGGACGACGGATTCTATCGCACGTCGGGGATGCGAAGTGTCTTGACCCTTGCTTATATTGTCTAGCAATATTATCCTTGAATAATTGTTATTCTTCCCTTTTTTTGCATTCGTTTTTATAATTTCCTTTTATTTAGCCCAGCATACATCATGTAGGAACTTTGAGCTTCATGAATCATGATTTGTCAAAAGTCAGCTTCCCAATGATGTCCCAACCCAAATCCTCATTTCCAGACAAGAATTCCACTCCGAATTTGAAAGTTTTCCTCGAGCTTGTGCTCGGTCCAGTTTGCCAGTGATGGTTCCTATGCAAGATTCCTCTCATCCCCATTCACTATAACAGTCATTTCCTATCCCCGATCCGCTCATTATCGGACCCGCTCGAAGGCCAGAGTCGAATCGACCCCCTGGGCAGCACCAATCCCCTAATGAACAAAACCTGCACGCTAAAGATAGCCAGGGTACCTCTTGAATCAGGAGGTTCATCATTCTTTTTTGATTTTTATTTGTCCCAAATAGGAACCATCCTCGCACTCTGTTCCCAGCCATGTTCGAGGTTCGGATAATTCTCGCTGCTTATTCGTCCAGAATGGGTGTCTCTTTACCTTGATGCCCGCTTTCAGCTCATTCCGTTTCATTTCACTACATCACCATTTCATGCCACTGTCGCTTCATTACCGCTCCACTCCCTTGCAAAGGGGATCAAGGAGGGGCAATCTGTAGACACCCATTTCTGACCCATAAGTCGAACAAAAATCCCTTGTCGTATTATTGACGCCCCACGTTGGCTCATCATCGTCAAGCTGGCTTTCTCCGATCATGACATCATTTCCATTAGTTCATCGCCCTGGAGGACCCATTCCTGGTCAAATCAATCTCTTTCACCATAAGCTCTCTGAGTATAAAATCTGATATTTCATCCCGAAGGCTGTGCATGGTTGATTGGACACATTACATGCCAAAATGCAGAAAAGACCAGAAGGCGACAGGCCCTAGGTCGCCTTCCTAAAAACGACAGCCCTATGTCGCCATCATAATTCCATATTTTAAATCCTCAGAAAATCGCAAAATGACTTTAAGTCACCTTCCATATAAGGAAGGCGACATACGAGCAGTCGCATTAAGGAAGGCGACCAGTAGGCCGTCGCATTATGGACCTTAAACAGGAAACTCAATCCGAAGCCAACTTGGACACATGCTATTGATGGTAATGCTTCATTGGACGTCCAAATCACGTCCAAATCCTCTCAAATTCGAAGGAGGCCTTCCTAAAATGTCCCTTTCCAAGTTCCAATAGCCCTTGCACAGCCATACTTACCCAGATCGGACTCTTGCCTATTATTCCTCTCAGACCCGAGTTGGGAATAATCACCCATAGTACTCGTCCCTGCATCTTTTGGGCAAGGCCGGAGTCATTAGTTGCTGAGCAAGAGAGCTTCATCTTCCACGAAGAGAGTTCCTCCTCCAGACGATCAGCAAGAGCCCTCCAGGGCGTTTTCCCAGCGTCTACACAATCTCTTCTTCCCTCTTCTCTTTATTTCATTGATTTCATGCATGCATAGCTTCGTTTTCTTTCTAGCTTAGCATTAGATCACGACACACACACCCTTTCTTAACATCCATAGGGGTTAAAAGCCCCAATCTTGTGAGTTCCCCCCATAATAGCTTATGTTCATGTGCTTTTCATTGAATAGATCTTCTACACACGAATTCTAATGGATGTTTATCTTGTTTAAATCACTTTGGCAGGTGTTTGAAGGTCAGAGTAAGGTGAGGCTCTTGCCCCTCGGCCGGCTGAGGAGCAGGAAGACGAAGAACCCAAGTCTCCATCCATTGAAGAGGAAGGCGGCGACTACTGTGTCGCGACCAAGAAGGCGCCATTGCCTACGTCGCGTTCACATGAAAGCATCGCGACGCCCATCCTGTCGCATTATCAGGTATGCCTTCCCCTTCACTTTTCCTTTCCAACGTAGTCAGCCTCCATCTAAACATCAAGAGGCGATTACATTGGTGGCGATCACGGTCAGTCCTAATCCCTTAAATATTCACAATCAATTCAAAAGGGGATACAAATCCCGTGATTGCAATGAGTTGCTAATCATACTTCCACTATGTCATAAGAGTACAATTTCACTTTCAGCCACACCATATGTTAGAGAGTTCCTGGCATTGTGTATTGGGACAATGCCATTTTCTTCTAGGAATCTAGCAAAAAGTCCAAAGGATACAACTCAATGGACCATATTTTTCATAAAACTCTTCATCCATGTTTCATGTCACAACTTTAATTTTCCTATTCAATTTATTCTCTACTTGGTCTTTGAAAACTATAAAGGCATTCAAGGACTCAAACTTTTCAAGCAATAGGAAAACAAAACCATAACATGAGAATTCATCAATAAATTTGATAGAATAATGTTATCCTCCTATATAAGGAGAAAGAGAACTAAGAATGGCAGTATGAATCAATTCTAGGATCGAGTTCCTCACTTCTTAAGATGTGCCTTTTTTAGTTTTAATTTATTTTCTTTTTATACAATAGATACATGTGCCAAAGTATGTAAAATCCACAATAGGTAATCCTCCATCTTTCACCAACTTTAGCTTCCTTCCCTTCGATATGTGACCCAATCATTTATGCCATAATATAAAGGATCTCTCATCAATCATACCATGTTTGATACTACCATTCACATTCAAGGTGGACAAATTATCTGGAATGAGCAATCTGTATTTATTTGATAAAGACCATCACATAATATTCTAGTATCAACTAAAATAATTTTTTTAAATAAACTAAACTTTAAGTTCCCAAAATTAAATGAATAACATAACACATCAAGCTTTGGTAAAGAAATCAAATTCCTAGACATTGATGGAATATAAAAAGCATCATGAATATTTAAATAATATTTAGTATGAAGACGAAGCCTACAGGTCTCCACAGCCTTGACTTTGGACTTAGTCAGATTGCCCATTAAGATTGAAGACTTACTATGGTTTTGTTTTATACTTGAAAAGAATACGTGCAATGATTTGTGCCATAAATAGTACCACTATAGTTAATTAATCCACCAAATATTAGAGGACACATTCATAAAATTGGTATCAAAACAAACACAAATGAAGATTACCTCTATTCTCAAACCAATTTTTGCACTTAAGATAGTCCATCTTAGAAATGTCCCTTCTTTTGACAGACTAACACTTCTCATCTTATTTTTTCTTTTCATCCTCTTGACCTTTCTTTGGTGGAAATTTCTTTTCTTTTCCCTTTCGAGACTTGTGCTATTTAGATGCCAAAATATAATTGGTGACCAATGAACCTTCTTGCTTTAGTCTCTCTTCCTCTTGCATACACATGGATATTTACTCATTCAATGTCCAAGTTTCCTTATGTGTGTTATGAGATATTTGAAATTGTGAGAACTGTAATGGAGGATGTGGTGTCTTCAACCTCTAAACCTAATAAGGATTCAAATCCAATTCCACCAACCCATGAGCCCAAAGACTCAAAAGGGTAAACTAAATAGTTTAGTGGGAATATGAAGACGAAAGAGACATCATGTAATGTATTCACAAGTTCATATTTACATATGCACTTAAGATTATATTGTCCTAGTACATAACTTTAGTGCAAAAGTAAAGTACATGAACCTAGGACATATGCCAAGGTGTACAAAGCTATCACATTGTTGGAAGTAAAATCATTCATGCTCACTACTGCAAATGAGTTTGAGGTTGGGAGCTAGTCTGCTCACCCTCACTTGAAAGGTGAGTAAGGGAATGTGCCTCACAATGTCATTGGCTTAGTAGAGCAACCCCTAAAATCACAAAACATGTAGCACATATAGCAATTAATAAATAAATATGCTATAATTAAAGAAGTGTAGCTATTAAATAATTAATTTACACTAAGAACAATATTGATATCCAAGTAAATAACGAGCTGATAAGTACAATGCCACCACTCGGATTACAAAAATGGACTTGTGAAAGACAACTCCTGTAATAGCCCCGGATATTTATACCCAATAAGGGTCCATATCTAGATCCACCTCCTGCGATCGGACCGGAGTCTCGCAAGGGATATCACTAACACGTGTCCAGTAAGAATAAAAAAGACCACAATTATAGTATATAACACAGGAAAGTAAAAGTGTATATAACTGTAAACCACAATGTACAATAGTCCACAATTACATTATTACATGTCCAAATAAAGAGTACAACTACCTGGAGCATACCCCGAGGGAGCACAAGTTCAAATGACTCAACTACTCTACTGCTGGTGGTACAAGTCTGCACTACTCCTGCGTAACCACGCCAAAGTCGGCCAACACCTAAAACAGACTGTAAGGGAGTGAGCCTCAACAAGTCACTGGCTCAGTAGGGACCTCCCACAATGAAAACACAATTACACAAGAGACCTCAACCCCAAAGGGTCTCACTGGCAACACCGGTAGCCGAAACATAACATGCACACACACGCATATTAAACCAACAACAAACTATAAACACACCGACTAAACCCCGGTCTTCGAAAACTAAAGGGAAACACAAGACTAGCTTAACACCGCTAGTCCACCCTACAACGAAACCACCTCGACCATAAGCCTCATCGGTAAACCACTGCCTAAGCTACAGTCTCACAGGCAAACCAGCTGCACAAAGCATCGGGTATGGCAACGACCAGCCAACACCCACATACCAAACCATAACTAGAAATACACGGTACGAATATAAATAATACACAACACGTGGAGAGTCACACCACAAGACCTCCACAGTACGCACGGTCTCACCTCAACACCAGCTGAGGTTGGGACTCACGTACCACCACAACACAACTCAACCCACGAGGGGTACATGTACCTGCTACCACGAGGTACAACACCAAACCACAGAACCGTGCCACCTCCAGGGCACACCACAATGGTTAACGGTTTTTAACCAGCGATTCACACACAAACCACAACCTGTGGTCAAACACGAGTCGGTACGGAGACGACATCACCACTCAGGAACGGACTACTGGTTCATGACACCAGTATCCAACCCGGACAACAAAGCACAAGAACTACCTCTAGTCTCGCAGTCACGGACAGAAGGTCCAACTGCCGCTCCACAACAACAAGCCAAGAACAGTAGAGACTAACTAACCACCACAACCTACAGGTCACACACCCCGCAGGCCCAAGCCTGACACCTTTAGGGTCTCCGGCTGATAACCCTAAAGTGAGGCACTGGAACAAGACTAGCAGAGGACCAGTACGTCTACTGGTGTCCGTCCCTCAACCACGAGCACACTACAAACGGCCACACACCCACAAACACAAGCCATTGTCCCCTGTTGTCTTTCCCCTCAGCCAGACGTACTACTCAAACACAAGAGGAGGGTGTCCAGGAAGATGACACAGACCTTGACGGTACTCCTGTACCGGGACAAGCCCTAAGCACCCGGTGCTAGGGTAACCGACTAGAGAGGTATTTTGGAATAGGCGTCGGACCACCAGACTCGGCAAGCACACAAACCACGATATACAATTCTTTATTATAAACCACGGTATACGAATGTCGAGCTTAGCTTGGCAATGGTCACCATGTGACCTCCAAGCCAATCAACGCCGACACATACACAAACCACACTATACACACTCATATGACCTTTATGTACAACCCACGATACACGAGTGTAAGGAATGGCTTATCATTGGTCACCTTGTGACCCTCAGGCCATCCTACACACAGCCGTTCATTAACAGGGTCATCACATGACTGCCAAGACCACACATTACCCTTATACACATTAACCACTAAATACCTATCTTAATACATTAACATGCTTAGCACAACACATAAGCATACCATTTAATATTGGAACGTAACCTTGCCCGTCATTGGTCACCTCGTGACCTCCATGACAACACACGCCCTTTAACACATTACCCTACAATAACCTTTAAAGAACAACCACAAACCCGGGCTAGGTCTACACCAGACCTTCACTACCCAACACCCAACATTCCCTTCGGAAATCAAATCGCGTCGAACAGAGGCGACGCCTCACAAATCGCGTTGACCTATTCGGATGCCACACAGAACCTTATCACGCCAGGACCCAACGTCGTGACCAGATCATGTTGGTCCTTCCAGACGCTATTCAAACTACTGTCGCGACAGGCCTTAGCGACGTGACGAGGTGGCGTCGGCCCGACACGACGCCACTAGACCCAAACCGGTCAAACCAACGATCATCACATAGTCGCTTTCGACAACATAGATGCGTCTCCACATAAACGCGTCGAGTCAACTAGACGCGACCCCAACACCGCCTTAACACGACGGACAAAACTCAAAACGCGTCGACTCAGTGCGACGTGTTCACATGATTGCATCGGCTGTCCTGGCCGCATTTCCACTGGAACAGGGGGTTCAGCTCATAGGCCACACCCCACCTTCCTCACAGGCAGAAATCCACACATAAATCCGGAGCAAATTCCATTCTAAGTCATTAAACAGTACAAACTAACATAACAAACCACCCTCACATACACCACCCCTTAAACCCCATTCCAATCCTTTCAAAAACATCATAAATAGGGTAGGAAGTCTCCCTACCGGCAGAAGACGCCGAAGCACGCCAAAACCTCCTCGTCGACGGCACGTCCACGCTCTGAGCATCGTCCTCGCATGGTTCCCACGCCGCACGAGCCTTCATGATGTCGAAACTGCCAGAAATCCGCCGGAGAAGCCACAGCAGCTCCTCCCCTGTGCCGAACAGAGCCTCCTCTGCTTTGTCTGGCCGAAACGAAGCTTTTATCACACTTTTGCAAATCGCGTCCGGAACAGACGCCGCATTTAACTTCCTTAAACGCGCCCCCTCTGTCCAACGCCAAACAGAACCCGCACGCCATGTGTCACAGAGGCGGTTCTCTGAATCGCGTCCGATATGTATGACGCGTTCAAATCGCGTCGCCTACATCTGCCGCGATTCCAAACAGTGAACCAACAATGCAATTGGGCTGGCATATCCGGCCCACACTGCTCACTCTGTGCTCAGAAAACCCAAACATAGCCCATTGACCATCTCTTGGTCAGGAGTACCACATATAGACCCGATAAACCCCGATCCGAACGACCGTACTATTACAACTCCTAACCTGGACAAAGAGAGAGGCAAGGGAGAGAACCATGGGACAAATTGGGGAGCAAGCATTGCAAGATGTCCAATTCTAGCCATAAGTGCACTCAAATGCACAACAACATGCTGCCACATGCCATCTTTTCCCTGCCCAGATGAGGCACAACAAAGGGGAGTCTAGGAAGATGGCACCAAACCCTTTTAGTGCATACAACACAAGGACTAAACCCCATCAGTGCACACAATGCAATGTACATACAATACCGAGGCACCTGACTAGTGAGGTATCGGGCAAGTCACATAGCATTGGCAACGTACCAAACTTGATGAAAACACATTGCAAAACCATTCACATCACAATTCCATATCATACACTAAAAGCCTAGGTCACTGCTTGCCTTAATCACAAATACGTCATACACAGTTACCACGATTAAGGTTCTAGAATACAAATATGGCAGTATCAATTGCCATGACTCAAACACAATCCCCATGGTGTCCGCGTTTAAGAATCTTAAATGCGTCTAGGTAGCTGCATTTAGAGACGTGGCGGCTGCAATGACCTAAAATTTGAGACCTGAAAGAGATTCAAATTCTGCATCACCAACTACGAGCCCAACGACTTAAAAAGGTTATAAACGGTCTAGAGAGATGAACAAGTGACTAAAACAATTAAAACCCACAATGAATTACAACAATAATGTAACATGCTTCCAATTTATAAATCAAATACACAATGAAAGGGGACACACCCTGAAGTTGTATGCCAAGGTAGCTTCTAGTACAACCTCCATGATCATGGCCTAGTCTAAGGTTGACACTACTCCTCACAAGCTCGCAATCTAAAAAGGTAGGGGAGTGAGCCTCATGAAGAAGAAGGCTCAGTAGGGATCCTTCGATCCACACACTCAGCCAAACATTGTTAGAGTAGATAAAATAAACTACCAAGTCTGCATTTCAGGAACTTAGGCCGCATGGAATTCACCGGCCTTCTTTGCTTAAAATCTGGAATCATATGTTCAATCCTAGGGCCTCCTTGTTTGGATGGAGAATATTACACCGTGCGGTGCCCACTGATGATAGAATTTCTAACTGTGGTGTTTATCTTGCATCATCTTGTTCCTGTTATACGTACCCCTCTACTGAAGACATGGACCATCTTTTTCTTAAGGGGGATCTAGCTGTGCGCTCTGGGACTGGGCCCGCCCCCTCCTTGATGGTTAGGTTATTGGTTCTCATATCACTTCCACTTATGGAATATCATATTTGTAGTCAATTGCCAGAGCGCTATGGGGTTCATTGCGACATATGTTGTGCTTCTTTTGTTGTGGAGATCTGGAAATGTAGATGTGCAAAGAGGTTTGACTCCACCTATAAGTCTGTGGGGAAGATCACTGTTGACATCAGATATGCTGTTAGTGTGGCTATTCAAGGTGTCATTTTTAAACATGAGTGTTCTGCAAATTCCCTTGCGATTCTGCGGACCTTTGGTTTTAAACCAACGGTTAAACTTAAAGTACCTAAGATTGTTAGGTGGATTCCTCCTAAACATGGTGTTTGTCTAAACATTGACGGTGCTTGAAAGGGGAACCCGGGTCCCTGTGGTGGTGGGGGATGTCTTCGCAATCCAGCTGGGGATGTTCTTCTGAGCTTTGCATTTTTCTACGGCCATGGTGATAGCTTGCTTGCTGAAGTTCGTGCGCTTGCTGATGGACTGAGATTGGCTGCGCTTCATGGATTCCACATAACTTCTGTATACTCAGATTCTCTTATTTTAGTCCAGTCGTTTATTCATGATAAATGCCCATCCTGGAAGTGCTCTTGGTGGTGGAGGCTGGCTCGGTCTTTGCTGCAACAGTTGCATGTTTGCGTGGCTCACTCTTTCAGGGAGGCCAATAGGGTGGCTGACACCTTGGCTTCCTATGCCTGTGATAGTCAAGAGAGATCGATTTATTCTTTATCCACTATCCCTATCATCTGTAAAGGACCAGTTGTTCTAGACAAATCTGGCCTACCTTCTGTTAGATTACTTTGATTCCTGCTTCTCAGGGGTATGCCCCGCTGGTACATGTATGTGTTTTTATCCATATATATAAAATCTTAGGCACAGGTCAAGGCTAGGGGAGTGAGAACGTTATCCCTTGCTGGGGGATAGCGCACTTAGCTAGCTCTTCGTCCCTGTGTCCTTCTGTTTTTTTTTTTTAAGATAAAATAAACTACAAAAACACTGCTAAAACCACACACAAAAAACAATAAAACACATCTTGTAGCAAATGTGAGGACAAGACCCCACGATCAAGACAACAAGGGTAGCCTTACGACCTACCAGCCTACCAAGACTTGATAGCTACCCCTCGGTTGCATGGCTACATAGCACCACTCTATGACTGAGCACACCACTAAAAACATTGCTAGTGTGAAGCCTCTACAGCACCACCGCTATACAATGACATGAGACTCCACCACATCTACGATAGTCGGCTATGTCGTAACTCGACACTGCATCACGCCAACAACAACTCAATAGCAGCAATATCATGACCACAACCCTAGTCTCAGCAAGGGCATGCTGCAACATGACGCACAACCATTCGGTACACTACACTTAGGCATCATGTTAGGCCAGCCGGTTCTTGCTAAGACTCACTAGGAAAACACCACAACTCTAACCAGTAGTCTCATAGTCAGGCACCCAATCTTAACTTCTTGACTGCCACTCCATGTCTGCTCCTCAATGTTGGATATCCACTAAGATCTCAATGTAGTACCCCAGAAAATTCATAAATTTGAAAATATATATAAATTAAAATTTTATCAATTAATAAATCAAACTAGTTAAAAAGGGTACACATCATTATTGCATGCGTAAAAACCCATATAAAAATTTCATAAAAATAGTAGTTATACTTTAAATAATGTTATCTAATGACCCATTAAGAAATTTGGGCATAGAAGAATCATTTAGACTAAGTTAAGAATTTATGCGACATATCATCGTAATTAAAGGATAAGTCGGAGAAACCATTATCACATATACCCAAAATGAATTATAAATCAAAATAAATACATGGGTAGACTTTAAACAATATGGGTTGATAGCCCATTATGAGAATTTGATCAATGGACAATTTTGGCCCATGAATAAATTCTCTAATAAAATAATAATTAAAACACATTAAGTAAATTAAGTACATGGGTTGTACAATTGAGCCATACATAAGTTATTGGGCCAAAAGTAAGAGCCCAAATGATGGATAAGGGTTAGAAATATTGAGATAAATAATATTAAATCGAATAAGAAATAATTGAATAAATAGATTTAAATTAGAATAAAGGGTGAATAAGTAGAATTAAACTAAAACTCATTAAGCTAAATTAGTAATGGGTTATCCTAAAGGTCCAAACATGACTTAGTGGGCCCCATTATGAAGTGCCCATCTTTAGATGGGAGATCTTTTGCCTAATTTCGGAGTTAAATATTAAGTAAATCAAAAAGGGGCAAGATAATCACTAAAATAGCTTGTAAATATCCTAAAAAGAGACCTAAGCCTATCCTAACCCTTTGCCCATGAAATTAACCCCCTTCCTAATCCTATTAGGTGATAAATGCTAGGAAATAGGGTGATAAAGATGGAAATTCAGAGTTTTATGGAAAGGAGGAGTTTTTAGAAGGTAAGACTCTCCAAACCCACCAATACACCCCCAACTCGTACCAACCAAACCCTAGATCATTGCTGAAGCTTTGGAGGATGAGGAGAAGGAGGTCTCGACGTGGAGAGCAAGGGAAGGAAGCTAGGAACTAAGGAGGGATTTCGTTCTTCATCAAAAACCCTAAGATTTCTTATCAGCAAGAAAATGTAGGAAATATCTCAAGCACAAATCACATAACTTTGGCCATAGGTAGCCCATACATCTATCTTTGAAAGCCCCATGATTTCCCCAATTTTCATTGCTCTATGAGAGCGAATTAAATGTTCAAATCTCTGTCATCATCCTATACCCGAACCTTCATGTTTACTTTCAATCCATGCATGTACTTGATCCCAGGCCATGCGAATATTCTCATAAATACTATATGTTGTTAGGCTTCAAACGCCCCTATTTCCCCCAATTTTCATCATGTATCCGTTGCTAATTAAATCATTTTCCATGACTATGCGCGTTTTAGGTCACCAAAATGTAACCTATTTAAAGCATGCCCAATCCATGTCTATTTTCAAATTACTCATCCCAATGATAGATCTACATGTCTACTTTCGTTTAAAACTAGTTTCATGATTTTTGGAGCTTCCTGTGATTTTATATCGATTTTAGAGTGGCCCTATATCATGCATGGAGGGAAGGAATCCAACCCAAAAAGGGCTGAATCTCCCTTTCTGGGTCGGGCCGCCCTTCTGAAATCGCAACGGCTCGACCCGTCGCGATCTCAGAAGGGACGTGACTGGCCGGTCTATCGCGTTATAAATACGACGGCCTGCGCCGTCGTGGTTTCCCTCCCAGCTCACCCGACCGGCCCGGTTTAGCTGTCGCGACCGGCCGCTGTGTCGCGATCTGAAACAAGACGGGTATCCCCGTCGCGATTTCAATAATTCGGTCAGAACACTAAATTACTCATATACCCCTACTCTATATGCCATTTAAACCTTGTTTAACTTTAATTGAGCACTGTTATAAATATTAACGACTGGTTAAGCAACATTGAGTATTATTTACATGTTTTAATTAATTTAAAAGCTAAGTGCACAACTATATCTGCTCTCATGATTTCTTTACACTTGCACATACTAAACGTTAATAATTGCCATTTGACCTTAATAACTTACTCAATAATCTATTCGTTAATTAAGTGTAATTGTTTCACTTAAATTCCCTACTATTTTAATTAACACTTGTTTCCATTTTATTCGCGTAAATTGTACATCGACATCGCGTCCCTCTGCCTTTGAGCACTCGAGGCAAGACAGACAACGTTTTGTTACACACCTTTCTTGGCATGGACCACCTCTCCATTGGGAATACTTCTGACTGGACCAGAGACTCCTTGTCAAGGCCTCCGTAACTCTCTTTGGCTTTGGCGCACGTCCATTACCGACGAGCTAGTTGTACCCTTAAAACCCTTTTCACCTTTAGGGATCAGTACGATCCAAACGACCTTAGTGTGTTCTCTCTTGCCTTGGGATCACGTCAGATCATCTAGCCTGTGTTCATAACACGGCTAATGGGTGGTTGTGACTTCTACCTGACTGCCGACACCCGACCTAATGATGTGCAACTGTGACTATCGTCTGTTTATCGTTGTTTTATAATTACATCCTGTTCTCCTCTACTATCTCTTTACTCTCATCTATTCACTTTCTCTCTACACTCTCATCTATTCGTCTATTACTCTCATCTCTTCTTGGTACTTTATTTGGCCATACAATTGATTGTCTAAGATAACAAACATGACTATCCAGGCAATAGGGCCCGATCTGGTCCTGGGGAGAGAGCCCGAAGAGTGCCATTTCCTCATGAGGGTCAACATGATCAGGGTGTGTACAGCATGCACTCAGTGCCATTTAAAACTATCAAGATTTAATCTATGACAATCAATATATCAATCACTATACTATCGTTCTCTGGGTTGACAAGATGCTAGACCAGAGCTGCTATCTCTACTAGTGCACTTTTGTGCAACCATATACACTATTTCATTATATGGCCAATCCTTTATCATGACTATTTTTGCAATATTCTTTTGGAAGTTTTATCGTTTTCTTGCTATCATGTAACATTATTCTCACAACTATACTTGATCATTCTCTCTAGTTATCCTGTTTTATAAGACATTAATCACTTAAAGCATGCCTGTTTACATGAGATATTAAGTCCTACTGAGCATTATCGCTCACCCTGTGCTATTGTTCTATGTGTTTTCAGGTAAGTCGGATGATGACCTTACACACACCAACGAGAATGGACTGGAGTAATGAGCGACCTGGCGTTATATCGATGGAATGATCTTAGTATCTTAGAGAGTCTAGTTAGATATTTACTCAATTATCCTTTCCAATGTAATGATGTTATTGAGCTCTATGTTTTGGCTTGAAATTAGTGGATGTAATAGTTTAGGTGATTTATCAATAAAATGAAGAGTTTATTACAATTATTATTCATTAGCTGCTCTAATTTTTGCGACTGTATGCGCAATTTATGTTACCATACACTTTGCTCTCGTCCCCCCGATTTATTCCGCTGCTAAATTGGCAGGGCGTGATAGTTGGTATCAAATCCTAGGATGTCCTTATTAGGATATTTTAAGTCTAGGATGTTCTAGGTAAACTGCCATGACATGTGTCTAAGTCAACCACCGTACCTATATGAGGATTGGGTAGAACCATGATTAAGGTTTAAATATATACATACATACATACATATATCACCTTAATGTTACTACAGTATCCTAATGCCAACCTTATTCTTGAAGGAACTCTTAAATGGACGTTGATCATATGCCACTGCAAGACGAAATGAGGTCAACTCAAAAACTAGTTCGGACTTTTCGGAAAGCCGCCCAACTGCTAGAAGGAGCCTTGAGGACGACCAAGAAGATTAGAAAAGTGACCAACAAGAATGGAAAAGGGAGACACCAAGATGGAAAGAAGGCAGACACACAAAATAAACGTAGCAAGGATTTTCACAAGATCATCTGCCTTCATTGTAGTAAGCCGAGACATGTGGTCAAGGAATGTTGGCGAAGCATGGGTGCATGTCTACGTTGTGGCAATTTGGAGCATCGAATGCGAGACTGCCCTCTTCTAAAAGAACCACCCACTAACACAAAGGATTTCAATTCTACAACAAAAGAGAACCAACCAAATGATGATAAAAGAAAAATAAAGCAGAATAAGAAGAACGACATACAATTAGCCTTTATTCGCAAAGGACGATGTGAGCACTGCAATAGGATAGGCCACATATCAGAGGAATGCTGGAGGAAAGCAGGCGCTTGCCTATGCTGCGGAAATCACAATCATCGCATTTTCGAGTGCCCTATACTGAAGGAGCAAGAGAAAGAGAAATGCCCGACTGGGCAAAAGAAGCCTGATCGACTTCAAGCTGCGCAGAAAATTGAGACCACCAAGGAGGATGGAGTCATGGAAGGTAACTCTAAACTTACACTGATTAATACATTTTAAGCATGAAATGATGATTCATATATAACCAAAGTAGTCGTGGAATTTGGGGACCAAATTCTTTTTAAGTGGGGGAGGATGTAGTACCCTAGAAAATTCATAAATTTGAAAATATAGATAAATTAAAATTTTATCAATTAATAAATCAAACTAGTTAAAAAGGGTATGCATCATTATTGCATGCGTAAAAACCCATATAAAAATTTCATAAAAATAATAGTTATACTTTAAATAATATTCTCTAATGACCCATCAAGAAATTTGGGCATAGAAGAATCATTTGGACTAAGTTTAAGAATTTATGCGACATATCATCGTAATTAAAGGATAAGTCGGAGAAACCATTATCACATGTACCCAAAGTGAATTATACATCAAAATAAATACATGGGTAGACTTTAAACAATATGGGTTGATAGCCCATTATGAGAATTTGATCAATGGACAATTTTGGCCCATGAATAAATTCTCTAATAAAAGGATAATGAAAACACATTAAGTAAATTAAGTACATGGGTTGTACAATTGAGCCATACATAAGTTATTGGGTCAAAAGCAAGAGCCCAAATGATGGATAAGGGTTAGAAATATTGGGATAAATAATATTAAACCGAATAAGAAATTAATTGAATAAATAGATTTAAATTAGAATAAAGGGTGAATAAGTAGAATTAAACTAAAACTCATTAAGCTAAATTAGTAATGGGTTATCCTAAGGGTCCAAACATGACTTAGTGGGCCCCATTATGAAGAGCCCATCTTTAGATGAGAGATCTTTTGCCTAATTTCGGAGTTAAATATTAAGTAAATCAAAAAGGGGCAAGATAATCACTAAAATAGCTTGTAAATATCCTAAAAAGAGACCTAAGCCTATCCTAACTCTTTGCCCACGAAATTAACCCTCTTCCCAATCCTATTAGGTGATAAATGTAGGAAATAGGGTGATACAGATGGAAATTCAGAGTTTTATGGAAAAGAGGAGTTTTTAGAAGGTAGGACTCTCCAAACCCACCAATACACCCCCAACTCGTACCAACCAAACCCTAGATCATTGTTGAAGCTTTGGAGGGCGAGGATAAGGAGGTCTGGACATGGAGAGCAAGGGAAGGAAGCTAGGAACCAAGGAGGGATTTCATTCTTCATCAAAACCCAAGGATTTCTTATTAGCGAGAAAAGGTAGGCAATCTCTCAAGCACAAATCACAAAACTTCGGCCATAGGTAGCCCATACATCTATCTTTCAAAGCCCCATAATTTCCCCAATTTTCGTTGCTCCATGAGAGCGAATTAAATGTTCAAATCTCTATCATCATCCTATACCTGAACCTTCATATTTGCTTTTAATCCATGCATGTACTTGATCCCAGGCCATGCGAATATTCTCATAAATACTACATGTTGTTAGGCTTCAAACGCCCCTATTTCTCCCAATTTTCATCATGTATCCGTTGCTAATTAAATCATTTTCCATGACTATGCATATTTTAGGTCACTGAAATGTAACATGTTTAAAGCATGCCCAATCATTGTCTATTTTCTAATTACTCATACCCAATGATAGATCTACATGTCTACTTTCGTTTAAAACTAGTTTAATGATTTTTGGAGCTTCCTATGATTTTATATTGATTTTAGAGTGGCCCTGTATCATGTATGAAGGGAAGGAATCCAACAGAAAAAGGGCTGAATCCCCCCTTCTAAAATCACGACGGCCCGACCCGTCGTGAACTCAGAAGGCACACGACCGGCCGGTCTATCACGATTTCCCTCCCAGCTCACCCGACCCGCCGGGTTCAGCTGTCGCGACCGGCTGCTGTGTCGCGATCTAAAACGCGATGGGTATCCCCGTCGCGATTTCAGTAATTCGGTCAGAACACTAAATTGCTCATATACCCCTGCTCTATATGCCATTTAAACTCTGTTTAACTTTAATTGAGCATTGTTATAAATATTAACGACTGGTTAAGCAACATTGAGTATTATTTACATGTTTTAATTAATTTAAAAGCTAAGTGCACAACTATATCTGCTCTCATGATTTCTTTACACTTGCACACACTAAACGTTAATAATTGTCATTTGACCTTAATAAATTACTCAATAATCTATTCGGCAATTAAGTGTAATTGTTTCACTTAAATTCCCTACTATTTTAATTAACACTTGTTTCTGTTTTGTTAGCGTAAATTGTACATCGACATCGCGTCCCTCTACCTTCGAGCACTCGAGGCAAGACGGACAACGTTTCGTTACACACCTTTCTTGGCATGAACCACCTCTCCGTTGGGAATACTCCTGACTGGACTAGGGACTCCTTGTCAAGGCCTCCGTAACTCTCTTTGGCTTTGGCGCACGACCATTGCCGACGAGCTAGTTGTACCCTTAAAACCCTTTTCATATTTAGGAATAAGTACGATCCAAATGGCCTTAGTGTGTTCTCTCTTACCTTGGGATCACGCCGGATCATCTAGCATGTGTTCATATCACGGCTAATGGGCGGTTGTGACTTCTATCAAACTGCCGGCACCTGACCTAGTGCTGTGCAACTGTGACTATCATCTGTTTATCGTTGTTTTACGATTATGTCCCTGTTCTCATCTACTATCTCTTTACTCTCATCTGTTCACTTTCTCTCTACACTCTCATCTATTTGTCTATTACTCTCATCTCTTCTTGGTACTCTATTTGGCCATATAATTGATTGTCTAAGATAACAAACATGACTATGCCAGGCAATAGGGCCCGATCTGGTCCTGGGGAGAGTGCCCGAAGAGTGCCATTTCCTCACGAGGGTCAACATGATCAGGGTGTGTACGGCATGCACTCAGCGCCATTTAAAACTATCAAGATTTAATCTATGACAATCAATATATCAATCACTATACTATTGTTCTCTGGGTTGATAAGATGCCAGACCAGAGGTGCTATCTCTACTAGTGCACTTTTGTGCAACCATATACACTATATTTCATTATATGGACAATCCTTTATCATGACTAGTTTTGCATTCTCACAATTATACTTGATCATTCTCCCTAGTTATCCTATTTTACAAGACATTAGTCACTTAAAGCATGCCTGTTTACATGAGATATTAAGTCCTACTGAGCGTTATCGCTCACCCCGCGCTATTGTTGTATGTGTTTTCAGGTAAGTCGGATGATGACCTTACACACACCAACGGGAATGGACTGGAGTGATGAGCGACCTGGCGTTATAGCGATGGAATGATCTTAGTATCTTAGAGAGTCTAGTTAGATATTTACTCAATTATCCTTTCCAATGTAATGATGTTATTGAGCTCTATGTTTTGGCTCGAAATTAGTGGATGTAATAGTTTAAGTGATTTATCAATAAAATGAAGAGTTTATTGCAATTATTATTCATTAGCTGCTCTGATTTTTGCGACTGTACGTGTAATTTATGTTACCATACACTTTTATCACGTCCCCCCGATTTATTCCGTTGCTAAATTGGCAGGGTGTGACACCCAATGTGCAGTAGAATAAAAACACGATTAAGATCGTCGGGATACTGACTAAAACTTGGTGTTTCAAGATTTTACAATGCAAAGTTAATGACTCTCCCACGGTCGATACATTAATCACGTTTCCCGGAGCCATCCATATATCATGCCCACAGTCCACATAAGTCGGTGGCGCAAGGGTCTCCACCATTGTGGTCTCCACCTAATGGTGCTTCCTTCACCTACACTAGGAGAAGGAGGAAAAGGAAGGGAGATAGGGAGCTATTGTACACATGCGAGATGCAGCAAAAGATCTCTTTCTAGCCCTTTAGACTTGTACCCCCCAAGCTTCCTCCCTTAGAGGAAAAGTGGCCTGCCAAGGAGGCCTCCCTGATTAGCCCCGAGACAGCCACATGTCCATTCTTTTAATGGCTGCAACTCTTGCATCTCTCTTGGAATATGTATTCCAAAAGTACCTTATACCTTTCAGGCTCTTTAGTGTGTGACCTAGTAGGCCCAACATCAAGCTGGTAATGGATTGATGAACCATTAAATCTCCATTTAACATTTATATCTAACTGGTTAAAACTCCAAAGTTGGATCATAAGAATTAACCCCTAATCAACAACTTTTAGTATGTTAAACTCCTTTACCTACTGACTTAGTCGATTAACTAGAAACATTAATCGACTACTTTTAGTATAGTAATATCATGCATACACACTCTTGAATATTCATTTGGATGCATAGCACACTGCATCATGTTCATGGCACTCCAATTCAGAGTTGCCCTTCAAATTTGCTCCCTTGTCCAAGTGTCCTCATAATTAGGAAGCTCATAGGGACCTTTGCTCATGATCTTCCACAACTCATAGTCTTGAACTCTCAAAAACACCTACATACGATTTTTCCAGTAAGTGTAGTCAGTCCCATCGAAGAATGAAGGCATGAACACTTAGTGTCCTTCAGCTAAAAATCTCCTACTAGCATTCATTATTCAAAATCTCTCATGATCGTTAGATCAAGCAATTAAACTATAAAATCAGAGAAATCCGCTTGATACCAATTGAAGAATTACGAAATTAACTATTTAGGGAATCTAGAAGGGGGTTGTATAGATTACCTCCAATTCAAAAACAGATAATACTTAAATTCAAAATTAATAAATGATATGAGAAACTAGTGTATGCGCATATTGGGTTTAAATTCAGTTGTGTGTGCAGAGTGTGAATTCAAGGCTAACAATATGACAGAAGTGAGGACAATTGTCGTGCCTATCAATCATCTAACGATGGAACAGTTCAAACCACAAGACACAAGGATTTAAGGTGGTTCGGATTACACAACTTGTGTATCCTACATCTAGCGTCCACACACATACACCAAATTGCTTATATAGCAAGTTCAACACATGCACAATAGCACACACACGATCTGAGATGATCAATGTCTCAGATCAAAACACACGAGTGTGAACTGAGCACAAGGATTGCTTAATTCAACAGTTCACACACTTGAGATGATGAAATTAAAGCTAGGAAGAACAGATGACAAAGTTGAATCCTCCAAGTTCTTCGTCCAGATCTTCTGACTTCGAGTTGCAGAATTATGGAGTAGATGCTTGAGCTCTAATGACGAATTTTACTCCAATTTGATCTCCTAAGATGAATCGTCTGGCTGTCGATCCTTAGAGCTTGAGTAGAGCACCAGGGAGCCTTCCTATGGTTACTTCTAAGTCTTGGAAAGAGTGTAGAGGCTCCTTTGTCCGAAAAAGGGGCAAAGGATTCCTTATATAGGTGCGTTCTTATCTCACACGTACATAGGGATTCATGTGTACAAGAAAGAGACGCCCTAATTAAGAGCACATGCTACTCACGTGTTGGCGCTGAGACTGCAATTGTCGACAGACGCATAGAGGTTGTCGACAGCTACTGCTGCAAGTCTTCTATCCAGAACTGAATCCTTGAGTATTTAGCTGGGTTGTCGACAGATGCCTCCTAGTTGTCGATAGCTACTGCTTGTCTTGATTTTTACATAAGCTTGTTGCTGAAGGCTTTCACTAGTTGTCGACAGACGCATCCCAGTTGTCGATAGCTACTGCTTGAATTCATCCATCCAGAAGCTATTGTTTGATGGTTGCTTCAGGTTGTCGACAGACAAGTATGTGGTTGTCGACAACTAATGTAGGACTTCTTTAATCTCTTCTATTTTCAGATTGAACTTGATATTTGTGCACTCCCTTGTATCATGTATTCTCCTACAAGCAAAGACCATCAACTTAGATATCATCATTAGAAGTTCATGAATCAAAGTGGGATATGCTTTAATAGATAAGGGCCATGACTGAATATCCACGGTTATGTGTCAACATGTGTGTTATAAGTGTCGACACATCAGTGCAGTGTAGTAAAATCATCATCAAGACACATATGAATTATGCCATCATCAAAACATATCAACAATGTATGTTCACACAATCATAACTCAACATTCTCCCCCTTTTTTATGATGACAAAAATTACGTTCATATTTCTTCCCCTTTTTGACAATATCAAAAAGATAGAAGGAAATATAAATGGCAATGGGGCACAAAGATTATATACAACAGTATGGAGGCAAGAAGAATTGGTTTCATTCTTAAGAGTGGCAAGCATTACATTTGATGCAAAAAGAGCATACATAAGCATTCCAGAATCTTACAACTGTAAATCAGTTACTACTACCCTTCCCACATTCTAAAAGGAGTCTCTCCCTTGACATTTTAAGGATTGTTATCCCCTGGAGGAGTGGGACGACGGGGACCTTGAGAACCATAAGAAGATAAGTTAAAGAAATTATCATCTTGAGGATTGGGAGGATTGTAAAAATTTTACAGATTCTGATAATCATCGTGTAGCTTCATTATTCCATAGTCCATGCCATCTGTGTTTCTAAAGTTGATTTTGTCACTCTTCAATTGCATCCATTCTTGTGTTCATCTGTAGCGTCAACTGATCAAATTGTGTATTGATTTGCTGTGTGAGATTGATCTGAAGTTGAGAAGCAACTGATCAGCAAAAAATTTCTTTATATCTCCAGACAATGGAACTTGAAGAGCACTGTGGACATCTTGCTTACGTGGAACATGTGACGGCCCTCATTATACCGGTACGGTCATACCGACCCACGTCGATATAGCGAGAGTCCTCACAGTGGGACATTTACCCAACGATACAAACAGCTGAGATACACGCGAATATACATAACAGAGTAGCGGAAGTCATAACAGAGTAGCGGAAGTAAAAGAGAACTATTTCCATTCATTCATCATCCACATTAAACATACATGCAGTTTACAATTTGCAGAAAGGAACTAAAATTTACATGATTTAAATTGCTGAAATAGAAATACAAAATGTCCACATATTACATTCTTTTCAAGATAATCCTAATACAATGTTCAAGTACATACGACGAATTACACAATCACAAGAAGCTCCAAGTAACTAGTCTCCGCGCTCGGAGTCCGTCTCCACCGTCTCCTCCAACGGTGTCGTGTCACCAACTACACCTGTACGCCGAAGCAAGGAGTGAGTCCAGGGACTCAGCAAGTAACGCTATACATGATATACACGTACAAGTCCTAGTGGTTTCTACATGCACATACAATTAGCAACACATAGCATGCTAGTTCATTCAAGGTTTCAACCTATCATGAAAGTTCTACAATTTTATACATAACGCATGCTTTCAGATTTCAAAATATAACATTCACCTATCACATGGTCTCTAATCCATTCACTTATGAACTTTAATCTTATAAAGAACCAAACATGAGAGTTATCCACATGGACAATTTACATATATGAACGGGGAACATAGTTAGCATGGAATCTACATGTTCTTAAGTACCTACATAACTTTTTCACATGCTTTAGGTTGCTGATTTCACATGGTTCAAAGACTATAAACATACACATGAAAGCTACAATGTGGCTTAGAACATAACACATGAACAATCCATCATGCCACTTTGCACACATACTCATTAATTGTTCCTAATCATGGATTCTAAACACTTTGCACACATAAACACAAGAAGGATAACATGCATTTTCTGAATTCACATGGTTTCAGATTTAGCCTCTCATGGTTTCAATAATACATTGCACATCTAGATTTTCACATTTTCCTTTTTCACAATTTCCTCTTTTCACATGGTTACACTTTTACACATACACATTCACATGTCACTTACACATTTACACATGGTCACATACACTTTACACATTACACTTTTACACATATTTTAGTGCCGTGACACATAGTCCAAACCACCAAAGAAGGACACATTCACATCACATAACACATAGGCACCATCTAGGCAATGCAATGGTGACTCTTGGACTGCGCAGACCGGGAGAACAAGTCTCCACCCTAACCAGTGGTACTTGTCCACCTCCAGGATTTCCCCCTATTGCCCTTAGGGTCACTTAACACAATGAACTTTCTCAGGGGGACTTTTCCCTGATACAGCTCCACTGCCTTCTCGGAAGCAGTATCACATTGGCACAGTTTACACTTTTACACATTTAACGTTTTACACATGGTTTTACACTTGGCACTCTTCATTTCATTCACACTTTCTTACTCACGTGAACACCTCTGTTTTTTTTTCCTAACATGGTACTACAGAGTTTTCCAGATTTAACACATAGTAAACACACCCATCATGCTGTTTTAAACAAAATAAAATCACATTACGATCATATATATACGAATTATTCACAATTTACATGAAAACACATAATTTTTATTTACTGTTCCAATTGACCTGAAATTTTAACCACATGCTGATTTCGGGTTCCAATCATACCCTCAATTTTTCAGATTTTTCTGAGCTAAATAGGATTTACAGAAAATCAAATACCTAATTAGCATATTATTCACAATTTAAGCTAACATGGGTCTAACACATTGGAAATTCATCCACTTACTGTTTTGCATAGAAAATACTATTGCATGATTTCAGAATACAACTTCATCCTAATTCATACATCTATAAATCAATTACCACAACCGCTTTTGCATGTTTTTAACTTTACCGAACCGAACTTTATTTACGATTCCACAAGCATGCATAATTTCCAAAATTTCAGAATCTACATACATGCCCCACAAATCTTCATGAATAGACTGAAAACAAGATATTCAACTAATCCTAATCATGGAACATTGATTCGCAAAATTTTTCCACAAGTTATGCTCACAAGTCTACAAGACATTATTGCCCCACATTCACCATCACACCACATTCAATCCACAACCACAATGCACAATATACATAGCTTATAGAAATACCATATATCCTCATCACGAAAATCATAACGAAATTAACGTATAGAAGGGACAGAACAGCTCACTGTTCTGTCCTGAAGAACTAGACGGCGGTCTCTGGCCGCTGACTCAGAGTCAGCGGCAGGTCGATGGACGCCAAGGAGAAACTGGGCGTCCAGGGACCTTGCCGTTTACTCAGGTCTGTGCAGAAACACAGACTCGAGCTCTGAAATTTGGGTGAAATGGAGGGTCTAGGACTCGAGGGAAATTCCATAAAAATTATAAAAACCTCCTAGACTCATACGGGGATACCATAGATAGGTCACTTGCCTTTCAAAAATTCTTCTAGGGGATTTAGGGGCTTGGTGAAGACCTCCTTGGGCAGTCCCAAGAAGTTGCAGAAGCACTTCCAAGATCGCCTTCCTCCGGGCTTCTGGTTGATCTCCACGCCGAGGGGATGATGGGGAGGCCTTCCCTTATGCTTCAGCTTCCTCCTTGTTGCAGAAGATCTCCAAATGAACCTCCAAGGGGTCGGATTTGGGGTTCACAAATGGGGTTTTCTCACAGAAAGCTCTAGGGTTTTCTCTCCTCTTTTCTCCTCTTGCAAGGGTGAAAGTGAGAAGTGGGGAGAGGCCAATTCGGGTTCAGGATGTAGGAGAACCCCTCACCCACTCACCATACCGATTAGACATGTTCAGAGCCGTTGGGGGACATCCCCCCAATTGTTGCCATGCCTTGCTTCAGAAGATAGCAGCTCTGCTCCGCATGCAGGCCAGAGAAGTCGACGTCCAGATCGCTGGACGTCGGAGCTAGGGTTGGCGTCTAGGTCTGGACGCTAACACCACCTCAACGGCCTGGGGATTGACGCCAATAGGGCCTTCGGTAAACCCTAATTTATGCAGAAAACCATGCATACCGGACATATATACATGCAATGTACATATAGTATCGTATCCACACTACCATCATGCAATAAGTACATTATTTATACTTAATATAAACACATGCATACGTAACTATACTATTTCAATACCTACGTAATTATGTACATACCTACACAAGCACAATATACACACGTAAACACGAAAATACGACGGAAATTCGAGGGTCTTACAGAACATCTGACAATTCCTCACTGTAGACGCAAGATTTGGCCCATCCCCGCGTAGTCTATGGTCCAATAAGACTTGTTTGACTGCTTGTTGACTTGCCTCAAATCCCATGTTAATGTCAACATCGATTGTCGTTTACCCTAGGTTGACGACACATACCCTTGACGTCTACTCCAGCTGACGTCCACATATGTTGACGTCTGCATGGGGTTGGCGGAAACATCAATTGACGTCAACCTGGGTTTACCTATTCTACGGAACTGCCCGAGATTCTCGCCCACTTGTCCCCCTACCTCGGCCATGCAACGCATGGGGCCATTCCCAACGGGCAAATGGGCCACCTTGGCACCCCCTTGACACAGTATAAGTCCTACTTGGCCCCCTCCCATTGGCCTAGACTTTCTACTTGGATTGCCACATGTTTAAGTGTGTTTTCTCACACTTGAGCATCCTATGCTCTCTAGCTCCACCCCCACTGCCTATATATGAAGGTCCTCAGCCTTCTAAGCAAGGGGAGGAGATGCTAGACGAGCCTATGCTTTGATGCCTTGAGAGAAGAGAGAGAAAATCCACTTCAAGCCTTGAGAGCTTCCACCCTTGCTTCCTCTCTGCCTCTCATCATTTGGAGCGTCTAGGAGGCTTCACCACGAGCTGGAGGAGCCCATAAAGCAGCCACCAATGCCTGCAAACGAGGATCATCTCCCTCTTCTCCTTCTCTTTCCTTCTTAGCTTTGCATGCTATTCACTCTACACACACACACTAAGCACGTAGTACACACTCCTACACACCTAAAAGGGGTTTTCCAAACCAAAAACGGAGGAAAGAAGGGTGGTCATAGCACTTGGCTACCCCTCTTCTCAAGCCCGCAACCGGTACGGGGCTCACCTTTTGGGTCATCTCTCTTCATTTCAGAACGTTTACTTCACTTCTTTAGAGTCTTATAGAGTCTTCTTTGTCGCAGGAACACCTCCAACAACACCGCGGAGCTTCTTCCTTTTGGTCGGCCGAAGGGGAGAAAGTTGGCATCCTGCCATCATCTGCTCATGAGGCTACATCATCGGCACGATCTGAACACTTCCTTGGGCATAGGTAAGGCCCTGGTGATCACATCCCGTTCACTTTCTTTGCTGGTTTCCTTGTTCTCCCCTTGGTCAACTCAGTCAACAGGAGTCAACGTGAAGTGAGAATGAGGGTCAACCAGTGTCACACGCCAACGCCCACGAGGGAGCACCAACGTTCGGGGGGACTCTAGAGTTTCAGGGTCAAAACGGAACGTCCACAGCTCTTCTTTGGTGATCACGGTGGGACAACTTCTGTCACTGCGGTTCTCAGCCTGCGCACAGGTAGACGTCAAATGATCTTGACGTCTACCTAGGTAAACGTCCACATCCTCTGCCATTTAGTTTTGCTTAGCGTCAACATCCTGTGCCGTCAACTTATTGTTAGCGTCCATCGATCCTGTCGTCTACTTGTTTCTGAAGAACTTGACGTCGTCAGTGTTGCCGTTTACTTCACCGAAGCTTGTTTTTGTTTGATTTCCTTTCTATTTTCTTTTGTTTGCCTTCTTTTTGATCACTGACGGTTCTGAGTCGCTAGGTGGGTTTCTTTTCTCTTCTGTTCTAGCCTCCCCACACATTTTAGGATAACCCCTTCTTGATTCACAATCTTTTACTTGGGGATTCCCTCTTGGGTAAATTGGATTGGCTTCAAGAAGAACTCCATAAGTCCCTAAATTCTGTGGATTCCCTCACGATACGGGGCAGGAGGACCTTTACCCTTCCAATTAGCTAGCCCATTCACCTAGCTTTGAGTGAGAGGTGAGAGAATTGGCCTTCACAAGTCAAGTTAACACACAACATTCAACATTTAAAAGATTTTGGGACATTGTTTAACAACATTGTTTGTGTAGAAATCCATATTTCTCCTAATAAAAGTGTGGTTAATCGGCCTAATCATCTTAAAATCAGTAGGTTGTGTGCTAATAGACTCTTGATTGAATTCTGTCAGCATGACTAACAATCTGGCTTTTGAGTATGATGATAATGAATGACGAATTTGTCAGAATGGTTAATTATAACATGCAACCTGAAGAGTCAGTCCAGTCCTCCTCTCAAGCTCATAATGAAGAGGTGTGTTTAAGAGTCAATCCCACCTATGCCCAAGAAACCCAAGATGACCCCAAATTCTCCAAGCTCATGTCTCTCTATTCGCCCAAGGATATCATTTCTATGCTCTCTAAGCATACAGTTCGGGTGATGGCTTCCCCTTCTTCTCCTTTTCCTTTCAATGCCTCTTCATCCAGGCCCACTCCCAGGTCTGTCACTCCATCTCGGATCCCCATCCCCACTCTTTCTCCCACCACTCCTGCACCAACTCCCATTCCAACTCCTCCCTCTATCTATCCACCCTATGTCCAACCCACACCCCCACTCAACCCGAATCCATCTCCAGGTCTGAGATGGAGGGTCTTGTTAGGAGACTCTTGGCTGAATATTTGTCCTTGTCTAAGCTTCACTCCCTTCAAAACTACTGCAAGCTCCCGAATGCTTACTTTCCCCTAAGTTTCAGGACCCCGAAATACCGTAAGTATGACGGGACCTCCGACCCTCAATTCCATCTAGCCGGCTTTCTTATGGATTCCCACCGATGGCTCTATGATCGGGTCCTCATGGTTCACCTCTTCCAACAATTGTTAGAAGGGGAGGCTCTGAGGTGGCTAACCTCCCTACATGCATCCGATTTTATTAACTTTGACATTGTCTCCAAACGCTTCATCTCCCACTTCTCTTACATGGCCACCCAAGTCCCCACACTTCCTGACTTGGCGGTGGAAAAGATGAGGCCGGATGAAGACTTTGTCACTTTTGCCAACCGCTAGAGATCCATGGCTTCGAGGGCTGACCTCTTCATCCCGGAGTCCCATGCCATCACCATGATAGTCACCAATACCACCCCCTTACTCAAATCCATATTGATGCTTAGTGAGTTTCCCTCCTTTGCACATCTTTACAATCGAGCTAGGGTGGTTCAAAACCAAATCAAGGACTCCTCTCTCCAGCCATTCTTTGAAGGGAAACCTAAGGGACGTAAGGCTCCCGCGGCACCTATCACCGAGGGGGTGACCGTCAATGAGTCCATCAGCGCTTGCAGTTAGCCATTAAGGCCCCCTAACAAACCCTCCACCTTTACTCCTCCCTCCAATCCTCACCAATTCCCATCACATCCCTTCAGACCCTATTCAGTTGTTCCTCCACCTTTTGGCTACACCCGTCCCGGTCCCAAGAGATCTCACTATCCTGCCCTCCCCGAATCCCTCGGAGACATTTTCTTCGCTCTCATGTCTTGCGATGCCATCCAACTTCCACCACAGAAGGAGGGTGTACATCCGAGGGCTGACACCTCAAAGTATTGTCCTTATCATAGGGCCCCCGGTCATGAAATCCACAATTATTTCACTTTCCGTGACTGAGTGTATGACATGAATGATCAGGGTAGGATCAATTAGGACGATGTCAAGGTCGCCATTGCCAAGTTTAGGTTCACAAGAAGGGACCTGGGTATAGTGCAGAACCCCCTCCCCAACCACCAAAATAACAACAACCTGTCCACCTCCAAGTCCCAAGAGAAGGTCAACACCATGACACATCCAGGACCTCGGGTTGTGAGAAGGGAACAACAGTGGGGGGTAGAAGGTTTTGAGGAGTGGTACTCGTGTCCCTCAGTAGAGTCATAGGAGCCCTCCACCACTGTCGATGCTATCCTGGATGAGCGGTCTTTAGTGCTCATCAGACCCGCTCGCCAAGATACCTAGTCTATCCCCAGTCCCTCCACCTATGAGTCACCCACCTATGGCTCCCAACCTCTCCAACTCATTCTCCCTAGGTCTCAGGAGAACATTCATGTCACCCTCCAGAACTGCATTGTTCCCCCACTCCCACAGCCATCTCAAGATGAGGAAGGTAGTGGACCTCCGCCACCTGTTGGCACCGAATATGATATTCTTCAACACTTAGACAAGACCCCTGCAAGGGTATCCATCTTAGAGTTGATTCGGAAGTCATAATCACATCAGTCCACTCTCCTCCAATTCCTCCAAAAGATCATGGTCAATGATGACCTTCCTGCTAATGGGGTGACCAACGCTATTCTTTCCCTTACCTAAGGACCCTCCATCTCCTTCTCGGACAAAGATCTTGCAGCCCCTGATTGTCGTTCACTTCCTCTCTATCTACTGTCACCCTCAATGGGGTTTCGGTGGATTCCACTCTTATCGACACAGGGGCTGTTAGGATCGGATGGGTGGATGGATCAGATCTAGAAGGGGGGGTTGAATAGATCTAACACCAATTAACGTGGAAGCTTAAACAATTAAAAATTACTTCGAATCAGAGATCAATTCACCCAAACAATTTAACGATCTGAAGTGATTAGAGTGTGTGAGCAAATCAATTAGTAGTGTGAACGAAATCCCTATGCATGCATCTAGTGAGATACAAGGGCAAACCACAATTCAAACCACTGCATAGAGGATTTTAGGTGTTCGGAAATCACCTCCAGTGACTCCTATGTCCATCCCTCACACAGTGAGGCCACACTACTCAAAACCTTGAGTACAACTCACACAGGAGCACGACGACTCCAAACACCCTTGAGCATGACGACTCAAGAAACACCTGGAGCACGACGACTCCAAACTCCCTAGCACGACGACTTAAGAAACACCTGGAGCACGACGACTCCAACTGAGCACGACGGCCAAAACAACAACCGAGTACGACGACTCCAAATGAGCACGAGGGCTCAAACCACACAGTGAGTGCGACGACTCACACACCAGAGCTCGATGGCTCACAGTACAAAAGCTAGATCAAATACAAAAGAGATCAAATCCTCTAGCAATGAATGATTCAAGACAGTTTCGTACACAGAAATTTGTACAGAACTTCATCCACAAATCTCGTTGACGAAATAATGAAGAACAAACTCAGAAGTAAGGCAAATAGATGTATAAAGAGTGTTCTTCGATGAAGAGGCCTTGCAGATGCTTCAATTGAAGAGCCTTGATAGAAATCGATGGAGATTCTCCTCAATTGACAATGCTCTGCTTTGATGGCATCTGAAATGCCAGAAATCCTTCTTCTTCTGAGCCTCTTCAGTTGGATCTGCTCCCTTGCCTTACACAGCAACCTTCTCTCCAGGGATTCCCCTTGATTCCCTTGTCCTTCCTCTTGAAAGGATGGCTTGCAGCTTCAGGAGATAGAGACAGATCTGGAAAACCCCCTTTGGCCGCCAAAATGCTTCTTCTAGAAGTGTATGGGCTCTCCTGCCCTTGGGGTACAAGGAGCATGGGTATTTATAGCCCCATATGTCCATAAAGTGCCTTGGGGTGCATGGGGCATGGAAACCTAGATCAAATCCCCTAAATCCCAAGCCGCCACATGTACAGAGAAATTCACGATTTTGACTTTCAGCCGGAGTGTGTCGACCTGCCCTGATCTAGTGTCGACCTGCTGTCCCATTTCTGCAAAACTGTTCTGCTGGAAACTGGGTCTAGTGTCGACCTGCCCTGAGCTAGTGTCGACTTGACCTTCTGGAATCTGGGACTAGTGTCGACCTGCCCTGATCTAGTGTCGACCTGACCTTCTGGAATCTGGGACTAGTGTCGACCTGCTGTCCCTTCAGGCAAACTGATCTGCTGGAAGCTGGGTCTAGTGTCGACCTCACTTGATCTAGTGTCGACACTACCAAACAAAATTGTGTGAACCTGAAAGTTTAACACATAAACTATTAGTACAAGATATTATCATTAAAATATGAATATTAAACATCAAAACATGTTGTTTAAGCATTATTGTGATATGTATAAAGTGTATAACATGTTCAACATATCATCATCAAATCACAACATGTCATCATTTTAACCATAATATGCCATCATAAAATCACAACATGTCATCATTAAATCACAACATGTCATCATTAAAATCATAACATGTCACAATATCTCATCATAACATCACAATATGTCATCATCAATATCACAGTATGTCATCATTAAGATCACAGTATGTCATCATTAAGATCATAGTATGTCATCAAAACAAGTATGAGTGATGTTCATTGGATATCATTAAATACAACTTTAGGAAGTTCCAAAGCACACTCAACCCAACAATCTCCCCCTTTTTGATGATGACAAAACATTCTCCCTTGACTGCAATAACTCCTCTTGACCATATGCATCCTTTGAACTTTCTCCCCATAATGAACATTCTCCCCTTAGAAACTTTTACTTTCTCCCCCTTTCAAGGAACTTTCTCCCCCTTTTTGACAGCATCAAAAGATAGACAAGAGAGAGAGACACAATGATGGTCGGAGACCAAAGATAAAAGTGGGAAATGATGGTTCAGAAATGATCAAAATAAGTGAGGCAAAGTGATATTGTCAAATGAGAGAAAAGATAATGTTTTTGTTATTGTGCAACAAAGTTTAATCACAAAGACACACTCAACACAAAGAATAGCAATTATAATGAGCTGAATGTAGTTAAAATAATGATGCAAATGTGAAGAAAAGTGACCTATATGAATGAGCAGAAATATTTAACAAGGATGTTAGGAGCTTTAAGTTTAACACAATGTAAAATAATAGATCTAAACTCAGTAGACATGAACTTAATTAAGGTCTTAAGCTTTTCTATCCTGTCTTTTTTATTTTCTTTCAATTTGAACTGGGAAAGAATACAAGAATAAATTAGTTAAATCTCACTTTTCAGTGCAAGAGATCACATTGATCAGATGCAAGACCTCCTGATTACTCAGTGGTTTAACTTTCATTATCTTATACAGAGTTGAAAATTTTGATTTCCACTTTTTGACGCGAAACAAATCACTTGTTAGTGAAATGGCCCGTTACTCAGTGGTTCAAGCATTTGCATTGCTCTGTTTGTATCTTTCTAGATTGATCATTTTTCTTTTGATATTTTACAGGAATATGTTTGCTTTGACCAGAGAAGTCAAGACTATGAATTTAGAAAGATTATTCTTAACATGTGGTAAAAATAAGGCTTAAACATACACATGTGAAATATTAAAGCCACTCATGTGCTTATAATAGTGTTTTGCAAATCATTTTAAAAACATTCAGTATTATGATTGCTTAACCTTGAAATGATACTGAATCTTTGAAATTAAACTAAATGCACAATGAGTTTAGTTTCAATGTCTTAATTCTCTCATAAGAAAAAATAGCACAAGGACTCAAAAATTCTGATGATTTTGGGGTTCAAGATAGACAACAATTGTCAAGAGAAATTAGTGAAGAATAGACAATAACTCCCCCTCAACAAACACTCCCCTCAACATTGCATAAAGGAATCTTGATACTTGGCGGAGATATATACTCACGCATAGTGAAAGTGTCCAGACAAGCTTAACTTGTCTTTCTTCAAATCACTCTTTGATATACCAAGAATACCAATGCAATGTGAGAGTGAGGAATTTATGAGCAAGAATATTTGTCAACAAACTGAATGTGAGTTGATGATGAATCAGATATGACAGAATATTTTTCCAGCAAATTTCTCCAGCATTTCACTCAAAGATTCTTTCGAATTCACTCCCCCATAAGATATGCATGATATGAAATGATCATTTAAGCAATTCAGATATGTTCATTCCAAGCAATTTGCACAGAAAGAGTATGAATATGATCAAGCATATTTCAACAGGCAATTTATTGAAGAAGAAGAGTTTTGCAAAGACTCAAAATAAAATTTTTGAGATTTTCATTTTGCTTGATGACCTTTATGCAGAAAAGACTATTGATACTTGGCGGAGAATTTTTCTCACGCATGATGATAGTTTCCAGATAAGCCTAACTTGTCCTTTCACATTTCACTATTTGATATACCACATAGTCACTACAAAAAGGGTCAATTACACTTTATTTTTAGCATGAAATTCATTACGTTTATTGAAAACATTTTTGAACATTTTCAAATTTACTCCCCCTTAATATGTGTATAGAATAAAAAAGCTAGCAAACAATTCACACATGATTATGAACACAATTAGCTTTAAGCATAACATGACTTTTGGTACTTGGCAGAGTATTTTACTCACGCATAATGATAGCTTCCAAACAAGCATAACTTGTTCTTCCACATGTCATTATTTGATATACCAAAAAGTCAAATCAGTTGACATGCACACAGAATCATGGTCATAGTTAAGCAAGCATGATAACATAAACATGATTCTAATTATTATGACATAAAGTTCATTGTTGGGAGTAACATTAAAACACATTTCTCATTGTTCAGATAAAAATTAAACATTCATTTTAATTCAAGTAATTCAAGTTTGAAATGATAAAGAAATTTTACCTGAACAGTCTTCATTTCTTTTTCAAAGATTTTACCTGTGTTCTCCAATCATTTCTAGCCTTGCACAACCAATATCTTGAATCCATTTACAGTGTATGGCTGCAAGACTTCTCAGCTTGCTAATCAAGCTGGTTTTGGGACCCACACTTGTTTGGGTCCTGCAATGAAATCAATGTTAGATTGCAACAAAGATTTCTGAATCCAAAATGCTTTTAATTTTTGTATAGATGCATTTCTTTCATTGATAGAACTATAAGCAGAATTAGTTCCATATTTTCTTTTTGCCTTGATCAATGCATCTATGTTTTCATGAAGTTTTCTATTTTTTTATTTTTAATATGAGCAGAAACAAAATGATTTTGTGCAACATTTCTATGCCTATACACATGGAATTTCTGAACATTTTCAGTATGAACATGATGTTTGTTCCTATGTGTATGAGCATGTGCATTAGACTGGAATTTTTGAGCATGCGCAACAAAATCATTTCTGTACCAACAGTCCCTAGAAATATGACCAATTTTATGACAATGAAAGTATTGGACTGATTTGACATGTTTATTGAAATTTTGATTTCTATTCCAGCAATGTTTGGTAAGATGACCAGGTTTATTACAATTAAAGCAAATGAGAGCATTTTTTACCTGGTACTTACCTTGGTATGTATGCATTTGCTGAAATCTCCTTTTCATGTGAGGAGGCTTACCATGAGGAGAAGGAGATACCTTTTTGTAACTCTTGGCATGATATGAATTTGGAATTTGCCTTGGAGCTTTTTGGATTGATGGAGGAAGTAGATGAGTCCTCTTGACAGTAGCATTCCTCTCTTTCCCTGTCTGTTTTTGAACAAGAACTTTCACTAGCTTTTCATTAGAATTAGAAGAGTTCTTGTTCGCAGCTTTAACAAATGTTACTTTCGTTTTATTTCCATTTTTCTTATCTTTCACAGAAGTAAGACTTGTGTTTTTAGTATTTTTTAATTCATGTCCAAGCTTCTGTTTTTCAGCTTTTAATGCAACAACTTCTTTTTCTGAATTTTGAAGTTTATTTAGCATGACATCCAAACCATTTTTCATCTTGTTCTTTTCATTTTCAAATTGAGTAATTTGTTTTTCCAAATCTTCAATTTTATTACTCAAATTGCTACATTCATTGTCCAATGGTTTGTCATGGAACAAACATTCAATCTTCCTTTTTAGATGATGATTTTCTTCAACAAGTTGTTTGCATCTCTCATTTATTTGATGATTATGAGCCATGTTAGAAATCTGTTTGTTTAATTGATCATTATCAAATTTGAAATTTTCATTGAGATCAATCAATTTTCCATTTTCATTTTCCAGATCAATAACTTTTGATTTCAATAGCTCATGGTTTTCTTTCAATCCATTCAGTTTAGTTTCATAGATTTGGACTTCATCTTCCAAATTCTCTTTCTCTTAATTTAATTTTTCAACTTCAATTTTCAAATTCTCATTTTCTTCTGAAAAATCTTTATCATTGTTCTGGAGCAATTCAAGTGTTTTTGTTAAATTTTCAATTTTTTTATGGCAATGTTTTAAAGTCTTTTTCAAATCTTTATTCTTAGTGTTCAGCTTTGCATTAAGATTTTGTATCTTTTCACAGAACTCAACCAATTCAGCATAAGACATGCCTTCATCTGTATCAGAATTAGAATTAGAAGTCATAAATGGATCTGGAATTGATTTACCTGATCTTGTAGACCCATTTGAACTCTTGTTTTCTGGAGAGGATGCAGAATGCTCTGAGCTCTTGGAATGTGCAATTAGAGCCAAAGTCTTTTGAATTGTTGATTTTCTGGATTCATCGAAGCTCTTCTTTGCCATTAAGTGCTTGTGAATTTCTTTTGCTCCTTTTCTTTGTGAATCCTTTCCATCACTGCTGTTGGCCATAAAACATAACTCCTCATTTGCTGAACTTGAAGAGTTCTCTTCATCATCCTCACTTTGGTCTTCATCCGACCAAGTTGCAATCATGACTTTTGGCTTCTTCAATTTGTTATTCTTCTTGTGTTTGTCCTTTTTGATCTCAGGACACTCACCTTTCATGTGTCCTTTCTTGTTGTACCTGTAGCAAACAATATCTTCATCAGCTTTTTGATTTCTGCTAGCATTAAAATTTGAAGAATGATCATTCCTTTTATTAGAAGAATATTTTTTCTTTCCATTGAATTTTCCTCTTCTTGATTTTAAAAATTTTCTGAATTGTCTAGTCATGATGTCAAGTTCATCCTCATTAGACTCAGACTCATCAGAACTTGATGTTTCTTGATCTTTATCTTTGTTGCTTGATGAAGCCTTAAGTGCTACTGGTTTAGCCTTAAACATGTGTTCTTCATTTCTCTTCAGATTTATTTCATAAGTCATTAAAGATCCTATGAGTTCATCCAAAGAGATTTTGGATAAATCCTTAGAATCTTCAATTACTGTAGCCTTTGTGTGCCAAACAGATGATAGAGAGCGCAAGGTTTTTCTTACCAGATCAGCATCAGTGTGTTCCTTACCTAATGCCTTCAGTCCATTGACAATTATCATAAACCTAGCAAACATTTCAGAAATCAATTCATCAGATTTCATCATAAACAATTCATATTCAGAAACAAGTATGTTTGCTTTGATTTCCCTAACTTGAGATGTTCCCTCATACATTAATTCAAGTTTATCCCATATTACTTTAGTAGATTTACACATGGATATTCTTGAATATTCTTTAGGGTGGACTGCACACTGAAGCATGTTCATGGCACTGTAATTAAGAGTAGATTTCCTAATCTGCTCTCTAGTCCGATTTTCCTCATCTCCCTGATTTTCATAAGGACCCACTTCAACTATCCTCAAGATTTCATAGTTTTGGGCCCTATGAAAAACTTGCATGCGATTTTTCCAATAAGAGTAATCAGATCCATTGAAAAAAGGTGGTCTATTAATGGAATGGCCCTCAGCTACAAATCCTTGGAAATCCATCAAACAATGAGAGACAGTAAAAGAGCAAGCAAACAATTCAAACAATTAATACAGAGATCAAACAGAAGCAATCAAATCAGATCAGAGATAGACATTAACCCGCTTTGATACCAATTGTTAGGATCGGATGGGTGGATGGATCAGATCTAGAAGGGGGGGTTGAATAGATCTAACACCAATTAATGCGGAAGCTTAAACAATTAAAAATTACTTCGAATCAGAGATCAATTGACCCAAACAATTTAACGATCTGAAGTGATTAGAGTGTGTGAGCAAATCAATTAGTAGTGTGAACGAAATCCCTATGCATGCATCTAGCGAGATACAAGGGCAAACCACAATTCAAACCACTGCACAGAGGATTTTAGGTGGTTCAGAAATCACCTCTAGTGACTCCTACGTCCACCCGTCACACAGTGAGGCCACACTACTCAAAACCTTGAATACAACTCACACAGGAGCACAACGACTCCAAACATCCTTGAGCACGATGACTCAAGAAACACCTGGAGCACGACGACTCCAAACTCCCTTGAGCACGACGACTCAAGAAACACCTGGAGCACGACGACTCCAAACTGAGCACGACGGCTCAAAACAACAACCGGAGTACGACGACTCCAAATTGAGCACGACGGCTCAAACCACACAGTGAGTGCGACGACTCACACACCAGAGCTCGATGGCTCACAGTACAAAAGCTAGATCAAATACAAAAGAGATCAGATCCTCTAGCAATGATCTGATTCAAGATAGTTTCGTACACAAAAATTTGTACAGAACTTCATGCACAAATCTCATTGACGAAATAATGAAGAACAAACTCAGAAGTAAGGCAAATAGATGTAGAAAGAGTGTTCTTCGATGAAGAGGCCTTGCAGACGCTTCAATTGAAGAGCCTTGATGGAAATCGATAGAGATTCTCCTCAATTGACGATGCTCTGCTTTGATGGCATCTGAAATGCCAGAAATCCTTCTTCTCCCAAGCCTCTTCAGTTGGATCTGCTCCCTTGCCTTGCACAACAACCTTCTCTCCAGGGATTCCCCTTGATTCCCTTGTCCTTCCTCTTGAAAGGATGGCTTGCAGCTTCTGGAGATGGAGACAGATCTGGAAAACCCCCTTTGGCCGCCAAAATGCTTCTTCTGGAAGTGTATGGGCTCTCTGCCCTTGAGGTACAAGGATCATGGGTATTTATAGCCCCATATGTCCATAAAGTGCCTTGGGGTGCATGGGCACGGAAACCTAGGTCAAATCCCCTAAATCCCAAGCCGCCACGTGTACAGAGAAATTCACGATTTTGACTTTCAGCCGGAGTGTGTCGACCTGCCCTGATCTAGTGTCGACCTGCTGTCCCATTTCTGCAAAACTGTTCTGCTGGAAACTGGGTCTAGTGTCGACCTGCCCTGAGCTAGTGTCGACCTGATCTTCTGGAATCTGGGACTAGTGTCGACCTGCCCTGATCTAGTGTCGACCTGACCTTCTGAAATCTGGGACTAGTGTCAACCTGCCCTGATCTAATGTCGACCTGCTGTCCCATTCAGGCAAACTGATCTGCTGGAAGCTGGGTCTAGTGTCGACCTCACTTGATCTAGTGTCGACACTACCAAGACAAAATTGTATGAACCTGAAAGTTTAACACATAAACTATTAGTACAAGATATTATCATTAAAATATGAGATATTAAACATCAAAAACATGTTGTTTAAGCATTATTGTGATATGTATAAAGTGTATAACATGTTCAACATATCATCATCAAAATCACAACATGTCATCATTTTAACCATAATATGCCATCATTAAAATCACAACATGTCATCATTAGAATCACAACATGTCATCATTAAAACCATAACATGTCACAATATCTCATCATTAAAATCACAATATGTCATCATCAATATCACAGTATGTCATCATTAAGATCACAGTATGTCATCATTAAGATCACAGTATGTCATCATCAAAATCAAGATATGAGTGATGTTCATTGGATATCATTAAAATACAAGTTTAGGAAGTTCCGAAGCACACTCAACCCAACAGGGGCATCCCCATTACTCATACATATGTCTAGTAGGTCTTAAGTATTTTTTTGGAATTTTATTCGAGTCATGGAACCCCAATTTCACCAAGTTTCTTGCGTTCAGTCTGTGTTTTGCACAGACAGGAACTTAACGGCGGGATCCCTTGCCATTAAGATCCTAAGTTGGCGGCATGCTATACTGCCGTTAACCTGAGTAAACGGCCAAACCCTTGCCGTTTAGTTCTTCAGGAAAGAACAGTGAACTGTTCTCCCTTATGTGATTTATTTTTTCAATTTCCATGCATGAGGTTATACAATAATTATTATAAGCTATGTAATATAGATAGTGGATCATGTTGTGTAATTACTGTGAGTTTTCATTAATTGTATTAATTATTAAATTTGTCTGAAATGCATGTTAAACAGGTTCTAAACATGGTAAATCACTATTTACATAATCCATGTGGAATTTAAGTGCCATAAAATTTAGACGATGTGGATGAGTGTCAGTTCATGTTATGGAAATTTAGGAATTTTCCAATGTTTATGTAATTAGTTATAATTTCTGGACTGAAAAACAGGGAGTATGAAAGAGGTGTTTTAAATTTTCAGTAAATCATATGATGCTTGTTAAATACCGGGAAAATTTCTATAATGTTATGAGTGTTAGACACAGGGTTGTAAACTGTTAATTATGACCATAACATTGTGAATCCATGATGAACTGATTTATGAGTAAACATGCAAATGATTATTCCATTTTCTGTAAATTTCGTATAACTCAGAAAAATATGAAAATTTGTATGTATGATCTATAACCTGTAAACAGCCCGTGGTTAAAATTTCATGTGGATTGGGCAACAGTAAGTGATATTTATGCAATTCACGAAGAAATGATTAACTAAAGCATGTTTATTGTGATTATAGATTTGTTAAATGGTTTCAACATGACTAGTGTCATTCCCTGAATGTTTAAGTCTTGTTAACAATAGTGCCATGTTAGGGAAACTGAACCATGTACATGAATGTGAAAATGGAATTAATGTTTTAATTAGTGTGAAATCGTGTGTGTGTTAAATTGGAAAATGTGTAAACTATGCCGTGTGTGACACTGCTTCCATAGAGGGCTGTGGGACCGTACCATGGTAAAGTCCCCATGGGAAGGTTCAATGTGTTTGATATCCTATGGTCATTAGGATGAAATTCTGGAGGTGGACAAGTACCACTGGTTAAGGTGGAGAGGACTTCTCCCAGTCTGCGCAGTACCAAGATTCATCACTATGTTGCCTAGGTGGCATCTATGTGTTATGTGAATGTGTTACATGTGTCCTTCTAGTGGTGGTTTGGACTATGTGTCACGGCATTTAAATGAGAATAATGTGATTGTGTATAAGTGAAATTGTGTAATGTGTAAGTGAATATGTGAATATGTGAAACCAATGTGATAGCATGTAAAATTGTTAAATATAATATGATGGTGTTAGATCCACGCCAAAACAGCATGCTCATTATGTTTTACAAATGTGATATGCATGTGGAAGAGTACATAGAATCCATGTTAGGAATATTCTTCCTTTATGTGTAAACTTCATGCATAAATTGCTATCATGTTACAACGCATTATAATTTAGCTACCATGTGAGTAAATATACAGGAAGCATGCAGTAGGTATATTATTGTGGAATAACATAAACTATGTACCATGTGTTATGAAATTGGTAGAAGTATCATGATAGGCTTTCTTTAAAGATTGTTCCACCATGCCGCATGTATTGATTAATGTAATTGAAGGTAAAATGTGCATGTGATGTATGTATGTATAATGTGTATGGATTACTTGCTGAATCTTTTAGACTCACTCTTGCTTCGGCGTACAGATTTAGCAGGTGACCATACTTCCTTGGAGGAGATTGTTGAGAGCGATTCTGAGCGAGGAGAGTAGATTGTTGTGGAGTCACCGAAATTGTACTTTCTTTTCCATAGTATGAAATTTGAGACTTGTGTAATTGTGGATGAACAATGTAATTTGGATCTAGAATTTCATTATGTGGACTTTAGTTTCTTTTAAATTGCTATATGGGCTATGTATGTCGAATGTGGATGATGAAATAAAATTGATAGTTAGTTCTTTTACTTCCGCTGTTCTATGACTCTATTTGTGTACATCTCAATCTAGTGGTAGTGTTGGGTAAATGTCCCACTGTAACGACATTCATTATATCGACGTGGATTGGTATAATCGTACCGATATAAGGAGGGTCGTCACACCGCGTCTCTGAACGTTACAAGATCATAGGTGGTATTCTTCACAAGAAATCCCTTAGTGGGGTCTATCTCTGTTGCCTTGATGAGATCGAATCTCAAAGCATTGTTGAAGCCGCTCACTCTAGTGAATGTGGTGGCCATGTCAATAGTAGAGCAATTGCCCAAAAGTTGCTAAGACACTATTACTGGCCTACCATGGAAGAAGATTGCACTCATTTTGTTCGTCACTGTGCTAAATGCCATCTCCACGGTGACAAGATCCATGCTCCTTCCTCCTCTCTTCACCCCCTCATTGCTCCATGGCCTTTCGCCATGCGGGCATTCGATGTGGTCGGTCCACTCGCGGACAGAACTGGAGAAATCCGTAAGAAGTCTTTCATTCTGACCGCCACTGAATACTTCATGAAGTGGGCTCAAGCAGAAGCATTCATAGAGGTCAAAGTTTCAACAGTCATTAAGTTCATCAAGCACAACATCCTTGCAAGATTTGGCGTGCCTCGGGACATCGTCACTGACAATGGACCACAATTCACTTCGCAGGAGCTTCGCGACATGTGTGGTAAATATGATATTAACTTGCATCATTCATCTCCAAATTATCCACAAGGTAATGGACAAGCAGAATCTACTAATAAAACTCTCATCAAAATCATAAAGAAAACTTGCCGATCTCACAATAACGCTGATTGGCCAGACCGCTTAGTTGAGGCTCTGTAGGCTTACTGCACCTCGGTTCGAACTCCTATAGGGCAAACTCCCTATGCTTTAACATATGGATCAGATGTTGTACTCCCATATGAGGTCTTTGTCCCTTCACTAAGAGTTCAACTGGATTCCGAGCTTGACCCCAGTCAACGTCGGGAGGCTTTATTAGCACAACTTGAACTCTTAGACAAAAGGCGAATGATAGCGGCCGACCATGCACAGGTTTATTGTCAAAGAATTGCATGTTTTTATGCCAAAAAAGTCCTTGAGAGAAAATTTGAAGTGGGTGAAATGGTCCTAAAGCGCAAAGTCATTAAGGCACCAGGTCCCAAGAGTAAATTGCAAGAGAATTGGGAAGGTTCGTTCGTTGTCAAAGAAGCATACTCAGGGAATGCGTATAGGTTAGTGGACGCTGAGGGAGTTGAGTTGTCACATCCGTGGAATGCAGTCAACCTCAATAAGTTCTACCCTTAGTCAGTCAATCAGTCAAGTCTGTTCATTCATCACTTGTCAGTGTCATGGGTTTGAGACTCTGCTTTTTTCGCTTGGTCATTAGTAAGGTAGGATCTCTTCACACACCACACGATGTTGGAGTATTGACCATTAGTTGGAAAATCATAAGTACACTTGGATGTGTCTAATTAAGTCAATGTAACCTCTTTTCTCTTCTCACTCAGTCAATTTTGAAAAAGGGGCAAACTACAAGTAGGGGACCACCCACTCTCACCTGAAAAACAAAGTCATAACAAACAGGGGTAATGCAAATGCAAAGGTAAAATGCCAAACCAAGCCTGAATGGCAAATAAGAGCCAAAAAGTCAAAAAAGGGTAGCAAAAAGTATGTACCCAGAAATAGGCTGACTAAATTAAGGAGGTAGCAAATAGTACGTGCCTCCACCAAGGAATCAAAATGAAAAGTACCCCTGAAACTAATTGAAAACTAAGTTTTTCAGTGTGAGATGTTGGTTTAGGAACAAAAAGTGGTTTGGACTGAATCTTCACATGACTTCCTATTTACTTCTTCCAACTCCTCCCACTAGGGGCAATTTGACCTTGTAAGACCTTCCTTGGTGGAAAATATCAAGAAGGCTAGGAGAAGTCTCCAATGTCAAGGATATCATGCATGATCCCCCTTGCTTATGGCCTCTGTGATTAGGTGGATTATGAAGACCCTATACCTTGACTTGTGATGAATATGTGTCTTAGAGTCAAATGATCCAAAATAAAAAAAAAAGTAGAAAAAAAAAGAAAGTCAGTTGATGTGTACATATTTTCGTTGATAGTTCCACTATTGTACATATTTCCCCTCTTATTGTAAATAAAAAAAACAAAAACAATCAGAAAAAAATCATAAAATCAAAATCCAAAAAAAAATTAGTTGTATCATATACATATACTAACATATTTCCCTATTTTCTTATATATAAAAAATACATGTACATATTTCCCTTCAGTATTTTATTTATGTTCCAATCTTTAATTAGATTTAGCCCCTTGACCAGATCTCAAGAAAGGTATATCTTTTAGGCAAGGGGCTAAAGATAGATCTACACCAACGTTTTCCTTTAAGTGTTGTGGATGCAGGAACAGATGTCGGCAAACCATTCAAGCACACATTGGATGAACAAAATGCTCAAAAGTCCACTATAAATGATCAAGTTCTGTACATAGCATGACGGGGGCATACCCCTAGTGGTACATCTGGAGCCTCGCTTCTCACTGCTCCCTCGTCTCTCCCTCGTTAGGCCTCTGCCTATGCGAGCTGCTCACCTCCTCCTCCTCTCTCTCTCTCAGCGCCAGTCTGAGAGAGGTGGTCTCGTCGCCGTCGACACCGTTGATTGTGGTCCTCCTCCTTGCCCACTGACGGGTCTCCTAGGGATAGGATGTAAGGCCCTCAATTTCTGTGCATATTATATATGTTTGATGCTTTGTGTTCTGCCCGAAATCCCTTATTAATATCAACATCCCTTGACGTTAAGAGGTTTTTGACGGCAACTTTTGTGCCGTTGAATGTGTGGCCAGAAGAGATAGACGTCCACATCGAATGACGCCTATTTTTGGTTGATGGCAGCTATGTGGCCGTTTACTTCTCCGGTTGTGTTTGGGTTTTCAGATCTGAAACCATCCCGTTTTCTTCAGAGTTTGATTAGGAAACCCATCCCCAACGGTCAGGACTCTTAAGACCTAGGTTTACCCCGACTCTATTGTCTATATAACCTAGACATCTCTGTTAGGAGAGGACTTTTCTCACCTAGGGCTATTTGGGTTCCGGGGAGAGAAAAAGAGAATTCTTGTGAGGGCTTGATCCGGCAATTCGAAGGCTGCACTGACGATCTTCTACGACTGGGAGGCTCACCTAGAGGTGGAGGAGTTCTCCTAACTCCGGGGGATCGATTGCACGAGCGTGGAGATCAGATCAAGGTGAAAGACATCACCTCTTTGGCTTGGCTGAGGAGGGCTTCATCGCCAAAATTAGATCTTCAGAGGTTTTTAGAGAGGCAAGTAACTTAGGGGTTTCGTCCCTAGACTTATCACCTAGAGTTTTTCTAGATTTTTAACTCATGTCCTGGACCCCCAAAGTCTGTGTTTTCCTGTGTTTGGTCTGCACTATCTGCAGACAGATGGTTGACGGCAACCTTGTTGCCGCCAAGTTCTTGAGTTAACAACAATCGATTGTGCTGTTAACCCACCCTGACGGCAAGACCCTTGCCGCCAAGTTCATCTGGATTTCAAAACAGTGGTTTTAATATCTGTGATGTGATTTTCGGGGATTTCTGGATGTTTGTACATGGTATAAAAATTCTAGTTAGTTAGGTATGTTATTAGGTCAAACCATGAATTAATGTTAATTTTTTGATAATAATTGTGAATTATAAAAAAAAATTAAAAGGAAAAATGCATGTTTGATAGGTTTAAATTCAGAATAAATGGATATGATGCATGATATTATCTCAGGAAATTTCCATGAAACTAGGGTTACTGTATACATGTTTTAAACTGTTAGATCTGACTGTTCACTATTTATTATGATAATTGAAATATCTTGTTAAATGACATGAAATCTCTATTAAATGTTAAAAATAGATATACTCTCATGAAAATTTTGAAAAATTATTAATATGATATGTTTCATGTGTAGAATTTGTGGTTAAAATTTGGGACTATTCTGATGATATCTGTAGGTATTGTTTGTAATTGTAAAGGTCTTAAAAGACTTATTGAGCATGATTATTTAAGGAACGGTATTTTCAGTGATTAGTATCATGTTTAGGTACTGTAATGCATGATTTAAATTCTATTAGACAATCATGATAGGTTTTGTAACCTGAATTATATGTGTGTGAATGGTATGCATGTGAATGGACCAATAAGTACATGTAAAATGATGTTAATCATGTGAATAATTGAGATAATGTGATTAAGTGAAATGTGTGCCGAAATTGACACTGCTACCATAGAAGGCTGTGGAGCCGTACTATAAAAAAGTTCCTATGGGAAGGCTCAATGTGTATGTGATATCCTGTGAGCATCAGGATGAAATCCTGGAGGTGGACAAGTACCACTGGTTAGTGTGGAGAGGGCTTCTCCCAGTTCTGCGCAGTTACCAAGATTCGTCATTAAAATTGTAGTGCCTCAGAAATTTAAATGATTTAAAATATAGGAAAATAAAATTATGGAGTACAAATAAAATAAAAATCATGGTTATATCAACTACTTGAATTATATTGCTCCCAAAAAGGTGAAATCAACTACTTGAATTATATTGGGCCAAAACAACCCTAAATGGGCCAAAGATCAAAACCCAATAGCAATAAACCCCAAAATTCGTATCCATAATTAAGCAGAAAATAGGAAAGAGCAAATTGGGGCTAAAACTATGGTAATTAGCCATGGATGGCAATCAAATTCGTGCCTAGCCATGGTGGGAAGGTTCCTATTGGCATTCCTACTCTAATTGGGAGGAGAATCCACAAAGCAAATTTAATTTAACTATTTTCATTGCTTGACTATTGTTTTATATTTTTCATATAATTCATTGAAGGCATCCTCAAGACTATCTGAATCAGATTCAAAACAAGACGTAAAAGAGGTTTCAGAATTTACCTGATCCAGTCCTGCCATGAGGGTTAGATTTATTTTTTCTTCTTCTTCAGATTCTGAACTTGTAGCTTCTTCATTGTCCCATGCTGCTGTCATTGCCTTTCTCTTGTACCTTCTGAATTTCTTTTCTTTTCCTTTCTTTTTCTCAGATCTTTCAGCTTGATCCTTCTTCTTCAGCTTAGGACGTTCAGATTTGTAATGTCCTAGTTGATTGCACTCGTAGCAGGTTGGTTCCTTCTTCTTATCCTTTTTGAAGAATCTTTTTGAACCATACTTCTTCTTCTTTGCAAGAATCCTTTGCAGTTTGCTTGACAACATGGCTTCATCATCACTGTCATCTGATTTCTCCTTTGAGTCTTCAGAGGAAGAAGAATCTGCAGCTTTCAAAGCATTTTGCATTTTCTTTTTCGATGAACTTTCAGAAAATCTTTCCATATTAATTTCGTGAACCATTAAGGAGCCAATTAATTTGTCAATAGAAAGTTGAGTTAAATCATGCGCTTCTTCAATGGCGGTGACTTTGAGGGTCTAGACATTAGTTAATGATCTTAAGAATTTTCTTACAGTTTCTTCATTTGTAAGAATCTTTCCTAGTGAACTTAATCCTACTATTATATTTGAAAAATGATTGTACATTTGAGTTATATTTTCATTAGGAAGCATTTTAAATTGTTCATAATGAGTGACAAGAATATCTATCCTAGTTTATTTTACTCTATAAGTTCCTTCACATGTAACTTGTAGTTTTTCTCACATTTCTTTAGCGTTTCCAAGCAGATAGTCTATTGAATTCTCTTTTAGATAAAGCACAGCATAGATAATTTTTAGCTTTGTAATTTCGAGACATGTTTCTCTTATTAGCTATGAAGAGAGCAGAGGTAGTTTCACCAAGTATAGCAAAATCACCTTATTCTATACCTGCCACAGATCAAAATCTGTGTCTCTGATGAAGCATTCCATCCGCATCTTCCAATACTGATAGTCCTCACCATCAAAGAATGGTGGCCTTGTAAAAGACTGACCTTTATAGTTGTGGCCTTCTGCTGCCATCTCTTCTCAAATTTTTCGATTCTTCTGAGAAGACCTCGCTCTGATACCACTTGTTGGATCGAGATGGCACTAATGATGTCCTAGAGGGGGGGTGAATAGGACTTCTTGCGTTTTAAAATTTTTATCTGAAATTAGACAACACTAAATAAAATTGTTAGTGTTTAGTGTAGTGTGTGAAACAAGTGTAAGTTGGCGAAAATAATCACACAAATGCACAAGAAATTTTATCCTGGTTTGACCCTTCTCACATGGAAGTCCTACGTCCAGTCCTCAAGCAAACCACTTGAGATTTCACTAACTGCCAACAAAACTTGGCCTTCTCTCACCCTTGAGAGGAATTACAAGACCACTTGCTCCCAAACAAGTCTTCCCTTAACCAGGGGTACAACAACTACCTACACAGGTAGGTTTTCCCTTCACAAGAGGGGCACTGTAGGGAACAAACCTCCTGCGGGTTGTACATACAGAATTGAAAAACACTTGTGTGTTTGCTCTGAAGGATGAGCAAACACAGGGAATCCAGAAAGGAAAACAAATAACAAATTACAGCTCTAATCCTTTCTGAATCAAGGAGGGTGGACTAGAGAAATGATCTAGTTACACAGAGGCCACCCAACACAAAAAAGACTTCTGTGAAGTGGAGAGCTTGGAAATTTTCAGACTGTGAAAGCTCTCAATCTTGCAGCTCAGTAGAAGGCTTGTGAAGGTTCTTACTAGAAGAATGCAAGTGTGAGTTGAATGTGTTGTTAACAGGTTTTTCACACACTTGATGTTTTTGTAAGTTCCAACTTCGGCTTCTATATATGCTTCAGAAGATATTTCCGTTTGAAACTATCCGTTGGAGATCTAACCATTTGAGGAGTGATCTTTGATCCTTTGGATGTTGTTGAGATTTTTTTATCCATTAGTCCTTCAGCTTTTCAACGGCTTCAGACCATGTTGTAGCTTGACAACTTGGAAGACAGTCTTCAATTAATGTTATGTGAAAGCTCCATGCTGAAAACGTACTTAATAAATGTTCTGCAATGAGGACAGGACAAAAGACAAGATACCTCCATACTTTTTGAGGTAGGTGAGTCAGAAATATGTGCAAAGTATGGAAACCTCGGATAGATAAAAGTTCAGTGCAATAAAAGACGGACAGACAGTTGCATCGGTCAGTAAGGTGAGGTTCTGGCAGTGGTAGGTGAGCCTCTGTCAGATATCCCATGCGTCTGATGGCATTAACTGCAAGACAACTGCTGAAAAAGAAAACCTAAACTTTTGACATAAAGCAAGAGACCAATTTGTATAAATATTTTAGATCTTTTTAGAGATAATTTTTGTGGTTATTTTGAATATAATGTATCCTACTTGTCAGAATACATTAAAGAAAAAGTGTCAAGACAAATTATTAACCTGTAGGATATACAAGCATTATATGTTTTATAAAAGATCTCATTAGGCAAATATCAAACAATCAAGATCTCATGAAACTCATGAAATAAAATTTTGCATAAAAAAAGAGTGTACAGAAGTTGTCAGAGAAGTCAGAGTTAGAATGATATGTACTTTGACTCTCTCAGAGTTGGAGTCAGAAACTGAAATTCGACTCTACAGAAGTCGCAGTGAGACTGACCATGAAATTCAACTTCTTGAAAGTTAGAGTAAAAAACCATCAATTGGTCATACTTCGACTTCTGAAGGAGTCGGAGTGAATACTTCGACTTCTAGGGAGTTGAAACAGAAGTTGGAGTGATGACTTCGACTTCTCAGGAGTGTTCATCAATCGATACCTTAATTCGACTTCTAAGGAGTCAGAGTCAAGTCTTCGACTTCTAAGGAGTTGGAGCAGATGATGTTCGACACTTCGATTATTTATGGAGTCGGAGTCCATAGTCGGAGTAGGTATGATACATAGTGTACTCTGTGGACTTAGAAAAATTTTAAGATAGTGTTGATACAGTATTATACAAGTTATGTTCTCTGTGATATATGTACCAGTAGATTTGTTTGTAGAAGGGTCTTTAAAAAGTTGTTCATAGCAAAATCACCATTTTAAAATAGTTTAAAATCTTAAACAATTTTCTTAGGGATAGTTGCTCAACACACAATATTTCAAAGTCTTTATAGAGTTAGTCCATACATTTGGAAAATATTTAATAGTGAGTTAAAGATAGTTAAGAAAATGGGTAGGACTAAGTAACTTAGATTCTAACTGAGTTAATTGTTTTACAGGCAATGGCAAGCCATGGTAGGCATAGTACCCAGGCTCGGGAGGACGAGCAGAGGCGTGAGGAGAGGGGTGAGAAGTAGTGTAACGCCCCGGCGCGGAATATCGGAGCGGGATTACAGTTATTAAATAGTACAGAGCGAGAAAATAAATGCAAACCATTGCACAATTGGATAACACCAAATGAACTCCAAATTTCATTAATAATCCAACAATCTCCATTACATTCACTAATAACTCATCATCTTCATAAACTGACTATACATCAACGTATCAGAGCCAAAATAGGGCCCATAGTACTTTATTCAAAATCAAACAACATTACATAAATGAATATATCTGACTCTACATAACTAACTAACTGCTACTACTAGACAACACGTGCTGAATGGTCACTCCGAGTCTCCTCATCGTCCCTCCCCCGTGAGTGGGTCATGATCCGACTCACCTGAAACACATTAAATAATACGCAGGGAATGAGCGAATGAGCGCCATAGTCAGGCACTTAACTATCTCATGAACACAAGCATGCTTTAAATAGTTAATTTTAAAGGCAGTTATCTAGAGAGTAAAGTCATGTAGAGCATGTCACGATACGAGACGAGAGAACAATTGCAACTGCACAGGGAAAATAGTACACAAGAACGACAATAGAATGGCCATGTAACGATATAACATGTAAATTGCACAACGGTGCACTAGTAACGATCACGCTGCACTTGTAGATATAGCACTTTGATTGTCATAGATTAATCTAGATAGTAAAATGGCGCTGGATGCATGCCGTAAACAACTCATGCTATCATTTTAACTCCCATGGGCACTGGCACTTTTCGGGCGCTCCTCCCAGGACCTGATCGGGCCCTATTGCGCTGGCATTAGTCATTTCTTTATCTTAGACAATCATACAAATGGCCAATAGAGTACCAAGAAGAGATAGAGAGTACTAGACGAGATAGATGAGAGTGTAGAGAGATGTGAACAGATAAGAGGATATGAACTGTAGATGAGAGGGGTACAATCGTAAAACGACGATAAACACGATAGTAACGGTTGCACAGCACCAGGTCAGGTACCGACAGTCTGGTAGAAATCACAACCGCCCCTAGCCGTGCTGTGTACACGGGTCAGGTGGTCCGGTGTGAACTCAAGACGAGAAGGAACACTAAGGCTTGGATCGTACTGATCCCTAAAGTGTAACGGGTTTGGGGTACAACCAGCTCGTTGACTAAGGACGTGCGCCAAAGCCAAGAAGACTTACGGAAGTCTTGACAAGGAGTCCCTGGTCCAGTCGAGAGTATTCTCGGTGGCGAGGTGGTCCAAGTCAAGGGAAAGTGTGTAAAAACGGGTCCGTCGTGCCTCGAGTGCTCGAAGGCCGGGGGAAAACGATAACGGTAGATAAAATGCGCGAGTAAAAAACGGAAACAATTGTATTTAACAAAATAGGGTAATTTAGTCATTTATTTCGATAATTTATCGAATATATTATTGCATAATTTATCGGGGTCAATTGGCATTTAATAATGTTGTGTGTGTGTAAGTGTAAAGAAATCTTGAGGATATGACAAGTCGTGCAAATGTCATTTTAAATAATTAATTTATATCATTAATGCCATTTATTAATTTACCAAGTCAAATTAACTATAACATGAGTTAATCATGGCTAATTAAAGGGTATATAGCTTAAACAAAATGGTATATGCACAATTTTCAATTTTGGCTGATTTCTTGAAAACGCGGCGGACCTACCCGTCGCATTTCAAGTCGCGACAGGGCGGTCGGGCGCGACACGGGGCCTGGCCGGTCTGGCCCGGTCCGGGGTGAATCGCGACGGCCCGCGCCGCCGCGTTCTTGACGCGATGCCATCGGCCGGCGCGACCCCACTGTTATCGCGGCGGGTCGCGCCGTCGCGATAACATGTGGGTTTGCTCTTTTTCCTTTTTTCTAGGGCGAGCCCTCTGTGATACATGGACGTTCTAAATTACATATAAACTAGTATGGTGATCCAAAAAGTACGAAATCAGTTCTAAACGAAAGTAGACATGTATATCTATCAACATGCACGATTAATTTGAAAATAGACAAGGTTTAGACATGCATTGATCAGGTTACTTTTCGGTAACCTAAACAGGCGCAGTCAGTGTTCCACGAATTATTCAGGGATGAATACATGATTAAAAATTACGAAGCCAGTGGCGTTTGAAAGCTAACACGATTTAGTATTTTAGAGAATTTTTTCATGGCATGGTATCAAATATGCACGATGTTTAAAGGTCAACATGAAGAGTCGGGTACAGGCAATAGATAGAGATTTAAAGATTTAATTCTCCCACATGGGAGATTGAAATCGAGCAAGACCAGGGGCGTTTGAAAGCTAGTATCATGTAGTATAACTGAGAATTTTATCATGGTATGGGAATAAGTACATATCAGGAATTAGAGAAAACATGAGACCTCAGTTCATGAGAACAGCAGATTTCACGAATTAAATTCGCCCGAATGGATGAACGAAATACAACGAAACCATAGGGCTTTTAAAGAGGTACATGAAGACTACCTATGGTAATTATTTCACAATTTTTTATTGAGAGATTGCCTACCTTTTTCGTGAAGTAAGAAAGCCCTAGTTTGAATGACGAAAATAAGAGAACCCTTCTTGCTCCAAGCCTTCTCCTTCCTTGCTCTTGGTCCAGATCTCTCCTCTTCTTCTCCAAAGGTCTTAGCACGAAATTGTGGGGTGTTTGGGTCAAATGGGGGGTGTTTTGATAGCTTATAGAGTTCTAAATCACCTAAAACTCTTTCTTTCTCATCCAACTCCGAAAATTGACATTTATCTCCCACTTTCTTTATTTATCCCCTAATAGAGTTGGGATGGGATCCAATTTGGTGGGTAGAGGTTTAGGATAAGTCTAGGACTCTTTTTAGGATGGGTATGAACTATTTAATAATTATTTAAACCCTTCCTAATTATCAATTTTTTATTCCGAATTTGGCTTAATTATTTCTCATCCCATGATGGGCTATCCCTATTTAGGCCCATTCCATTGGTTTGGGTTATTAGAGTAACCTTAATAATTTAGCTTAATGGATGTTGCATTAATTCCCTTTTATTCCATGTATTCTCCCTTTATTATAATTAAATCGATTTATCTCATTTATTAAATAATAATTTTTATTTTTCTAGATTTTAAAAAGCAAGGTGCTACATCCTCCCCCTCTTAAAATAATTTGGTCCCCAAATTCATAGGATCGTAAGAGGAAGAATGACTTACTGAATAATTCCGGATAATTCCGTCGTAATAATGCTTCGGGCTCCCACGTGGCCTCTTCGACTTCATGGTTTCTCCATAATACCTTCACCACGGGTATAGACCGATTCCGAAGCTGTTGCATCTTCTTGTCTAAGATCTTCACTGGCCTTCTTCATAGGTCATATCCTTGTTCAGAGTAATGTCATCATCGCTGATTACGTGCGATGGATCGTACACGTACTTCCTCAGCATTGACACATGGAACACGTTATGTACGGTAGAGAACTGGGGAGGTAGTGCTAGTCGTATGCCACCTTCGCCACAACTCTATCTAATACTTCAAATGGACCTATGAATCTCGGTCTCAGCTTGCCTTTCATCCCAAACCTCTGAAATCCTCGGGTCGGGGATACTTTGAGCATCACATGATCTCCAGCTTGAAACTCTAAGTCCTTCTTCTTTTATCAGCATAGCTCTTCTGCCTGGACTGAGCTATCTTAATTCTGTCTCTGATAATTTGTATGTCTATGCTAGTGCTCTGCACCATGTCTGGTCCCAGCCATTGCTGTTCACCTACTTCGTTCCAGCATACTGGCGATCTACAACTTCTGCCGTACAATGCTTCAAATGGTGCCATCTAATGCTGGCCTGGTAGCTATTGTTGTAGGCGAATTCAATTAGTGATAGTTGTTCATTCCAATATCCCTCAAAGTCTATAGCACAGGCTCGCAGCATGTCTTCCACTATCTGATTGTCCTTTTAGTCTGTCCATCCGTCTATTGGTGGAAAGCTGCGCTAAAGTTGAGTTTGTGCCTAGGGCAGTCTGGAGTCCCTTCCAGAATCTAGAAGTGAACCTAGGGTCACGATATGAGACAATGGATACTGGAACTCCATGTAGTCTGACTACTTCTTTCACATACAAAGCTGCTAACACATCCACACTCCAAGTGCTCTTAACGGCAAGGAAGTGTGCGGACTTGGTTAAACGGTCCACAATAACCCATATAGCATCAAGTCCACCACGAGTTCGGGGTAAGCCCATGATGAAATCCATTTCGATGCTTTCCCACTTCCATTCAGGTATGTTCAGGGGCCTAAGTACACCCGCAGGATGACGGTGTTCTGCTTTTACCTGTTGACAAGTGAGGCAGTGTGCAGCATGCTCAGCCACCTCACACTTCATGTTTGGCCACCAAAATGACCTTTTCATGTCTTGGTACATCTTGGTTGCACCTGGATGTATTGTATACTTGGTCTTGTGGGCTTCATCCATCAGTTTCCTTTTCAGCTCTTCATTGTCAGGCACACATGTCCTGGCTTGGAATAATATTCTTCCATCTTCAGCGATGGAGAAGTCTGGCTTGTCAGCTATGGTCTCCCTTACTCTGATTAGAAACGGATCATTAGCTTGTTGCTCTCTGATTTTGACAAAGATGTCGGGTTGAGCTTTAAGGTTAGCCACTAACATCTTATCACTTCTCTTTTCAATATTCAGATCTAGACTGGCGAATTCCTCTAACAATTGCATCTCGCCCATGACTAGACAAGATATCGAAGCTACTGGCTTTCTGCTAAGTGCATCAGCTACTGCATTACCTTTGCCTGGGTGATATTGAATGTTGAAATCAAAATCCTTCAAGTACTCCAGCCATCTCCGTTGTCGCATATTGAGCTCCTTTTGAGAAAATAAGTACTTCAAACTCTTGTGGTCGGAGTAAACAATGAATTGTTCCCCATATAGGTAATGCCTCCAGATCTTGAGTGCAAATACCACAGCAGCTAGCTCTAAGTCATGGACATGATAGTTAACCTCATGTTGCTTCAATTGCCTTGATGAATAGGCTATCACTTTCTCATTCTGCATTAATACGCAGCCTAGACCGATTCCAGATGCATCAGTGTAGACTGAGAATCCTGCACCTTCGACTGGTAATGCGAGGATAGGTGTAGATGTCAACAATTGCTTGAGTGTCTGAAAGCTCTTCTTGCACTCCTTGCTCTAGACATATGGGTTTTCCTTCCGCGTAAGACGCGTAAGAGGTACAACTATCTTGGAGAAGTCTTTTATGAACCGTCTGTAATATCCAGCCAGTCCAAGAAAGCTTCTAATCTCGGTGACATTGGTCGGCCTTTCCCAGTTCAGCACAGCTTCTACCTTGGAAGGGTCGACAGCGATACCATCCTTGGAAATGACATGGCCTAGGAACGATACTTCCTCGAGCCAGAATTCACACTTGCTCAATTTGGCGTAGAGTTGGTTGTCCCGCAAGATTTGCAGAGCGATCCTCAGATGCTCCTCGTGCTCTTCTTTGGTCTTGGAGTATATGAGAATATCATCAATGAATACAACGACGAACTTGTCGAGGTAGGGCGGTAGATGCTGTTCATTAATTGCATAAAAGCTGCAGGAGCATTGGTTAGTCCTAAAAGGCATGACTACAAATTTAATGACCGTACCTGCTCCTGAAAGCTGTCTTGTAGATATCTGCATCTTTAATCCTCATTTGATGATATCCCGATCTAAGGTCAATCTTAGAAAAGTATTTTGCTCCTGATATCTGATCAAATAGTTCATCGACACGCGGCAGAGGGTACTTGTTCTTGATAGTGAGATTGTTCAACTGCCTGTAATCGATGCATAACCTCATAGATCCGTCCTTCTTCTTGACGAACAACACGGGTGCTCCCCAAGGAGAAGTACTTGGCCTAATAAAACCCTTTTCTAGAAGTTCCATCAATTGCTCTTTCAACTCTTTCAATTCAGCAGGGCATCCTGTAGGGTTGGCGTGAAACCGGTGCAGCTCCAGGTACAAGATCAATTGAGAAATTTACATCTCTCTCGGGTGGAATGCCTGGCAGCTCATCGGGAAACACGTCTGGATATTCTTGCACTATATGGATGTCTGATATCTTAGTTGCTTTCTTCTCAACTACAATTGCGGCGAGAAATGCCACACAACCCTTTCTTATCATGTTATGTGCCTTTATAGCAGAGACGAGAGACAAGTGCCTCTTGTGTCTACGTCCTGTGAAGATCAACTTAGGGAATTCACTAAAAGAAATTTTCCCTCTTCTACAATCCACGATAGCCCCATACGTGGATAGCCAATCGGCTCCCAGAATGACATCGTAGCCCTCCATGGGCATACAGATCAAGTCAGCTCTTAGATTGAGTTCACCAACCTTAACACCAGCTAATGGAAAATATTTATTCAATTGAACCTTTTCTCCTAGTGGTGTTGTGATAGATAATTCAAATGTGATAGATGCATGTTTCTCATTTAGGGTATCAGCAAATGCCTGTGATATAAACGAATGTGTAGCGCCAGTATCGAACAAAACAAATGCTGAATGAGAAAAGGCTGGTAGTGTACCTTCCACCATGCCACCTTCCTCGGTGGTCTCTACCTCTTGCAGGGCTTGAAGTCTGCCTGGCTTCTTTGGTCCCGCAGGACGCTTCTCATTTTCTTTCAGTAACGGGCATTCAGGGATCCGATGCTCTCGGCTCCCACAACGAAGGCATGCACCTGCCTTCCTCCAGCATTCTTCTGTCGTGTGACCAAGCTTGTCACAGTGTTTGCATCTGGGCTTGTTGTTAGGAGCAGTAGTAGTGGGGACTTTGGGCTTCCACTCCTGGCTTGGCCCGTCAGTGATACTTAATGGCCTTTTCTTGCCATTAGTAGGCTTTCTCATACTCCGGAGTTTGCTCTTTCCTGAACATTCTACCTTGATGCGCTCAGTGAGTTCAGTCGCATCTTCCAGGCATTGTGCTCTCCTGACCATCTCTGGGTAGGTCTGAATATCAAATGGTGCCAGCTGTGTAATATATGCGGGTCTAAGCCCGTTGAGGAATCTCTTTGCCTTCATCCTCTGGGTACTAACTAGATGATTGGCGTAGCGAGCCAATCGAGAGAACTGTGCCTCATATTCAGCAACCGTCAGGTTTCTCTGTTTCAGAGCGGCGAACTCGGCGGCTTTCCTTTCTTGAACTCTTTCTGAAAAATATTTGGAGTTGAAATGCTCCTTAAACTCATTCCATGTAAACTGAGCATCTGCCCGTGTGGCCTCAATGAACTCCCACCACGCACGGGCGTCCCTTTCAAGCTGGAATGTGGCAAGTAACAGCTTATCTCCATCCGCACATTGCATGACACGGAAGATACGCTCAATCTCCTTGAGCCAATTCTCGGCCTCATCAGGGTCTGCGGTACCGCTGAATCGAGGCGGGTTCATGTTGCGGAAGTTCCGGTGCAATTCACCAACTCCTCGGTTGTTGTTGTTATTATTGGCTCCAGCAGCTTAGAGTAAAGCTTGAGTGAGCTGCTGAATTGTGTGCTGCATGTCACGGAGTTGAGCACGCTCCGCTGCCATTGTTTAGTTCCTTCAAAAGAGAATTAAAATGTAAGTCGTTGAGTTTGCACTAAGTTTATGCGTGTGTGTATCCATTTTATCTTATTACCAAGGTTCTACCCATCTCACATAGGTATGGAAATTAGACTCTAAGTCAAGGCAGGTCAAACCTAGATCATCCTATACTTAAGAATAACCTAGGCTCTGATACCACAAAACTGTAACGCCCCGACGCGGAATATCGGAGCGGGATTACAGTTATTAAATAGTACAGAGCGAGAAAATAAATGCAAACCATTGCACAATGGATAACACCAAATGAACTCCAAATTCATTAATAATCCAACATCTCCATTACATTCACTAATAACTCATCATCTTCATAAACTGACTATACATCAACGTATCAGAGCCAAAACTAGGGCCCATAGTACTTTATTCAAAATCAAACATTACATAATGAAATCTGACTCACTAACTCTAACTATACTAACTGACTACTACTAGACAACACGGTTGCTGAATGGTCACTCCTGAGTCTCCTCTCGTCCCATCCTCGTGAGTGTGGTCATGATCCGACTCACCTGAACACATTAAATAAATACGCAGGATGAGCGAATGACGCCCAGTAGGACTTAATATCTCATGAACACAAGCATGCTTTAAATAGTTAATGTTTTAAAGGCAGGTTATCTAGAGAGTAAAGTCATGTAGAGCATGTCACGATAACGAGAGAACAATTGCAACTGGCACAGGGAAAATAGTACCACAAGAACGACAATAGAATGGCCATGTAACGATATAACATGTAAATTGCACAACGGTGCACTAGTAACGATCACGCTTGCACTTGTAGATATAGCACTTTGATTGTCATAGATTAATCTAGATAGTAAAATGGCGCTGGATGCATGCCGTAACACATCCTATGATCATTTTAACTCCCATGGGCACTGGCACTTTTCGGGCGCTCCTCCCAGGACCTGATCGGGCCCTATTGCGCTGGCATTAGTCATTTCTTTATCTTAGACAATCATACGAATGGCCAATAGAGTACCAAGAAGAGATAAGAGAGTACTAGACGAGATAGATGAGAGTGTAGAGAATGTGAACAGATAAGAGGATATGAACTGTAGATGAGAGGGGTACAATCGTAAAACGACGATAAACACGATAGTAACGGTTGCACAGCACACAGGTCAGGTACCGACAGTCTGGTAGAAATCACAACCGCCCCTTAGCCGTGCTGTACACGGGTTAGGTGGTCCGGTGTGAACTCAAGACGAGAAGGAACACTAAGGCTTGGATCGTACTGATCCCTAAGAGTGTAACGGGTTTTAGAGTACAACCAGCTCGTTGACTAAGGACGTGCGCCAAAGCCAAGAAGACTTACGGAGGTCTGACAAGGAGTCCCTGGTCCAGTCGAGAGTATTCTCGGTGGAGAGGTGGTCCAAGTCAAGGAAAGTGTGTAAAAACGGGTCTGTCGTGCCTCGAGTGCTCGAAGGCCGAGGGAAAACGATAACGGTAGATAAAATGCGCGAGTAAAAAACGGAAACAATTGTATTTAACAAAATAGGGTAATTTAGTCATTTATTTCGATAATTTACCGAATATATTATTGCATAATTTATCGGGGTCAATTGGCATTTAATAATGTTGTGTGTGTGTAAGTGTAAAGAAATCTTGAGGATATGACAAGTCGTGCAAATGTCATTTTAAATAATTAGATTTATATCATTAATGCCATTTATTAATTTACCAAGTCGAATTAACTATAACATGAGTTAATCATGGCTAATAAAGGGTATATAGCTTAAACAACATGGTATATGCACAAATTTCAATTTTGGCTGATTTCTTGAAAACGCGGCGGACGACCTACCCGTTGCGTTTCAAGTCGCGACAGGGCGGTCGGGCGCGACACGGGGCCTGGCCGGTCTGGCCCGGTCCGGGGTGAATCGCGACGGCCCGCGCCGCCGCATTCTTGACGCGACGCCATCGCCGGCGCGACCCCACTGTTATCGCGGCGGGTCGCGCCGTCGCGATAACAGGTGGGTTTGCTCTTTTTTCTTTTTTTCCAGGGCGAGCCCTCTGTGATACATGGACGTTCTAAATTACATATAAAATAGTATGGTGATCCAAAAAGTACGAAATCAGTTCTAAACGAAAGTAGACATGTATATCTATCAACATACACGATTAATTTGAAAATAGACAAGGTTTAGACATGCATTGATCAGGTTACTTTTCGGTAACCTAAACAGGCGCAGTCAGTGTTCCACGAATTATTCAGGGATCAATACATGATGAAAAATTACGAAACTAGTGGGTTTGAAAGCTAACACGATGTAGTATTTTAGAGAATTTTTTCATGGCATGATATCAAACATGCACGATGTTTAAAGGTCAACATGAAGAGTCAGGTACAAGCAATAGACAGAGATTCAAAGATTTAATTCTCCCACATGGGAGATTGAAATCGAGCAAGACTAGGGGCGTTTGAAAGATAGTATCATGTAGTATAACTGAGCATTTTATCATGGCATGGGAACAAGTACATATCGGGAATTAGAGAAAACATGAGACCTTAGTTCATGAGAACAGCAAGATTTTACGAATTAAATTCGCCCGAATGGATGAACGAAATACAACGAAACCATAGGGCTTTTGAAGAGGTACATGAAGACTACCTAGGGTAATTATTTTACGATTTTTTCTTGAGAGATTTCCTACCTTTTTTGTGAAGTAAGAAAGCCCTAGTTTGAATGACGAAAATAAGAGAACCCTTCTTGCTCCAAGCCTTCTCCTTCCTTGCTCCTTGGTCCATATCTTCTCCTCTTCTTCTCCAAAGGTCTTAACACGAAATTGTGGGGTGTTAGGGTCAAATGGGGGGTGTTTTGATGACTTATAGAGTTCTAAATCACCTAAAACTCTTTCTTTCTCATCCAACTCCGAAAATTGACATTTATCTCCCACTTTCTCTTATTTATCCACCTAATAGAGTTTTGATGGGATCCAATTTCGTGGGTAGAGGTTTAGGATAAGTCTAGGACTCTTTTTAGGATGGGTATGGACTATTTAATAATTATTTAAACCCTTTCCTAATTATCACTTATTTTTATTTCGAATTTGGCTTAATTATTTCTCATCCCATGATGGGCTATCCCTATTTGGGCCCATTCCATTGGTTTGGGTTATTAGAGTAACCCATTAATAATTTAGCTTAATGGATGTTGCATTAATTCCCTTTTATTCCATATTTCTCCCTTATTAAATTAAATCATTTATCTCATTTATTAAATAATAAATTTTTATTTTTCTAGATTTTAAAAAGCAAGGGTGCTACATCCTCCCCCTCTTAAAATAATTTGGTCCCCAAATTCATAGGATCGTAAGAGGAAGAATGACTTACTGAAATTCCGGAAATTCCGTCGTAATAATGCTTCGGGCTCCCACGTGGCCTCTTCGACTTCATGTTTCTCCATAATACCTTCACCACGGTATAGACCGATTCCGAAGCTGTTGCATCTTCTTGTCTAAGATCTTCACTGGCCTTTCTTCATAGGTCATATCCTTGTTCAGAGTAATGTCATCATCGCTGATTACGTGCGATGGATCGTACACGTACTTCCTCAGCATTGACACATGGAACACGTTTGTACGGTAGAGAACTGGGGGTAGTGCTAGTCGGTATGCCACCTCGCCAACTCTATCTAATACTTCAAATGGACCTATGAATCTCGGTCTCAGCTTGCCTTTCATCCCAAACCTCTGAAATCCTCGGGTCGGGGATACTTTGAGCATCACATGATCTCCAGCTGAAACTCTAAGTCCCTTCTTCTTTTATCAGCATAGCTCTTCTGCCTGGACTGAGCTATCTTAATTCTGTCTCTGATAATTTGTATGTCTCTGCTAGTGCTCTGCACCATGTCTGGTCCCAGCCATTGCTGTTCACCTACTTCGTTCCAGCATACTGGCGATCTACAACTTCTGCCGTACAATGCTTCAAATGGTGCCATCTTAATGCTGGCCTGGTAGCTATTGTTGTAGGCGAATTCAATTAGTGATAGTTGTTCATTCCAATATCCCTCAAAGTCTATAGCACAGGCTCGCAGCATGTCTTCCACTATCTGATTTGTCCTTTTAGTCTGTCCATCCGTCTATGGGTGGAAAGCTGCGCTAAAGTTGAGTTTTGTGCCTAGGGCAGTCTGGAGTCCCTTCCAGAATCTAGAAGTGAACCTAGGGTCACGATATGAGACAATGGATACTGGAACTCCATGTAGTCTGACTACTTCTTTCACATACAAAGCTGCTAACACATCCACACTCCAAGTGCTCTTAACGGCAAGAAGTGTGTGGACTTGGTTAAACGGTCCACAATACCCATATAGCATCAAGTCCACCACGAGTTCGGGGTAAGCCCATGATGAAATCCATTCGATGCTTTCCACTTCCATTCAGGTATGTTCAGGGGCCTAAGTACACCGCAGGATGACGGTGTTCTGCTTTTACCTGTTTACAAGTGAGGCAGTGTGCAGCATGCTCAGCCACCTCACGCTTCATGTTTGGCCACCAAAATGACCTTTTCATGTCTTGGTACATCTTGGTTGCACCTGGATGTATTGTATACTTGGTCTTGTGGGCTTCATCCATCAGTTTCCTTTTCAGCTCTTCATTGTCAGGCACACATGTCCTGGCTTGGAATAATATTCTTCCATCTTCAGCGATGGAGAAGTCTGGCTTGTCAGCTATGGTCTCCCTTACTCTGATTAGAAACGGATCATTAGCTTGTTGCTCTCTGATTTTGACAAAGATGTCGGGTTGAGCTTTAAGGTTAGCCACTAACATCTTATCACTTCTCTTTTCAATATTCAGATCTAGACTGGCGAATTCCTCTAACAATTGCATCTCGCCCATGACTAGACAAGATATCGAAGCTACTGGCTTTCTGCTAAGTGCATCAGCTACTGCATTACCTTTGCCTGGGTGATATTGAATGTTGAAATCAAAATCCTTCAAGTACTCCAGCCATCTCCGTTGTCGCATATTGAGCTCCTTTTGAGAAAATAAGTACTTCAAACTCTTGTGGTCGGAGTAAACAATGAATTGTTCCCCATATAGGTAATGCCTCCAGATCTTGAGTGCAAATACCACAGCAGCTAGCTCTAAGTCATGGACATGATAGTTAACCTCATGTTGCTTCAATTGCCTTGAGAATAGGCTATCACTTTCTCATTCTGCATTAATACGCAGCCTAGACCGATTCCAGATGCATCAGTGTAGACTGAGAATCCTGCACCTTCGACTGTTAATGCGAGGATAGGTGTAGATGTCAACAATTGCTTGAGTGTCTGAAAGCTCTTCTCGCACTCCTTGCTCTAGATATGGGGTTTCCTTCCGCGTAAGACGCGTAAGAGGTACAATATTGGAGAAGTCTTTTATGAACCGTCTGTAATATCCAGCCAGTCCAAGAAAGCTTCTAATCTCGGTGACATTGGTCGGCCTTTCCCAGTTCAGCACAGCTTCTACCTTGGAAGGGTCGACAGCGATACCATCCTTGGAAATGACATGGCCTAGGAACGATACTTCCTCGAGCCAGAATTCACACTTGCTCAATTTGGCGTAGAGTTGGTTGTCCCGCAAGATTTGCAGAGCGATCCTCAGATGCTCCTCGTGCTCTTCTTTGGTCTTGGAGTATATGAGAATATCATCAATGAATACAACGACGAACTTGTCGAGGTAGGGCGGTAGATGCTGTTCATTAATTGCATAAAAGCTGCAGGAGCATGGTTAGTCTAAAAGGCATGACTACAAATTGTAATGACCGTACCTGCTCCTGAAAGCTGTCTTGTAGATATCTGCACTTTAATCCTCATTTGATGATATCCCGATCTAAGGTCAATCTTAGAAAAGTATTTTGCTCCTGATATCTGATCAAATAGTTCATCGACACGCGGCAGAGGGTACTTGTTCTTGATAGTGAGATTGTTCAACTGCCTGTAATCGATGCATAACCTCATAGATCCGTCCTTCTTCTTGACGAACAACACGGGTGCTCCCCAAGGAGAAGTACTTGGCCTAATAAAACCCTTTTCTAGAAGTTCCATCAATTGCTCTTTCAACTCTTTCAATTCAGCAGGGGACATCCTGTAGGGTTGGCGTGAAACCGGTGCAGCTCCAGGTACAAGATCAATTGAGAAATTTACATCTCTCTCGGGGGAATGCCTGGCAGCTCATCGGAAACACGTCTGGATATTCTTGCACTATTGGATGTCTGATATCTTAGTTGCTTTCTTCTCAACTACAATTGCGGCGAGAAATGCCACACAACCCTTTCTTATCATGTTATGTGCCTTTATAGCAGAGACGAGAGACAAGTGCCTCTTGTGTCTACGTCCTGTGAAGATCAACTTAGGGAATTCACTAAAAGAAATTTTCCCTCTTCTACAATCCACGATAGCCCCATACGTGGATAGCCAATCGGCTCCCAGAATGACATCGTAGCCCTCCATGGCATACAGATCAAGTCAGCTCTTAGATTGAGTTCACCAACCTTAACACCAGCTAATGGAAAATATTTATTCAATTGAACCTTTTCTCCTAGTGGTGTTGTGATAGATAATTCAAATGTGATAGATGCATGTTTCTCATTTAGGGTATCAGCAATGCCTGTGATATAAACGAATGTGTAGCGCCAGTATCGAACAAAACAATGCTGAATGAGAAAAGGCTGGTAGTGTACCTTCCACCGCCACCTTCCTCGGTGGTCTCTACCTCTTGCAGGGCTTGAAGTCTGCCTGGCTTCTTTGGTCCCGCAGGACGCTTCTCATTTTCTTTCAGTAACGGGCATTCAGGGATCCGATGCTCTCGGCTCCCACAACGAAGGCATGCACCTGCCTTCCTCCAGCATTCTTCTGTCGTGTGACCAAGCTTGTCACAGTGTTTGCATCTGGGCTTGTTGTTAGGAGCAGTAGTAGGGGGACTTTGGGCTTCCACTCCTGGCTTGGCCCGTCAGTGATACTTAATGGCCTTTTCTTGCCATTAGTAGGCTTTCTCATACTCCGGAAGTTTGCTCTTTCCTGAACATTCTACCCTTGATGCGCTCAGTGAGTTCAGTCGCATCTTCCAGGCATTGTGCTCTCCTGACCATCTCTGGGTAGGTCTGAATATCAAATGGTGCCAGCTGTGTAATATATGCGGGTCTAAGCCCGTTGAGGAATCTCTTTGCCTTCATCCTCTGGGTACTAACTAGATGATTGGCGTAGCGAGCCAATCGAGAGAACTGTGCCTCATATTCAGCAACCGTCAGGTTTCTCTGTTTCAGAGCGGCGAACTCGGCGCTTTCCTTTCTTGAACTCTTTCTGAAAAATATTTGGAGTTGAAATGCTCCTTAAATCATTCCATGTAAAGAGCATCTGCCCGTGTGGCCTCAATGAACTCCCACCACGCACGGGCGTCCCTTTCAAGCTGGAATGTGGCAAGTAACAGCTTATCTCCATCCGCACATTGCATGACAGGAAAATACGCTCAATCTCCTTGAGCCAATTCTCGGCCTCATCAGGGTCTGCGGTACCGCTGAATCGAGGCGGGTTCATGTTGCGGAAGTTCCGGTGCAATTCACCAACTCCTCGGTTGTTGTTGTTATTATTGGCTCCAGCAGCTTAGAGTAAAGCTTGAGTGAGCTGCTGAATTGTGTGCTGCATGTCACGGAGTTGAGCACGCTCCGCTGCCATTGTTAAGTTCCTTCAAAAGAGAATTAAAATGTAAGTCGTTGAGTTTGCACTAAGTTTATGCGTGTGTGTATCCATTTTATCTTATTACCCAAGGTTCTACCCATCTCACATAGGTATTGGAAATAGACTCTAAGTCAAGGAGGTCAAACCTAGATCATCCTATACTTAAGAATAACCTAGGCTCTGATACCACAAAACTGTAACGCCCCGACGCGAATATCGGAGCGGGATTACAGTTATTAAATAGTACAGAGCGAGAAAATAAATGCAAACCATTGCACAATGGATAACACCAAATGAACTCCAAATTTCATTAATAATCCAACAATCTCCATTACATTCACTAATAACTCATCATCTTCATAAACTGACTAATACATCAACGTATCAGAGCCAAAACTAGGGCCCATAGTACTTTATTCAAAATCAAACAATTACATAAATGAATATCTGACTCACTAACTCATAACTATACTAACTGACTACTACTAGACAACACGGTTTGCTGAATGGTCACTCCTGAGTCTCCTCATCGGTCCCATCCTCGTGAGTGTGGTCATGATCCGACTCACCTGAAACACATTAAATAAATACGCAGGATGAGCGAATGACGCCCAGTAGGACTTAATATCTCATGAACACAAGCATGCTTTAAATAGTTAATGTTTTAAAGGCAGGTTATCTAGAGAGTAAAGTCATGTAGAGCATGTCACGATAACGAGAGAACAATTGCAACTGGCACAGGGAAAATAGTACCACAAGAACGACAATAGAATGGCCATGTAACGATATAACATGTAAATTGCACAACGGTGCACTAGTAACGATCACGCTTGCACTTGTAGATATAGCACTTTGATTGTCATAGATTAATCTAGATAGTAAAATGGCGCTGGATGCATGCCGTAACACATCCTATGATCATTTTAACTCCCATGGGCACTGGCACTTTTCGGGCGCTCCTCCCAGGACCTGATCGGGCCTATTGCGCTGGCATTAGTCATTTCTTTATCTTAGACAATCATACGAATGGCCAATAGAGTACCAAGAAGAGATAAGAGAGTACTAGACGAGATAGATGAGAGTGTAGAGAGAATGTGAACAGATAAGAGGATATGAACTGTAGATGAGAGGGGTACAATCGTAAAACGACGATAAACACGATAGTAACGGTTGCACAGCAGGTCAGGTCAGGTACCGACAGTCTGGTAGAAATCACAACCGCCCCTTAGCCGTGCTGTGTACACGGGTAGGTGGTCCGGTGTGTGAACTCAAGACGAGAAGGAACACTAAGGCTTGGATCGTACTGATCCCAGAGTGTAACGGGTTTTAGAGTACAACCAGCTCGTTGACTAAGGACGTGCGCCAAAGCCAAGAAGACTTACGGAGGTCTTGACAAGGAGTCCCTGGTCCAGTCGGAGTATTCTCGGTGGAGAGGTGGTCCAAGTCAAGGGAAAGTGTGTAAAAACGGGTCTGTCGTGCCTCGAGTGCTCGAAGGCCGAGGGAAACGAACGGTAGATAAAATGCGCGAGTAAAAAATGGAAACAATTGTATTTACAAAATAGGGTAATTTAGTCATTTATTTCGATAATTTACCGAATATATTATTGCATAATTTATCGGGGTCAATTGGCATTTAATAATGTTGTGTGTGTGTAAGTGTAAAGAAATCTTGAGGATATGACAAGTCGTGCATGGCATTTTAAATAATTAGATTATATCATTAATGCCATTTATTAATTTACCAAGTCGAATTAACTATAACATGAGTTAATCATGGCTAATTAAAGGGTATATAGCTTAAACAACATGGTATATGCACAAATTTCAATTTTGGCTGATTTCTTGAAAACGCGGCGGACCTACCCGTTGCGTTTCAAGTCGCGACAGGGCGGTCGGGCGCGACACGGGGCCTGGCCGGGTGGCCCGGTCCGGGGTGAATCGCGACGGCCCGCGCCGCCGCATTCTGACGCGACGCCATCGGCCGGCGCGAACCCCACTGTTATCGCGGCGGGTCGCGCCGTCGCGATAAACGGTGGGTTTGCTCTTTTTCCTTTTTTCCAGGGCGAGCCCTCTGTGATACATGGACGTTCTAAATTACATATAAAATAGTATGGTGATCCAAAAAGTACGAAATCAGTCTAAACGAAAGTAGACATGTATATCTATCAACATACACGATTAATTTGAAAATAGACAAGGTTTAGACATGCATTGATCAGGGTACTTTTCGGTAACCTAAACAGGCGCAGTCAGTGTTCCACGAATATTCAGGGATCAATACATGATGAAAAATTACGAAACTAGTGGTGTTGAAAGCTAACACGATGTAGTATTTTAGAGAATTTTTTCATGGCATGATATCAAACATGCACGATGTTTAAAGGTCAACATGAAGAGTCAGGTACAAGCAATAGACAGAGATTCAAAGATTTTCTCCCACATGGGAGATTGAAATCGAGCAAGACTAGGGGCGTTTGAAAGATAGTATCATGTAGTATAACTGAGCATTTTATCATGGCATGGGAACAAGTACATATCGGGAATTAGAGAACATGAGACCTTAGTTCATGAGAACAGCAAGATTTTACGAATAAATTCGCCCGAATGGATGAACGAAACAACGAAACCATAGGGCTTTGAGAGGTACATGAAGACTACCTACTAGGGTAATTATTTACGATTTTTTCTTGGAGTTTCTACCTTTTTTGTGAAGTAAGAAAGCCCTAGTTTGAATGACGAAAATAAGAGAACCCTTCTTGCTCCAAGCCTTCTCCTTCCTTGCTCCTTGTCCCATATTCTCCTCTTCTTCCCAAAGGTCTTAACACGAAATTGTGGGGTGTTAGGGTCAAATGGGGGGTGTTTTGATGATATAGAGTTCTAAATCACCTAAAACTCTTTCTTTCTCATCCACTCCGAAAATTGACATTTATCTCCCACTTTCTCTATTTATCCACCTAATAGAGTTTTGATGGGATCCAATTCGTGGGTTAGAGGTTTAGGATAGTCTAGGACTCTTTTTAGGATGGGTATGGACTATTTAATAATTATTTAAACCCTTTCCTAATTATCACTTATTTTTATTTCGAATTGGCTTAATTATTTCTCATCCCATGATGGGCTATCCCTATTTGGGCCCATTCCATGGATTGGGTTATTAGAGTAACCCATAATAATTTAGCTTAATGGATGTTGCATTAATTCCCTTTTATTCCATAATTCTCCCTTTATATAATTAAATCAATATCTCATTTATTAAATAATAAATTTTAATTTTTCTTGATTTTAAAAATCAAGGGTGCTACAAGTAGGCCCCAGCACCCCAGGGTCCTACAATACTTCCTCCACCACCACCTGTGGACTATGGCGTATTCATGCAAGGTCTAGTTTAGGCGATGCAGACCCAGGCTCAGACGCAGGCTGCATTGCAGGCTCAGTTGCAAGCTCAAGTTAGAATTGTTGAATGTATGATTTCTTATGTGTTGCTTGTTGTGTAACATCCCGAAAATTCGGTAATTGTAAAATTAGAAATAAATCGAAAACGAATAAATCAATATTGTGAAATAGCAAAAATACACGTGTCATTATCATACATACAAAAACCCATTAGAAAATTTCATAAAAATCATAGTTCAACTCTAAATAATACTCCCTGATGACCCATACAGAAATTCATGCAAAGGAAATCGGATGGTCCAAGTTTAAGGCGTTTTGCGACTGAGTATCGTAATCAGGGAATAAGTCAAGAAATCAGTATCACACATACTTAGTTGAGTCAGAAAATTAAATAAAAATCATAGATGGACTTCAAATAATATCCTCTAATGATCCATCAAGAATTTTGGGTCAATGAAAGTCATTTGGGATATATTTAAGAGTTAGTGTGACTTCTTATCGTAATTAGGAAATAAGTTGGACAACCCATTATTAGGTGTATAAATGAGATCATAAACTAAATGAGAAATTTATAGTGGACTCCAAACAATATGAGGGGATAGTCCATAAAAGAAATTGGATCAATGAACAACTTACGTCACATGAACAAATTCAAGTATGAAATGAGTAAATAAATAACTACCGTATTATGGGAATGATAGAACTTACGTACCACTATTGTACGTGAGAAAACACATCAGGAAATTCTGTACAAATTATAAATCAACCCCAAATATTGTCCCTAAGTGTTCCACGAAGGAATTCATGCAACAAAAAATCCGATTGGCCGAGTGTATGTCACACGTGACAAATTACCCGAATTAGGAAACTAAGTCAGAAAGTTGTTAACACGGGAAAAAAATAACCCAACCATAAATTAAATAAACAGATTGGAGAGACTTCCAATATCATGTGTTAATGACCCATTAACAATATTGGGCCAATGGAGCACATTTGGCCCAAGGATAGAAATTGGGACAAGAAAATACCTAGAAATTCGTGTATGTAATTATGCAATAATTAGAGAGGGCAATTTAAGGTTAACATTAGGGTGATTAGTCATGCAAGGTAAGCCAAAACCGGATCCAACTCTAAGAGGTGGTTTCCTAAACCTTTGCTACCTCCTTTGGGTGAGAGAAACCCAGATTTCTTGGAAAGCAGGGAGCAGAATTCGCAGCCCCTTTCCTAGTCCCGTTAGGACTTGTAACTACACCCTAAAACTATAAGAACTTCTTACAAAACATTTAGGGAAGGGTTAGCAACAAGTTTGGGTCGTGAGCAGCAAGTTTGGAGCGCTGGAGGTGTGGAGAACGGCTGTGGAAAACGTGGTCTTCCTCAACCTCGCTCTGCATCAACCCAGAAATCTACATGGAGTTCTTAGCATTTAAAGGTAGGTGTTCTCGGGCCAAGATTAAAGGAAACCGATGCCATCATGTATTCTTCGAGTCTGGGTTCATTTGCACTTGGTTTGACTTGTTTTCATGGAGTATACGTTGTGTATTCGTAGTTTTCCCGAAGTCTCGCATAGTTAGGGCTTTTCCCGTTCTTCTTATTGTGCACGTGATTTGACACTGAATTAGATAAACTTCCTTCATGAAAGTTCTTCTACTTGTAGTCACAATCATCTTTTATGTTGGACATTTTGTCCAAATATCTTTCGTTAGAGAGTTATAATTATGGTAAGAGAGTCTTTGCATGATACTGCGATTTCGGGATGCACTTAGCTTTATGTTCTGCATATGTTTCTCGGGATTCAAAACCAAATTAGGTCAAAATCCCAACATCAAAGTTTGTCTACTAGTTGTCCTCTTCATCTTTCGTGTTAAACATTTTGTCTAAATGTCATTTGTTAGAGAGTTACAAGAGTGGAAAGTGAATCGCTACATGAGACGTGTTTTCTGGTTACACCTGACTTATGTTTTTTTCTGGGAGGGCCACTAGTGTCGACACTACCTGATCTAGTGTTGACACACTGTCCCAAAACAGCCCAAAAGGTGTTCTGGGAAGGCCTCTAGTGTCGACACTAGTTGATCTAGTGTCGACACACTGTCCCAGATTGGCCAGAAGGTTTTCTGGGAGCTGTCTCTAGTGTCGACACTACCTGATCTAGTGTTGACACTACTTGACCTTTTTGCCTTGTACTTGAAGCACTGTGTCGACACTACCTGATCTAGTGTCGACACTACTTGATCATTTTTCCTTGTATTTGAAGCATTGTGTCGACACTACTTGATCTAGTGTCGACACTACCCTTACAAAAATTGCATATTTTGGGTCTGACCATTTCATGATGTCTACTAGCATGTGCATGATGTTATATGGTATGCATGGACCTAAAATAAATCAACCCATTGAAAAATAGTAATGATATGAATACGATTCTAATGTGTAATTGTGATTGATCTTATGTCCATTGGATTATCTTGTGATCTTGCTTATTGTCAATTGATAAGATAAGAATATGATATGAATGTGGGGATGAATACATGTTGGTATGGACTTGCTAGTGGAGTTAATGTCATAATTTGCATATGAGTTTCAATAGTTTTATGTTTTCCGATGTTCAAATAATAATTTGTCAATTGCATACATGATAGGAAAGATCCGTAACTCGTCACTTACATATTTGCACGAATAGGCACACCCTTCTTGGGAATTGAGAGCACATGTTATGCATATGATCTATCTTTTGAAACATCCTCATGTCAAGACATTAATGAATTATGAAACATAAGATATGTCGTTATCCTGCCTTGTTCTCTTGAGCTATTTGTCATACCTTGACTCTATGAATGATCATGTTTCTTTTACTGCGAGCATGTTATTGAAACTCTGTGGCCATAATATGATTCTGTTTGTTCGGCACAACGTGGGACTTCGGTCCAAATTTGATCCAATGCCTGTGCAAAAAAAGGGGCCTGGTCCGGTCTTGGGGAGGAGCACCCCAACGTACTTATTAACCGAGGGAGTATGGACTTCTGGTGCTTGGCATAGCACAAACAAATAAGCAAGATTAGTGTGAATGTGCCTTTGTTTGATATGATAAGTCTGATTTGATCTGATATGATATGATTTGATATGATACGTCTGATCATGTGAACGCATGATATCTCTCTGAATATGACCAATCTCTTTGATACGATTCTATTCTTGAAATATCTGTCCACTGTATATATGCAACTCGACATTTGATCTGAAATGATATCCGTGCTACTCTGCTATTCGATCTGTTAGTATTGTATGCATTGTCATCATGTTCATATCTTGCCTTTTAAAATGTTAATCATGTATACTAGTGCCCGCACAATATTGAGATGTAAATCCTACTGAGCTAGTTCGCTCACCCTATCATCCTGCCCTTTTTCAAGAAGTGATGAAGAACCAGTGGAGTCCGATGGGGCAGGGCAAGAGTGATGAGCACCCGCCATATGAGTAGATGACAGTTTAGAAATAGACATTTGAGTAGTCGATGTATTAGAGAAACATTGTTATTTGAATAATGAACCCTTTAGTTGGTTCTTTCTTATGTAAGGTTGTAATTAGTTGAATGGTATGGAATAAAGTATACTTTTGGTAACCATACTATAGTCTCAAATGTGTTCTTTTGTTCAATCGTGACTCTGCGCTATTTAACTGTGATACGTCTGTTTGTATCATTCACGTCCCCGGTATTTATTCCGCTGCTAAATATCAGGGCGTGACAGTTGGTATCAGAGCCCTAAACTTTAGGGTCCAAGGGAATAGGAACATAGGATGAAACTAGATCACATGAGTCAAAATCTGTCGTACCTAATGTGAGCTTGGGTAGAACCATGGAGTAGAGGTCATACGTGATATATTTAGATGACTGACTTATATTATTATCTTGAAGGTATTTATTACCTCAACGGCCGCTGAACGTGCCCAGGCTAGGAACATGCAACAAACAATACAGAACTTGACTCATGCTATCCTTCAAGCCACCCAGGGTGGAGGTAACCGCGGAGCCGGTGATCTCCATCGGAATTTTAAGAATATGGATCCGCCTAGGTTTGAAGGGAGTATTGACCCAGATGTTGCTGAACACTGGGTTAAGAAAATTGAAAGGATATTCAGGGTCATGCAATGCACGGACCATAACAAAGTACTACTGGAGACTTTCCAATTGGAAAAGGATGCCAGGGCATGGTGGGAGTCGGTAGAAGTAACACTGAATGACCAGCAACTAACATGGGGCTAGTATCAACTACAGGAGAAGTCGGGTAACCTTTAGCCATTACCCAAAACTAGTGTTCACAGGGGATAGGAACCGCAGGAGATTGTCACTTATCTCTGCACTTTGAGTCAAAAGGATGATGAGGAAAGATTGTATGGCCTTTCTTACTGCTGTTGTCATCACAAAGAAGGAAGTCAAAGTTGAGGACATCCATGTTGTCAGCGAATACGCTGACATTTTTCCAGAAGACTTGCCAGGAATTCCTCCTGAGCGAGAGGTCAATTTTACCATCGAGTTGGTCCCTGGAGCAGCACCAGTATCTAGGGCACCATATAGAATGTCCCCCGCAGAACTGAAGGAATTAAAAGAGCAAATGCTGGAACTGTTAGAGAAGGGATTCATCTGACCAAGCACATCACCATGGGATGCAAGGAGGGAATAGTTGATCGATTGACTAAGTCGGCTCATTTCTTGCCGATTAAGAGTACTTGGTCAGTGGATGTATTGGCTGCCGAACGAGCCGGGCATCCCCTAAGTCCTAGGCAATTAGGAATGATGGGATAAGTGTCATTATAACCCTCAGCTTGTGTCAAGAACTTTGTACCTACCTGGTGAGATTGGGTAGAAACTTGGGCTTAGTCCAAAATTTTATTAATAATTAAATATTGTAAGTTACAAGGTATCAACAAGGAGTAAAGAAGACTGACCGTGTGATAGTTTGTTTTGAAGGAACTTAAATAAACAGCAATGGAGGATATACCTACACCCTCTATGGACGGACAAGGGTCGGTCCAAAGATTAACCAAAGTACTACGACAAGCTACTCAACTGTTAGAGGATGCCCTAATAAAGGCTAAGGGAGATACAAATGGGAAGGAAAGGTCTATTGATGACAAAGGAGTTGGCGAAAACAATGAGAAGGATCAAATTTCAACCACAGGAAACTCCAAACCTATAGTCAGAGAGAAACAGCTCGACAACAGTAACAGATCGCACAAGAGAAAGAAGTGCAATAAGAAACTAATTCCCGCTCCTGTAGAAAGATGCCAGCATTGCAACAGAAAAAATCATCGGACTGAGGAGTGCTGGAAATTTCAAGGCAAGTGTTTCTATTGTGGTAGCCAAGACCACAAGGTTAAGGATTGCCCAATAGAGAAATTAAGCTTAGGAAAAATGGCAGCACAACCCAAAATAGGAGGTAAAGGAGAGGTATCATTTCTAACTCGTTTTTATTTGACCCTGAAGTGTCATCATCAATCAATCATTATGTCCTGAGTAAATTCACAATTTGATTCCCTGTAAGTCCAGCCCGTAAACACATGTGAATTTGGGGACCAAATTCTTTTAAGTGGGGGAGGATGTAACACCCCGAAAATTCGGTAATTGGAAAATTAGAAATAAATCGAAAACGATCAAATTAATATTGTGAAATAGCAAAAATGCACGTGTCATTATCATACATACAAAAACCCATTAGAAAATTTCATAAAAATCATAGTTCAACTCTAAATAATACTCCCTAATGACCCACAAAGAAATTCGTGCAAAGGAAATCAGATGGTCCAAGTTTAAGACGTTTTGCAACTGAGTATCGTAATCAGGGAATAAGTCAGGAAATCATTATCACACATACTTAGTTGAGTCAGAAAATTAAATAAAAATTATAGATGGACTTCAAATAATATCTTCTAATGATCCATCAAGAATTTTGGGTCAATGAAAGTCATTTGGGATATATTTAAGAGTTAGTGTGACTTCTTATCGTAATTAGGAAATAAGTTGGACAACCCATTATTAGGTGTATAAATGAGATCATAAACTAAATGAGAAATTTATGGTGGACTCCAAACAATATGAGGGGATAGTCCATAAAAGAATTGGATCAATGAATAACTTATGTCACATGAACAAATTCAAGTATGAAATTAGTAAATAAATAACTACCGTATTATCGGAATGATAGAACTTACGTACCACTATTGTACGTGAGAAAACACATCAGGAAATTCTGTACAAATTATAAATCAACCCCAAATATTGTCCCTAAGTGTTCCACGAAGGAATTCGTGCAACAAAAAATCCGATTGGCCGAGTGTACGTCACACGTGACAAATTACCCGAATTAGGAAACTAAGTCGAAAAATTGTTAACACGGAAAAAAAATAACCCAACCATAAATTAAATAAAAATATTGGAGAGACTTCCAATATCATGTGTTAATGACCCATTAACAATATTGGGCTAATGGAGCACATTTGGCCTAAGGATAGAAATTGGGACAAGAAAATACCCAGAAATTTGTGTATGTAATTATGTAATAATTAGAGAGGGCAATTTAGGGTTAACATTAGGGTGATTAGTCATGCAAGGTAAGACAAAACCGGATCCAACTCTAAGAGGTGGTTTCCTAAACCTTTGCTACCTCCTTTGGGTGAGAGAATCCTAGATTTCTTGGAAAGCAGGGAGCAGAATTCGCAGCCCCTTTCCTAGTCTCGTTAGGACTTGTAACTACACCCTAAAACTATAAGAACTACTCACAAAACATTTAGGGAAGGTTAGCAACAAGTTTGGGGCTTGAGCAGCAAGTTTGGAGCGCTGGAGGTGTGGAGAACGGTTGGGGAAAACGTGGTCTTCCTCAACCTCGCTCTACATCAACCCAGAAATCTGCAGGGAGTTCTTAGCATTTAAAGGTAGGTGTTCTCGGGCCAAAATTAAAGGAAACTAACACCATCATGTAGTTCTTCGAGTCTGGGTTCATTTGCAATTGGTTTGACTAGTTTTCATGGAGTATACGTTGTGTATTCGTAGTTTTCCCCAAGTCTCGCACAGTTGGGGCTTTTCCCGTTCTTCTTATTGTGCACACGATTTAACACTGAATTAGACTAAACTTCCTTCATGAAAGTTCTTCTACTTGTAGTCACGATCATCTTTTATGTTGGACGTTTTATCCAAAAGTCTTTCGTTAGAGAGTTATAATCATGGTAAGAGAGTCTTTGCATGATACTGCGATTTCAGGATGTACTTAGCTTTATGTTATGCAAATGTTTCTCAGGATTCAAAACCAAATTAGGTCAAACCCACAACATCAAAGTTTGTCTACTAGTTGTCCTCTTCATCTTTCGTGTTAAACATTTTGTCTAAATGTCATTCATTAGAGAGTTACAAGAGTGGAAAGTGAATCGCTACATGAGACGTGTTTTCTGGTTACACCTGACTTATGTTTTTTTCTGGGAGGGCCACTAGTGTCGACACTACCTGATCTAGTGTTGACACACTGTCCCAAAACAGCCCAAAAGGTGTTCTGGGAAGGCCTCTAGTGTCGACACTAGTTGATCTAGTGTCGACACACTGTCCCAGATTGGCCAGAAGGTTTTCTGGGAGCTGTCTCTAGTGTCGACACTACCTGATCTAGTGTCGACACTACTTGACCTTTTTGCCTTGTATTTGAAGCACTATGTCGACACTACCTGATCTAGTATCGACATTACTTGATCATTTTTCCTTGTATTTGAAGCATTGTGTCGACACTACTTGATCTAGTGTCGACACTACCCTTACAAAAATTGCATATTTTGGGTCTGACCATTTCATGATGTCTACTAGCATGTGCATGATGTTATATGGTATGCATGGACCTAAAATAAATCAACCCATTGAAAAATAGTAATGATATGAATACAATTCTAATGTGTAATTGTGATTGATCTTATGTCCATTGGATTATCTTGTGATCTTGCTTATTGTCAATTGATAAGATAAGAATATGATATGAATGTGGGGATGAATACATGTTGGTATGGACTTGCTAGTGGAGTTAATGTCATAATTTGCATATGAGTATCAATAGTTTTATGTTTTCCGATGTTCAAATAATAATTTGTCAATTGCATACATGATAGGAAAGATCCGTAACTCGTCACTTACATATTTGCACGAATAGGCACACCCTTCTTGGGAAATTGAGAGCACATGTTCTGCATATGATCTATCTTTTGAAACATCCTCATGTCAAGACATTAATGAATTATGAAACATAAGATATGTCGTTATCCTGCCTTGTTCTCTTGAGCTATTTGTCATACCTTGACTCTATGAATGATCATGTTTCTTTTACTGCGAGCTTGTTATTGAAACTCTGTGGCCATAATATGAATCTGTTTGGTTCACACAACGTGGGACTCCGGTCCAAATTTGATCCAATGCCTGTGCAAAAAAAGGGGCCTGGTCCGGTCCTGGGGAGGAGCACCCCAACGTACTTACTAACCGAGGGAGTATAGACTTCTGGTGCTTGGCATAGCACAAACAAATAAGCAAGATTAGTGTGAATGTGCCTTTGTTTGATATGATAAGTCTGATTTGATTTGATATGATATGATTTGATATGATACGTCTGATCATGTGAACGCATGATATCTGTCTGAATATGGCCAATCTCTTTGATACAATTCTATTCTTGAAATATCTGTCCACTGTATATATGCAACTCGACATTTGATCTGAAATGATATCCGTGTTACTCTGCTATTCGATCTGTTAGTATTGCATGCATTGTTATCATGTTCATATCTTGTCTTTTAAAATGTTAATCATGTATACTAGTGCCTGCACAATATTGAGATGTAAATCCTACTGAGCTAGTTCGCTCACCCTATCATCCTGCCCTTTTTCAGGAAGTGATGAAGAACCAGTGGAGTCCGATGGGGCAGGGCAAGAGTGATGAGCACCCGCCATATGAGTAGATGACAGTTTAGAAATAGACATTTGAGTAGTCGATGTATTAGAGAACATTGTTATTTGAAGAATGAACCCTTTAGTTGGTTCTTTCTTATGTAAGGTTGTAATTAGTTGAATGGTATGGAATAAAGTATACTTTTGGTAACCATACTATAGTCTCAAATGTGTTCTTTTGTTCAATCGTGACTCTGCGCTATTCAACTGTGATACGTCTGTTTGTATCGTTCATGTCCCCCGGTATTTATTCCGCTGCTAAATATCGGGGCGTGACATGTTGTCTTAGGCTCAGGCTCCAACTCCAGTTCCTCAGGAGCATGGCCATGGTGGTCCATCCATCATGGAGAGGTTTAAGAGGATGGCTCTACGTCCTTTTAAGGGGGAGAGTCAGCACCTTCTGGCAGAGAGCTAGATGAGAGAGGTGGAGAAGATCTTCCAGGCTATCAGGTGTGTGGAAGAAGACAAAATTAGCCTGGCTACTTACATGCTATAGGTACATAGAGTATATGTACTTGTTTAAGATTAAGATTTTAGTTTGGATGGTGCTTATGGGTTGTGTTTTGCAGGAGAGAGCTGATATTTGGTGGGCCTCTGTGCTACGTACGAGGTACGAGGATGGTGCTATAGAGGTGACTTGGGCCGAGTTTACTAGACTCTTTCGGGCCAAGTTCATCCCCGAGCACATTCAGGACAAGATGGAGCAGGAGTTCCTATCTCTCACATAGGGCTCCATGACTGTTCTGGAGTATGAGGCCAGGTTTGCTGAGCTTTCCAAGTATGCTCCTCATATTGTTGCAGATGAGCACAGGAAGGCCAAGAAGTTTGTGATGAGGCTCAAACCATCACTCAGGTCGTGGCTGGTTGCTTTTAACCATCGGACTTTGGACGAGGCTCTCAGCGCTGCATGCAGGCAGGAGAGTGAGATAGATCGGTACATTGAGGAGAAGAGGGCAGCTCAGAAGAGGTTAGTGCCACCTTTCCAGAGGCAGAACAGGAAGAAGGCAGTGGTGTACCAGTCGCCGCAACATCCAGTAGCAGCTTCGAGTCAGCAAGCAATTGTACCACAGTCACCCAACTTCAGGCCCAGCGACAAGAAGGCGTGTCCTCATTGCGAAAGGACACATGGCGGATCCGAGTGTTGGAAGCTTGTAGGGAAGTGCCTGAAGTGTGGCAGCATTGAGCACCAGATCAGAGATTGCCCCAGACTTCAGCAGTTTGCTCAGAGAGGAGCGCCAGCCCCAGCAGCGGCTGCGGTAGCGGCACTAGTGACAGAGAAACAGGAAGGCCTCGGACCCAAGCCCGAGTATACGCACTAGCTCGTGAGGATGCAGAGCAGGCCGAGAACGTCACAGAAGGTACAATTTTGGTCATGGGTGTGCAGGCTCAAGTGTTGTTTGATATGAGTGCTACACACTCATTTATTTCCGAGCAGTTTGCCAAGCAGTTAGCGATAAAGTCTGGAGTTGAGGCAGAGGAGGTAGAAGTTCCCTTATCTGTGCACACACCACTAGGTATGGTAGCAACCAGGAAGTGCATTCCATCCTTACCTGTGTGCATTGAAGATCGAGGCTTGTTTGGGTGCTTCTACTTGCTCAAAATGAAGGACTATGATGCTATGCTTGGTCTGGATTGGCTTGAGGAGCACTATGCCTTGGTTGATTGCAGAGGGAAGAAGATTACTTTCCGCATTCCTAGAGAGGATGAGTTCTCACATCTGTTGCCAAGGAATCTAGCGGGAAGGTTTGTGATCTCCGGCATGAAGGCTATGAAGATGGTGAACAAGGGTTGTGACGCTTTTCTGGACAGTGTGGTCTTAATTCCTAAGGCTGATCAGTCACTTACCCTTAAGGAGATCGAGGTAGTGCAGGAGTTTCCAGACATGTTCCCTGATGATTTGTCTAGATTGCCACCAGCAAGGGAGATAGAGTTCACTATAGAGTTTCTTCTAGGCACCTCACCTATCTCTAAGGCTCCCTTCCAGATGGCACCTGCGAAGTTAGCTGAGCTGAGGAAGTAGTTGTAGGATTTGCTTGATAAGGGGTTCATTCGCCCTAGTGTGTCACCATGGGGCGCACCTGTGCTATTTGGGAAGAAGAAGGGTGGTTCCCTCAGGCTGTGCATTGACTACAGGAAGCTCAATCAGGTGACAGTGAAGAACAAGTACCCTTTGCCGCGCATAGATGATTTATTTGATCAGCTGCAGAATGCATCCATGTTTTCCAAGATAGATCTGCGATCTGGCTACCATCAGTTGAGGATCAAGGGAGAGGATGTGCCCAAGACTGCATTCAGGACCCACTATAGACATTATGAGTTCCTTGTGCTTCCATTTGGTCTGACTAACACCCCTGCAACATTCATGGATCTCATGAACAGGGTGTTTAGGCCATATTTGGATAGTTTTGTTGTGGTGTTCATAGATGATGTGTTAGTCTATTCCCCTGATGAGACTACACACCATGGGCATCTGAGGATTGTTCTGGAGGTTCTCCGAGAGCACATGCTGTATGCCAAGTTCAGCAAGTGCGACTTCTAGATGCCCGAGGTTTATTTCCTTGGGCATGTTATCTCAGGCGCTGGAGTTGCTATTGATCCGGAGAAGGTTCAGGCGGTGTTAGAGTGGGAGACTCCGAGGACACCATCCGAGATCAGGAGTTTTCTTGGGTTAGCAGGCTATTACAGGCGATTCATTGAAGGCTTTGCCTCTATCGCAGCACCTTTGACTAAGCTGACCAGGAAAGGAGTTAAGTATGTGTGGTCTAAGGATTGTGAGACCAGTTTCCAGTTGCTGAAGACGAGGCTTACATCTGCACTCGTGTTGATCTTGCCTAGTGGTGCAGAGAGATTTTCTATCTACTCTGATGCTTCTTAGATAGGCCTTGGATGTGTTTTAATGCAGCATGGTAAGGTAGTTGCCTATGCTTCTTTCCAATTAAAGTAGCATGAGCGTAATTATCCGACCCATGATTTGGAGTTAGCGGCTGTGGTCCATGCAATGAAGATTTGGAGACACTATCTTTATGGTGTCAAGTTCGAGGTGTTCACCGACCACAAGAGTTTGAGGTACCTTTTTTCTTAGAAGGAGTTAAACCTGCGACAGAGAAGGTGGATAGAGTTCCTTAAGGACTACGACTTCGAGCTTCAGGACCATCCAGGGAAGGCGAATGTCATGGCAGATGCGCTCAGCAGGAAGAGGTCCTTACTTCGGCAGGATTGGAAGATGTTGGAGGATACGACATGTGCTATGATAGAGCTAGAGCCACAGTTGTGTCAGGTTTTCATGGCTCAGTTGTCTATCCTATCCACTGTGTTGGATGAGGTGATCGAGCAGCAAGGAGCTGATCCCAGGCTTCAGGAGATGGTGGGCAAGGCAGGCATTGCTCATGATGAGGACGGTGTCATCAGATTTCAGCACCGAGTTTGTGTGCCTGATGTAGTGGAAGTTCGTGAGCGAGTACTTGCAGAAGCTCATAGGTTAAGGTTCTCCATTCATCCAAGCAACACCAAAATGTACCAGGACTTGAAGAGATCCTTCTAGTGGTTAGGCATGAAGAAGGATGTGGCAGAGTTTGTATCCAGGTGTTTGGTGTGTCAGCAAGTTAAGGCCAAGCGTCAGAGACCATCAAGCCTTATGCAGAAGATGGAGATACCTATATGGAAGTGGGAAGCAATCACCATAGATTTTGTGACAGGTTTGCCCAGATCAGCTAAGGGTAATGACTCGATTTGGGTGGTTGTAGACCGTTTCTCCAAGACTGCTCACTTCTTGCCCATGAGGAAGAAACAGTTTGTGGAGAGCTTGGAGAGGCTATATGTTGGAAGTATTGTGAGACTACATGGTGTGCCGAAGTCTATTATCTCTGTCAGAGACCCACGGTTTACATCGAGGCTGTGGCAGGGTCTTCAGAAGGCTTTGGGTTCACAGTTGAAGCTTAGTTTGGCATTTCACCCTCAGACAGACATTCAGTCCGAGAGGACGATTCAAACGCTCGAGGACATGTTGAGAGCGTGCGTGCTTGATTGGAAGGGTGATTGGGAACGTCACCTACCTCTTGTGGAGTTCACCTACAATAATAGTTTTCATGCGAGTATCAGCATAGCTCCATTCGAGGCTTTGTATGGTTGGCCCTGTAGGTCACCTTTGTGCTGGGAGGAGATAGGTGATAGGCAGTTGGTTGGACTTGAGTTGGTGCAAGAAACATCGGATAAGATTCAGCTCATTAGGCAGAGGTTGGTTGCAGCGCAGGATAGGCAGAAGAGCTACACCAACAACATAAGGAAAGACTTAGAGTTCGAGGTTGGCGAGCATGTTTTCCTCAAGGTGTCACCTACTTGAGGCGTGGTTAGGTTTGGCAGGCATAGCAAGTTGAGTCCGGGATTCATTGGCCCATTTGAGATTCTTAAGCGGATGGGCAGCATGGCGTATGAGCTAGCTTTACCCTCAGCGCTAGCTAGTGTGCACCCTGTCTTCCACGTGTCTATGCTTAGGAGATACGTGCGAGATCTGTCACATGTTATCAGTCACGAGCCAGTGGAGATTTATCTAGACTTGTCTTATATAGAGCGACCAGTGGCTATTCTAGATCGGAAGGTTCAGCACCTCAGGAACAAGGTTATTGCATCCGTGAAGGTGTTGTGGAGAAATTTCTCACGGGAGGATGCTACATGGGAGCTTGAAGAGGCCATGAAGAAGCAATATCCCCATCTATTTGGTTAGTAATTCTATTCTAACTTTGAGGATGAAGTTTTTTATTAGGGGGATAGGGTGTAAGGCCCTCAATTTCTATGCATATTATATCTATTTAATGCTTTGTGTTCTGCCCGAAATCTCTTATTAACATCAACATCCCTTGACGTTAAGAGGTTGTTGACAACAACTTTTGTGTCGTTGACAGTGTGGCCAGAAAAGATAGACGTCCACATCGATTGACGCCTATTTCTGGTTGATGATAGCTATGTGACCGTTTACTTCTCCAGTTGTGTTTGGGTTTTCAGATCTGAAATTGTCCCGTTTTCTCCGAAGTTTGATTAGGAAACCCATCCCCAATGGTCAGGACTCTTAAGACCTAGGTTTACCTAGACTCTATTGTCTATATAACCTAGACATCTTGGTTAGGAGAGGACTTTTCTCACCTAGGGCTATTTGGGTTCCGGGGAGAGAAAAAGTGAGTTCTTCTGAGGGCTTGATCTGGCGATTGGAAGGCTGCAGAGGCGATCTTCTGTGACTGGGAGGCTCACCTAGAGGTGGAGGAGTTCTCCTAACTCTGGGGGATCGATTGCACGAGCGTGGAGATCAGATCAAGGCGAAAGACATCACCTCTTTGGCTTGACCGAGGAGGGCTTCATCACCAAAATTAGACCTTCAAAGGTTTTTAGAGAGGCAAGTAACTTAGGGGTTTCGTCCTTAGACTTATCACCTAGAGTTTAGGTATTTTTTTGGATTTTTAACTCGTGTCCTGGACCACCAAATTCTGTGTTTTCCTGTGTTCGGTCTGCACTATCTACAGACAGAAGGTTGACGGCAACTTTGTTGCCGCCAAGTTCTTGAGTTAACGGCAATCGATTATGCCATTAACCCACCCTGACGGCAAGACCCTTGCCGCCAAGTTCATCTGGATTTCAGAATAGTGGTTTTAATCTTTGTGATGTGATTTTCGGGGATTTCTGGATGTTTGTACATGTTATAAAATTTCTGGCTAATCAGGTATGTTATTAGGTCAAACCATGAATTACTGTTAATTTTTGATAGTAATTACGAATTATAGAATTTCTGTTAAAAAGAAAAATGCATGTTTGATAGGTTTAAATTCAGAATAAATGGATATGATGCATGATATTGTCTCAAGAAATTTCCATGAAACTAGAGTTACTGTATATATGTTTTAAAACTATTAGATTTGACTGTTCACTATTTATTATGATTAATTGAAATATCTTGTTAAATGACATGAAATCTCTGTTAAATTTTAAAAATAGATATACATTCATGAAAATTTTGAAAAAATAGTCATATGATATGTTTCTTGTGTAGATTTTGTAGTTAAAATTTGGGATGTTCCAATATCTGTATGTACTATTTGTAATTAAAAAGGTCTTAAAAGATGTATTGAGCATGATTATTTAAGGAACGATATTTTCAGTGATTAGTATCATGTTTAGGTACTGTTATACATTATTTAAATACTGTTAGACAAACCACATAATTATTTCTATGGATAACAGCTCTGAAGCTTACTTCTGGTTTGATGTATGGACCGGAAAATTGCCTCTTAAACACTTCATCCTTGAAGATATATGGACTGACATTCCTGATAAAGAATGCACCATCTAGCAAGCCTTCAGCGACCCGAGGAGTACTCAACTGTAGACTACTCTCAGGCACTGCCCCAGGTATCTTTTGCCTAAATTCCTGACCACTAACGACACCAATGATACATGGATTTGGTGTTCTACTCCTAATGGTCAGTTCTCCACGAAATCAGTCCGCCTACTCCTCAAACCAGAAACATCCCAGCAGTGGGCTGTCTTGTGGTCTCCCTACATTCCACTCAAGTGGTCCATTCTATTATGGCGGATGTCACTAAATTCAGTCCCTGTGGATGGAACAATGAAGGACAAAGGTGTGACCCTCTACTCTAAGTGTTCCTGCTGTCCAAACCCTCAAGAAGAAAGTGTGCAACACTTGTTCTTCAGAAGCAACATTGCAAATCAAGTGTGGTCAGATCTGTCCCCTCTTCTACAGTTCAGCAATATGGATGTCACCGTTGTGGCTGACGGTGTAACATCCTTTTTAACACGCTGGGAACTTGCTACCACCACTGCTGGCCGCCTCACACACTGCACCTTCATGGTAGTTCTGTGGGAGATATGTTGCAGTCGGAACAGGGCCAGATTCCAAGATCAGAAAATGTCGGCCAAGCACATCCTCCATAGAAGCATGCTCTATATCCGAGCAATCTGTATATCCTTTAACTTTCAGAAAATTCCGCAACCTTGGTTAACTGCACTTCGTTAGAACATAAGGGGGAAGGAAAATCTGAAAGCTAGAAGTCCAAGTGTTGTTAATGGCTCACTCCACTACTGGGGAGATTAAAGCTAAACATTGATGGTGCATTCAAGGTGACTTCGGGTGATGTTGGAGGAGGTGGCATCCTCCGTGATCACGAGGGTAACATGTGCTGCGCCTTTGCTAAGGCCTACCATGGATTAAACTCTAGTATTGCTACAGAGGCTCTTGCATTTAGAGACGGCATTTCCATGTGCTGCAGAACGGGTGCTTCTGAAGTGATGGTGGAGACAGACTCAATTAACCTCTTATAGATTGTCACAAGGTAGCTATCTAGGCCATGGGATCTTGCTCAAGTCTTGCAAGATATTGCTGCCATGACCCAGAACATTAAGGCAGAAAGTATACATGCTCCTCGGGAAACAAACAAAGTGGCGGATTGCTTGGCTGGTTTTGCACTTTTTTGTACTCATCTTGTCACATGGGACTCTTGGGCCGATCTCCCCACTGATGTAAAGGAACTCTACCACCTTGATAAGGTAGGGTGCCCTTCCATTAGGCCCTAGCCCTCTTATGTACTCCCCCCCCCCACTTTCTTCACCACATATATGGAAAACACACTCTTAGTCGCTTGGGGAAGGTAGTGGCCCTCTCACACTTGTGAGGATGCCCCTACCTACTCCTTTTGGTTCAGCTATATTAAAAAAAAAAAGATGGTTAGGCAATCATGATAGGTTTTGTAACCTGAATTATATGTGTGTGAATGGTATGCATGTGAATGGACCAATAAGTACATGTAAAATGATGTTAATCATGTGAATAATTGAGATAATGTGATTAAGTGAAATGTGTGTCGAAATTGACATTGCTACCATAGAAGGCTGTGGAGCCGTACTGTAGAAAAGACCCTATAGGAAGGCTCAATGTGTATGTGATATCCTGTGGGCATCAGGATGAAATCCTGGAGGTGGACAAGTACCACTAGTTAGGGTGGAGAGGGCTTCTCCCAGTTCTGTGCAGTTACCAAGATTCGTCACTATAATGCCTAGGTGACGGGTATGTGTTATGTGATATGTGTGTCCTTCTTGATGGTGGTTCGGACTATGTGTCACGGAAAAAGAAAGATAATGTGTAAAAATGTGAAATGTGAGTGAATGTGCAAAGTGTTCATGTGAAAGTGATGTGCTAATGTGTTATAATGTGAAATAATGAGAAACCATGTGATCATGTTATATTTATGTTAAAAAAGCAAGAAAAATGTGTGATTATGTGATATAAAAGTATGTGAAAAGTGATAGATATCATGCTAGGTTTGTTAGTAACCATGTGCTTAATTTCATGATCAAATTGTTTGGAAATATGATATGAATGAATTGCAATTGATATCATGAATCAAGCTAATGACCATGTGTAGATAACATGTTATAAGTTATTCATTTGTAGTTCTTGTTATGGCATGAACCATGTGGTAAGATTACGCTTGTTGTTAAAAGAATAGCATGAATGTGATATGTGTAAGGATGTGCCAATGGGTTACTTGCTGAGGCTTTGTGAAGACTCATACTTGCTTTAACATACAGGTGAGACAGGTGTCCCCGTGCTTGAGGAGAACATTGTGAGGAGCGACTCTGAGCGAGAGGAGTAGCAGAGCTTGTGGAGGACTATTTGTTGGCTTGTACTTTCTTGTACTAGTATGTGGACAATGATATTATGTTATGGACTTGTATAATTATGGACTTGGTTTATTTTCATTACTACTATATAGACTGTGAGATGTGCGAATGATGATGGAATAAGAATCCTTTTTAATTTCGCTGTACTTTCCTTTGTTATTTATGTACATCTCTACCTACTGTGTTGTGTTGGGTACATATCCCACTGTAACGACACACTTTATATCGATGTGGATTGGTATAATCGTACTAGTAAAAAGAGGGTTGTTACATAGGAGATCGTCAAGGGACCCCAAGACTGACCCTGTCCTCACTGGCGTCTCTGGCTGGGCCTGTCGCTCCTGCTCCCGGTGCTTCTTCAACACCCAGTTCTTTAAAAACTCTAAATTCGGGACGGCCTGGGCTCGGGCCCTCTCTGCCTGGCTCTCCCTCTCCCTCGCCTCGAACAGGCAACCCTTCGTCCTTACCAGGTCCAGCCGCAGACTCTCCATCTGCGCCTGGAGGGACGCCCCTAATCCCTACTGCTGCACATAAATCAGCAAATATGTCAGGTCAGATCAAAACATGTGCAGAGAGGTAGTAACCCGATATCTTACCTCTGTCTCCAGCTCCTGTGTGCTCGCCTCCAACTCCTGGATCCTCGCCTCCACTCAGTCCAGGGCCTGTCGTAGTCGGACTGCCAGGTCCCCGCTGGAAGGCTGTGCGGATGAGCTCGCCCCTGTGTCTCGGCTCGCTCGCACTCTCGCTTGCTCCTCCCTCTGCAATCACATAGATTGGTCAGTCCACAAATCAAATCATAATCAATCACAAAGGTGAGGTGAGTTGTCACTTACCAAAAATCGTGTCTCGGCGCGGAGCCTCTCCACCTCTACGTCCTGCTTTGCCAGTCGCCCCTCCAAGAGCCTCAAAGCCTCAGACTCGGGCATCTGTCATCCACACTCACACGTCAGAATCAATTAATCATATGTCAAGAGTTAGGGTAGGAGTTCACTCACCACTCGCCGGTCCAGCCGGAGTCACCCAGCATAGCGTACCCGATAGTCTGCCAGGTACGTCATGCTAACCTAGAGGTTGGTGCATCGTAGGACCTGCTCCCCTCCACCCTTCCAGTAGGCGACGGTGCTGCCGTGCTCCTCGCCCCAATCTCGGTCCTCGGCGGGTGTAACGTCTCGAAAATTTTATTTACTAGAAAAATGTGAATAATTTGATTGTTAAACATAACTACTACCATGAGATATAATTAACTTTAATTTAGGATTAATTGGTAGTAATAAATGTTATCCCAGTGTCATACTCAGAGGTGCGTGCTCCGATAGGGCGACACCAGAATACTATAACGAAAATGAAATTTGAGAACACCATAATTTTTAGAAAAATGTGTTGATATCAGAAATGTAAATATCCAGAATTGTTGACTTACGGATTTCAAGATTAAGTCGACGCAACTATTTTTTGGGTAATTTTTGTTGGGTGAAATATAAATAGTAAAAATTAAACTAAAATTACCATAATTTGTAAAACCTTTCCTGGTTGAAATTTCAACTTGAATGGAAACCATTTGGACACACAAACATAGGGTCAAATAGGCCAGCTAAATTTCTAACCATTTATGGTAACCATTGTAACAGTACGGCAGTTCGGATCCGGTTTATCAGGTCTATGTGTGGTGCTTTTGACCAAGAGATGGTCAATGGGCTGTTTGTGTGCACAGGGTGAGCAGTGTGGGCCGGATATGCCAGCCTATTTGCACTGCTGGTTCACTGTTTTGAAACGCGGTGGAGACAGGCGATGCGATTTGAACACGTCAGCCTTGCCCGATGCGATTCAAGGAACCGCCTGTGTGACACGTGGCACGTGGGTTCCGTTTGGCGTCGGACTAGGTGGATGCGTTTAAAGGGTTTAAACGCGGCGTCTGCCTGCAACGTGATTTTTATTGTGACTTAAAAGGCTTCGTTTTGGCTAGACAGAGTAGAGGATGCTCTGTCCGGTGTAGGGGAGGTTGTTGTGGCGCCTTCCATGGGGTTTTCCAGTGATCTAGGCTTCGGATGACTCGTGCGGCGTGAGAACCATGCGAGGACGATGCTTGGAGCGTGGGCGTGCTGTCGGCGAGGAGGCTTTGGGGCGTTCTTCGACGTCTTCTTCTGGTAGGGAGACTTCCTACCTTTGTTTATCGTTTAAGGCATGAATGGATTGGGGATTAAGGGATGGATCATGTGTGGGTGGTTTGCCTTGTTGGGTTTATTCTGTATACAGTTTTAATAGATTGAACGATTGGAACTGTTGTGGGTTCTCCCGTGTGGGAGAGTGGGTTCGACCCGTGAGGTGAACCCACTATCACCGTTGAAACGCGTCCAGGACAGACGACGCGTTCATGTTGGAACGCGGCACGATGAGTCGACATGTTTCTAATTTTGTCTGTGCGCAGTGGCGGTGTTGGTATCCCGTCTAGTTGACACAACGTGTTCTTATGGAAACGCGTCGGTGTTGTCGAACACAATTATATGTTGACCGTGGTTTGACCGGATTGGTCTAAAAGCATTGTGTCGGGCCGATGTGACTTGGTCGCGCCACTAAGGTCTGTCGTGACAACATTTCGAATAGCGTCTGGGATGATTGACACGATTCAATTGGTGGCGGCTGTGTCCGACGCATTTAAGCTCCGAGGTTGATTTATGATGGTTAGGCAGTGAGGGTCTTGTGTAGACCTTGCCCTGGTTTATTGTTAATCTTTAAAGGTTATTGTGATGGTTATGTGTTAAGTGGTATGTATGTAGCCATCGAGGTCACGAGGTGATCAATGACAGGCGAAGTTATGTCCCATTATTATGGTTTATGTATGTGTCGGTGTTGGTTGGCTTGGAGGTCACATGATGACCGTTGACAAGCTAAGCTTGACATTTGTATACCGTGGTTTATAATAAGAGATCGAATATTATGGTTTGTGTGTTTGCCGAGTCTGGTGGTCCGGCGCCTATTCCGGAATACCTCTTCAGTCGGGTACCCCAGGTTCCTAGGAGAGCCAGGCACGTGTGTTGTGCTCGGGGCATGTCTCGGTACGTGTGTACCTCAGAGGTCTGAGTCGTCTTCCTGGACACCCTCACTCCAATGTTTGAGTAGTACGTCCGGCTGAGGGAAAGATGATTGAGGGGCAGCGACTTGTGTTTGTGGGTGTGCAGTCGCTTGTAGCGCGCTCGTGGTTGGGGGTATGAACATCAGTAGTTGACACTGGTCCCCAGCTAGTCCTGTTTCCAGTGCCTCACTTTAGGGAGCTTGGGATGGAGTCCCTAAAGGTGTCAGGCATGGGCCTGCGGGGTGTGTGACCTGCAGGTTGTGGTGTTGGTTGGTCTCCACTATTCTTGGTTTGTTGTTGTGGAGTGGCAGTTGGACCTTTCATCCGTGACTGTGAGACTGAGAGGTAGTTCTAGTGGTGTGTTGTCCGAGTTGGATACTGGCCTCATGAACCTGTTGGCCCTTTTAGTACGGCAGCAAGCTAACATAGAGGGGGGGGGGGGGGTGAATAGGTTTTTTCTAAAATCTGAAATAGAAACTTAAATACAGAAAATTATCACTTGAAAGTTTGGTTAGTTGAGTGTGATAGAGAGTAGCAGTGCGGAAGCAAATAAACAATCACACAGAGGACACAAGAAATTTATCCTAGTTCGGCCCTTCCCACATGGAAGTCCTACGTCCAGTCCCCAAGCAACCTCTTGGGATTTCACTAACCAAGGGTACAGTCCCCCTCAAGGACAATACAACACCTAGCACCCCAGCTGGTCTTCATCTCTTTCCCGGGCAAGAAGGCAACTCACTTCTTTTACAGGTCAAGAAGCCAACCTCCTGGTACAAACCCCAGTGCGGTTCTGGTAGACACAAACACCTAGCCAGGTTCTACACTGTATACAGTCCAACAGCTAGACATAAGTTTTTCTTATAAAAGAAAGAACAAAGCTGAGAGTTGAAATAGATGAAAACCAACTAAAAGGAACTCACAACAAAAAGACTCTCTCCCCCAAATTACAAAGTTGCACACAGAGAGAGTGAAGAGAGGAGAAGGAGCATGAATGCTTGAGTGCTTCAGTTGCTTGAGCACTTCTTCTTGGCTCGGCTCTTTCTCTCTTTTCCTTTGAGTGTTTGTGGCGTTTTGGTTCTTCCTGGATGTACACTCTTAAAATCTTCGGAAAGCTCTCTTTTCTTCTTTAGCCTTGCTTCATCTTTTAAATGAGCAGCTTTGAACAAATCCGTTGGAGTTTTAGACGTTTCTCATCTTCTCTTTCTTCTGATATTTTGTGGTCTACGAGGTCTGCAAGCATATAAGAAAGTGTTTAGACAAAAGAGTGTTTCTATAAAAAAAGGTTCATACCTCTGTGTTTTCTGTTGTCGTCCAGAAGTGGTAGGTAAGCCCTTTTTGACTGACAGGAGTGAAGAGATCCACTTGAGACAAAAAAAGATATTCTGTCAGAAAGATAGAAGATTACGTAAACGAAATATATTTGACTTTTCATTAGGTGCCACAGTATTTGAAACATTAGTATAAAGGAAATCGATGTTTAAGTTGAAATCATTGCTGGGCTCAAATCGATCTTTAAGTAGAGGCTAATCATTGTTTAATCAAATCGTTGTTTGAAAGCAAATCGTTGTTTGACTAAGGCAAATCGTTGTTTAAGAGCAAATCGTTGTTTTCACTTACGAAATCGATATGAGTCTGAAATCGTTATGCTCACTTATCAAATCGTTATAAGATGAAGTCTTTGAGCGATCAAATCGTTGTTTCACTTAACGAATCGTTACATGATCAAATCGTTGTGTAACTTATCGAATCATTACACGATCAAATCGGTATGAGTGCGAAATCGATGTTTCACTTACGAAATCGTTGTGAGAGTGAAATCGATGTGAAACCGAAATCGATGTGGCACTATGAATAGAAATCGATGTATATTAAATAGACATCGATTTATCTTTTTAGTGCAACATACACAGCGATAGTACAATAAATTATATTATTAGGAAAACATGATATTAAATATATTTAATTCTATTGATTAATCAAAAATTTCGTTATCACCAAAATATAAGGGTAAAGTATAAGAGTGGTTCAACAATCTCCCCTTTTTGGTGATGGCAAAATTTATGGGAATTTTCTGACAAAACAAAACTTAAGGCATAGAACTACAGAAAATTCATAGACAAAGCATACTCTCTCCATTTTTGTCACTAACCAAAAAGGAGGGACCTTACCATGCAATCTCTCCCTTTAAAAAAAAAATCTTACCATCGAGGGGTTCAACAATGATAGACGTTAAAGAATAACTCCCCCTTAGTGTATGCTCCCCCTGAGCATAAGGCTCCCCCTGACAAAGAGGGTCCTCTGAGGTTTCTTCACTTGTCTGTCGACATGGTGTTCTTGGGTGTCGACCTGTTGATCTCTTGGGTCGTCTTGTTGACTGGTTGTTTGTCAAATTTTCAAGATTTTTATCTGCATGGATCTTAAGAAAAGCTTGCAAACATTGTTAGTAGCAATATAAAATTCAATATTTGTGACTATTCCCTCTTTAGATAAGAGTTGGATGAAGAGTTGGCAGTCACCCTTGCCTTGAGCATCCTAGATGCTTCAAGGTTATCCTGCAAACAACTTATTCAAAAGTAGGTACCCAAATTTTTTTGGGTCCTTGATGGTTAGATGCATAAAAATATCCTTTCGGGTTCCAAACTAAGTGCCTTGTTGTGCAGGTATTTACTGTGTGTCCTAACTTATTGCAATGAGAGCAGCAATGAATATAATTTGATTTACAGTTCTTATTTTCCTTGTAATGTCTATTTAGAACATAATTTTTGGAGACCTTTTCTTTTACAGGTGCCTTTTTCTGAGGCAACTTAATTTCTTTTACAAATTTTGGTAATGGATATTTTCCTGGAATTATGGCTTGTTTTCCTTTTTCCGGAGGTATGTAACCAAGCCCTTGTTTGTTATTTCCAGATTTTGATCCTTTTAAGCATAGGGCTAAAGATGTTTTCCCTTTAGTTAATTTTATAACTGATTCTTTTAAATACAGATTTTCTTCTGTTAGAGTTTTTAATTTTTCTTCTAACTTTAACTTCTCATTATTCTTGCTTTTCAAATCTTCATTTAAAAGATAATTATTATCTTTACATTCTTTTAATTGTTCTTCTAATTGTTTCATTTCTGATTTAAGATCAGAATTAAGTTTTCCAAACAAGGTTGTTCTTGATATTTTTCAATTCTTTTACAACAACCTGTGTTTATCATAAAGTTCATTAAAAACTTGTTCTAAATCTTCAGATTTTGATCCTGAATCTGTGCAAGAATCAAAAGATGAGTTAGAATGAACCTCATCTAGTCCTACCATGAGAGCTAGACTTACCTGCTCCTTTTCGGGATCAGAGCTTGATGATTCTGAAGTTGTGGCTTCATCATTTTCCCAAGCAGCCGCCATGGCTTTTCTTTTGAATTTCTTGTGCTACTTCTTGGACTTTTTGGTTTGACCAGTCTTCTTGAGTCTTGGACAATCTAGTCTCAAATGTCCAAGTTTTCTGTATTCATAGCAGACTGGTTCTTTTCCTTTTTCTCTTTCCTTTGGATCCTTCTGAATCCATTTTTCTTCTTCTTTAAAATCTTCTGAAGCTTGGACAGTACTTCATCTACATCACTGTCTTCAGAATCTGTATTTTTGGAACTAGAAGAAGAAGAAGTGAAAGGAGCAACTGCAACTTTAAGAGCATTAGTGCATTTTTTCTTTGATGAGCTTTCAGATAGTCGCTCCATATTAATTTCATGTGTCATGAGGGAACCTATTAAGTTATCAATAGAAAGTTTGGTTAAGTCATGGGCTTCTTCAATAGCAGTTACTTTAGGTGTCCATGAAAGAGTTAAAGACCTAAGTATCTTTCTAACAGTTTCTTCATTAGAAAGAGTTTTACCAAGAGAATTTAAACCTACTACTATGCTTGAAAATCTATTATACATACTAGTAATGTTTTCGTTTGGAAGCATTTTAAATTGTTCGTATTATGAAACAAGAATATCTATCCTAGTTTGTTTTACTTTATCTGTTCCTTCATAAGTTATCTGTGGTTTATCCCATATTTCTTTAGAAGATTTACATGTAGATACTCTACTGAATTCTCTTTTAGATAAAGTGCAACATAGATAGTTCTTAGCCTTAAAGTTTAAAGATAGTTTAATTTTATCTGCTGTTGTAATAGCAGTAGTACCTGGAACATGAACAATAACATAATCATCTACCTCTATTACCTGCCACAGATCAAAGTCTGTGCCTCGAATGAAGCATTCCATTCGCATCTTCCAATATTGGTAATCCTCTCCATCAAAGAGTGGAGGTCTGATGACTGATTGACCTTCAGCAAATCCTTGAGCTGCCATGGATCTTCTCTAAGATCGTTGGACTTTCTTGAATGATCAGAGAGCCTCTCTCTGATACCATTTGTTGGCCTTTTGGTACGGCAGCAAGCTAACCTAGAGGGGGGGGGGGGGTGAATAGGTTTTTCTGAAATAGAAACTTAAACACATAAAACTATCACTTAAAAGTTTGGTTAGTTGAGTGTGATAGAGAGTAGCAGTGAAAGCAAATAAACAATCACACAGAGGACACAAGTAATTTATCCTGGTTCGGCCCTTCCCACATGGAAGTCCTACGTCCAATCCCCAAGCAATCTCTTGGGATTTCACTAACCAAGGATATAGTCCCCCTCAAGGACAATACAACACTCAGCACCCCAGTGTAGACACGCGAATTCGGCTCCACCGCGGGCAAATTTCATATTGCGCCATAATGCCACAAATGACCTTCATTTTGCCTTGAAAGAGTGTTTTCCCCATCATTTTGGATCATCCTCAGTCTTCCCCTGTGCTTCTCCTTCATTTCCGAAACCCCTCGGGTATTATAAGCTTAAAATTCATGTCGCGGCGGGTATGGCAGCCGCATTCTTAAAGGCGTCTAGGATATCGGATGTGATTCAGGATCCTTGTCACGACAGCCTTTAGGGGCGCAACCTTACCGCGGCCTGCATGTCAACCGCGACTATGATTAACACGTCGGCCCTACGCGACGCGACAAGGAAGTCTTATTTTATTTATGGAAAATGTCTTTTTATGAATGCGTCCGCCATAAGCGACGTGATTCCAATTTCCTTTTCAACATAATTTCATAAATAAAATAGGAAAGCTTATCGCATCGTGTGATGCCGACGCGATCATGTTTATAGTCGCGTCCTGCCGCCCGGACGTGATTCAGTATGGCCCAGAAAGTCGTTGCAGTCAGGTCCGTAATCATGAGAAAATCCTGAATCACGTCCTTGTCAGAAGACGCGATTTAGAAGGTCAAATCTGAAATCCAAATGCATTTATGAGCCAATCGCCTCAGAATCAAGTAAGTTGTTATCACGTCGGGGCAAGCCGCCGTGTTTCAAGTCGCGACGCCCTGACCCGACGCGATTCCAAGCATAGCTGGGGCTACGGTCATGATGCGCCCATCACATCAATTTGACCTTCTGAATCGCGGCCTACCGCCCAGACGTGATTTAAATCAAGTCGCGGCGCGCTTGCCCGACGCTATTCTAATCGCGGCTTGCCACCCAGACGTGATTTAGTTTCGTGTCGCAACGGCTGTACCCGCCACGATTCAAATTTTTACCTCTATAAATTGACCCCTGAGGGTCATTTGTAAGGGGGGGGGGGGGGTTCTACGAAGCGGTAAAGCTCTGCCGGATCCTCGCCTCGACTCCGAGACATTCCTTACCGATTCATTCTTCTTCCTCGGAGTCCGGCGCCGTCGTCTCCTTCCATTCCACGCGCGAGGCGGGAGCGTATCCCTCCTCTCCTTCCTCCATCAACTCCGGCAACGGCCCGTCACGCCGCATCAACATTTGGGGAAGCACCCCCTCCCCTCTCTCTCTCTCTTTTATTTGCATTTCTACTCCCTCCAGGCCCCACGTGGCTCTTTACGTTTTCACCTCCTCTGGGCCCCACGTGGCCCTTCATCCTTTTTTTATACACATGCATGCATACACACACACACACACGCACACACACTCACTTACTTTAGGGGTTTAAAAACCACCATCCGGTGAGTCCTCCCCATTTTTATTCATTTCATTTTTTCGTTCGGGATTCGGTACTACACGCCTTATTTCGCTAATCCCCATTCTTATTTGTCTTTTTTTTGCAAGGGGTAGTCAAACAAGGAAACGCCCTCTACCATGGCCGGTCGTGTTCGTAGAGGAAGATAGAGCCCACATCATCCCCTGCGCAATATCCCCTCTAAAAAGGTATGCTCGCGATCACTCTTCCATCCCACACCCTTCGCCATGCACTCTCCATTCGGTGCCCACGTGCACCTGGTGATCACGATCCTCTTCTCACCTTCCATATCCCTCTTTGTACGCGTCGTCGAACACGTCGTCCATCGACAGTGTCTACAAATTGGCGATCACGGTGGGACATCTTTTGCGCTTTTCCTTTTGATTACCCCCTCCCTTTGTGTCCCACGTGGCACTCTTCTTTACATTTACATTTGTTTTATACTCTAAAAAAAGCATGCTGTGTGTTTGATTTTTAACTTTGTTGTCTCCTTTTGTTGTTTTTATACATATCCTGCCCTTTCCTGCACCTTTTTTTGTCCTCGGGTGGCTTGTTGGAATCACGTCCAACATAGAGGACGCATTTATAACGCGTCCACTAAACCGGCCGCGTTTTTTTTTTCGTGTCGCGGCAGCCAAGGCCGACGCATCACTATTTCTTGTCGCGCCGGCCCAGGCCGACGTGTTTATCTCCTTTTCCTTGTGCGCATATCCTACTTTCACTGCTTTTCTTCCTGCTTTCCGTTTTGCTTTTGGGTGGCTGTTTGGAATCGTGTCCCACACAGAGGATGCAATTCACTGCTTGATAATGTGGCCGGGAATCCGGACGCGTTTCGCTTGTCGCGGCGGCCAGAGCCGACGCGTTTCTGCCTGACATTGATCGCCCATAGGGACTTGTTCGCGGTTCTGACAGCCTTCCGGGGCTTTCATATCTGCGTCTCGGTGACTGGACGCGATTCAGTTCTGACAGAAACACGTCGTTCTGCCGTTTCTTTGCTATAATTGTTGCATACAGGGCATTTTTGCATCGGTCGGGGGACCTCCTTCCCTCGTATCCTAGGCTCCACACACCTTTTTGGTGAAGGCAAGCTCTCCATTGGGCATTCTGTCCCTTTGGACTAGCGAACCTTCTCCCCGAACGCCATAAGTCTTCGTACCCTGTGGATTCCCTCACGGCGGACCGAGCTGGTTGTACCCCTCCGTTGACCCGGATTTAGATATCCATTGCGTGGTGAGAAGTGATTCTTAGTTGTACCCCCGAAGTATCCATCTTCTACCCAACTAGGATTTCACCTGGAGTGACACAATATTTTTCAATCCATTAATTAATTGTAAAACTCCTTAAAAACAAGCGTTAATCATTATAACTTGTTTGAACCACATATTGATTGATTAACCTTTGTTCAACCTTGTTTGCTTATTGCTTTGTTAAAAATGGATCCATATTATCATGCTAGTTTTTATTATGAGGACTATGAGGATTATGTTAGATCTCCATCTTTCCAATCTCATGTCCGTCCATCTCACCACCGTGAGGGACAAGCTTCCACTTTCTATGGTTACGTGCGCACACTGCACACTGACCAATTCGATGTCCCTTTGCACCTACCCTCAATTAAAACCCGATGAGAGCCTTCCCCCGAGATCCAACCGTGCAAACTATCCTGCACGCACTTGATCAGCTCACCCCTCAACAACTAAATTTGATCCAATATTTGGTTGAGGTTGTGACTCCCCCTCTCTCTCCTTCTCCCAGGCACCCGCCTTTGTATATTCCGGCGACTTCGCCACATACCCCTGTATATCCTCCATCACCTCGCCCCCCTGGCCAATTGCACTCCCGCGCTCTGGTCCGAACATACCGTCCCTTGGGAAGGCCCATTCATTCACGGCCACCCCCATGTACTCCCTCACATGCCCAGCGGCAACCATCCACTCCACTCCAAGATGCTCTTCTCCAAAAAGTGAATAATTTGGAGGTTCAAATAAACAAGCTTTCAAATTCCACGGGTGACCCCGTCGCCTCCATGCCGGCTCTCCCACAAATTTATATTCATCCTTCGGAGATGCCAACGTACTGACTGTACAATGGCACGGGGAACCCCTACCCTCACATTAAAGAATTCCTTTATGAGTCTTCCTATTGGCAATGTGATCCCATCACGTTGGCATATTTATTTAGGAAATCTCTTGACGGCCCTGCGCTCGAATGGTTCTACTCCTTAGAACCAAGTAAGGCAGGAGACTTCTGCTCTCTGCACAAGAAATTCCTTCAGAAATACAAAGACCGCGTTAGTCCTTATCTCTCTGTCTCAGATCTAACATCTGAGAAGATGGGGGCCAATGAGGCATTTGTACAATTTGCTGACCGTTGGAGGTCGATGGCCACTCGCTTACAGTATGAGCTCTCGGAGTCAGAGCAAGTTAAAATAATCATTTCCAACTCTACTCCGAGGTTCAGGCACATCCTGGCCATGAATCAAATCATCTCCATGGAGGAGCTCTATGAGCGGGGACGTTACGTCCAGACATATCTGATGGACTCCCCGATCGTAGAGCTATTTGATCAAATTAAACCGAGAAAGAACGGATCAGTGGATGCCATCCACCATCCACCTCACTACCATACAACATCCACATCATGTGCACCTCCGCAAACACCCATCTACTACAACATGCCGCCACCCAGGCGTCCACTGATTCATCCTCCTCGGACTCAACAACCTCCAACTGGGCCCTACGATGCCCCTATTTTTCATGAAGAAGCTCCTGCGCCCTACGTTGCGTCTGCTCTGGCACCTATGCCAGCTCCTATACCCCCACCACAACAACCACAACAACCTCCACTTCCACCACAGCCTGTTGCTCAGGTTGAAGTTGCCAATACTGAACCCATCCAGGAAACCACTTGGTGCTACGACGATGAACCTTCTGAGGTCATGTTCGTACGCCATTTACCTACACCTCCTACATTGCCATCCATTGCCATTAAGCCTTCCATGATTAAGCCTCCACTTACCATTACACCAATCATCACACCTCCCATTACGCCAACACCCCTGGCAACCCAAATTGAGCAAATCTTCCCCTTCATACCCATTACACCTCCACCGGCCATACATCTTTTCACTCCATCTGCCTCTACCCCCATCCAACGGAGTAGGCACAAGTTTTTAAGGAGCAATAAGCAGAGTCAGCGGAAGGAAGTCCCGGATCCAGGCATGCTTTTCAAAATCCAAGATTATATTCCTCGCATGCCGGTCATTGTCAAAATACCGGGCACATTCACTTAGCAGGAGTCCTCCCCTCCAATCATGGCCGTCAAGAGGCCTTCTAATCAAATGCCAATCATTCCAGTTACCAGCCGGCGTCATTTCCGAATACTCATAGGGAATCTCTCCCTCCAAGCTCTCATGACCCCTCACATCGTTATTGTGAGCCTCCCCACTCTAGTGAAGGGGTCAGCTTCTTAGATTGTGCTTACGCACGCCAAGGCGAAATCATTGGCACAATCTATTACTCACGGGGTCGTGCCCCTTCTCATATCAAACACTATACAATCTTTGGGCACGGTTCCCACATTGTTGCTTCCAACTCCACTGGTGGAACTCCCCACCCTTTCATTTCACTACATTCCAAGGGAGTTGCCACTTTCGCTTGAAACTCTGACGGAAGTCAACAATCCAATCATTGAGAGCCGTTCAAACTCTCCGAGAAGAGCAAGATCTTCCGCCCGCTGGGCAAAATTTATGAGGAAGTACCTGGGGTCAGAACGCCAATTCCCAAGCGGAAGCCCAAACGCCTGGCAAGGCAAAAGGCCAGAGGGTCTCCCCCATCTTTTTTATTTTCTTTCCAATCATCGTTTGTGCTTCTTAACACCTTCCCGTGGGTTCTTCGCATCGCCTCCCCACGGGAGGCATTTTATTTTCATCTTTTTTATGAACCATTCTCTTACACTAGGCATCGCGCCCCTTTTTGTACTCCCCTCCGTGCCTCACGTGGCTCATCTCCTTCCAGTGCCCCACGTGGCACATCTCCACTCTGTGCCCCACGTGGCACATCTCCTCCCAGTGCCCCACATGGCACATCTCCTTCCAGTGCCCCACGTGGCACATCTCCACTCCGTGCCCCACGTGGCACATCTCCTCCCAGTGCCCCACGTGGCACATCTCCACTCCGTGCCTCATGTGGCACATCTCCTCCCAGTGCCCCACGTGGCACATCTCCTTCCAGTGCTCCATGTGGCACATCTCCACTCCGTGCCTCACGTGGCACATCTCCTCCCAGTGCCCCACGTGGCACATCTCCTTTCAGTGCCCCACGTGGCACATCTCCCTCCAGTGCCCCACGTGGCACATCTCCCTCCAGTGCCCCACGTGGTGCATCTCCTTCCTGTGCCCCACGTGGCACGCCTCCATCTCGCACCCCACGCTGTGCACCTCCCTTTTCGGTCCCTCGTGGCCCACTTTTTCCTTTATCTCCTCCGGCTCATCCGAATTCTGTTCCTCTTACAGGGCATCGCACCCTCCTTCTTCTCCAAACCTCTCTGGCCCCGCCGGAGTCTCCAAAATCTTTCCTCCACTCTCTCCTCTCCATTTTCAATTGGGTCCTTCGACCCTTCTCGCACTATTTTCGGGGCTTCAGTCCCCACATGTCTTTTAATTAAAAAAAATGTAAATTCTTTGTAGCCTCTGAGTCTCGCCCTAGCACAGGGCATTCATCCTTTACCCTCCAAACTCTTACTATATTTATCAGTGTCAAAAAAAAAATCCATAAAAAGATGAATATTTCGGCATTGCTATGCTATCACAACATTTTCATTATGAGAATTCCGCGTCAGGAGTCTAAAATTTCCTCCCGGGTCATTAAAGTCTGCCCTTGGCATGGGCAATTCACACACTTCATGGCGCCCTAAGCCGATTGCTCTTAGTAGGCACCGTCACCGTTAGAGCCACGCCTGAATGGCACAAAACGTCTGTTTCTCCCCTCTTTCGGCCGAAGTATGGGTAGTAGAGGTAGTTTGGGCGAAGAAACCTTCCCAAAGCACTCCGTCATAAGAGGACGTCCTCCAAAATGGGAAAAAGAAAAATGACCAATCAAATCAAAGTCAAAATGTATGTCAAGAGTGGCAAAGTCCCCGCGGAGATCCAAATGGACCCGGTCGTATGCATGCAAAAAATCAAAATCAATCAAGATAATAGGGCATGGCAAAGAGTGGCAAAGTCCTGCGGAGATCCAAATGGACCCGGTCGTACGCATGTCCCTACAATCAATTGGTCATCACTCAAGGTTCCAAAATAATTCAAAAGCCCCAGTGCTTAAATGAGATTGAACCTTCTGACGGTTGTGCCAAGGGAGGTAGTCAAACCCAACCCTTCAATACCCGTATCAAGCTTGTCTCCAAATCTTCTTCCCTTCTCCCTGTTAGACTTAGTCGCTTTTTAGGCATGGCTTTGATAGTGGCACTGTTAACCACAAGCAATCAGCCCCTGGGCACCACTTCAAATGCATGCCCTACTCTGGGTATTCTTTAATGACACGGGAGGTAGCAAGGACCCCTCTCCAGTCAGTTCTCATAACCTTAATACCGCCATGGCATGGCAATATTTTAAAATCAACAAAAAAAGATGAATATAAAACCAAAACCAAAAAAAGATGAATACTCTCAAAATCAATAAAAAAAGATGAATATTTCCAAAACAAAAAATCCAAATATTTTCAAAATCTCATAAAAAATTGAATACATCCAAAAATCTCACAAAAATTTTGAATATTTTCAAAATCCAAAAAGTTCCTGATGGCCTTGCACAAAGCATGTTGCACCTCCTGTTTGCGCCGGGACGATGCAAATCTTCCCCTTCATGGGTTCCTCCCATCCTTAACTCCAATCTCCTAGCCAGAGATCACCTATCCTCATGGTCTAACAAACAAACCAAATGAGCTGTTTATTTAATACTTTATTAATGCTCCAAGACATGCTTTAAATGAATGATGTTTTTCCATGACATTTGTTTTTCTCGGCTAATGAGTTTTGAGTGCAGGATTCGAGTTACCTCATCTGACGTTACATCAGGCTGCTGCTGCTTTGCCATCCCTATCTGCATCTACTATATGTATACCCTTAGAGCATACCAAGGACCTTGTGGCTCTGAGGAATCTAAGATTTGAGTTCCCCTCTATCAAAAATAATGATTATCCCAGAGGATCCTTAGCCGCGCGGATAGGCTATTACGCCTGGCACCTGAGGACGACGGACCCATGCATACCCCCCGTCCTGACTCACCGACGTGACAATATTATCCTTGGTTATTTTCTACTCCACTTTTAATCTTATTTTTCTTTTACCCCAGCATACATGCATATTGAAATCTCAGTGGGAAACCACTATTCCAAGCCAATTTAAGGGCCATTCGTGCCTCAAATTCAAAAGCAACATTGAAATATTCCATTCCGAATCGAATACCCAACTCCCTTTGTTGTCGCCTCTGGCTGATTTCCTTTAGAACCTTTGTTTGGACTTATCCCTTTTATTTTTCATCTTTAGCTCCCAGGGATCCACCTGAGGCAGTGGCAGACGCCCCCGATGGTGCAACCTAACAGATTATGTCCTTAGGTACTTCCCCTTCACTGGAAGTTGATCTCTCTATCTCTCCCAAGACCTACTGGGGCAGTGGCAGACGCCCCCAATGGTGAAACCTAACGGATTGTGTCCTTAGGTACTTCCCTGATGCTGGAAGTTGGTCTTTTCTTTCCTTTTGTCCTTTTCATTTGCCCAAGCATTTGTTTCTTTAGGTCTTCTTCCTGGTGGTGACTTCTTTGGGTGTTGATAAAAGACTCTTATTAGGTGGCAGTCACCGATGACTATGCGTGTCTTTTTTCACCTTGGCGTCTACTTTTCAGTCCGCTCTCGCTTCACTCCACTTCGCTACGCTACATTTCTTTCATTCCCTTTCATTCCATTTCACACCATTGCACTCCACTTTGTGTCCCTCCACTTCGCTCCCCTACAAACCAGATGCCAAGGCGTGGCAGCTGTAGACACGCGAATTCCACTCCACCGCTGGCAAATTTCATATTGCACCATAATACCACAAATGGCCTTCATTTTGCCTTGAAATAGTGTTTTCCCCATCATTTTGGATCATCCCCATTCTTCCCCGGTGCTTCCCCTTCATTTCTGAAACCCCTCGAGTATTATAAGCTTAAAATTCATGTCGCGGTGGGTATGGCAGCCGCATTCTTAAAGGCATCCAGGATTCGGATGGGATTCAGGATCCTTGTCGCAACGGCCTTTAGGGGCGCAACCTTACCGCGGCCTGCATGTCGACTGCGACTATGATTAACGCGTTAGCCCTGCACGACGCGACAAGGAAGTCTTATTTTATTTATGGAAAATGCCTTTTTATGAACGCGTCTGCCATAAGCTACGCGATTCCAATTTCCTTTTCGATATAATTTTCATAAATAAAATAGGAAAGCTTATCGTGTCGTGTGATGCGGATGCGATCATGTTTATAGTCGCATCTTGCCGCCCGAACGTGATTCATTATGGCCCAGAAAGTCGTCACAATTAGGTCCGTAATCTTCACAAAAGCCTGAATCGCGTCCTTGTCAGAAAACGTGATTTAGAAGGTCAAATTCGAAATCCAAACGCATTTATGAGCCAATCACCTTAGAATCAAGTAAGTTGTTATCGCGTCGGGGCAAGCCGCCGCGTTTCAAGTCGCGGTGGTCTGACTCGACGTGATTCGAAGCATAGCTGGGGCTACGGTCATGATGCGCCCATCACATCAATTTGACCTTCTGAATCGCAGCCTGCCACCCAGACATAATTTAAATCAAGTTGCGGCGCGCTTGCCCGACGCTATTCTAATCGCGGCCTGCCACCCAGACGTGATTCAGTTTCTTATCGTGGCAGTTGTACCCGCCGCGATTCAATTTTTACCTCTAAAATTGACCCCCGAGGGTCATTTGTAAGGGGGGGGGGTTCCACGAAGCGGCGAAGCTCTACCGGATCCTCGCCTCGACTCCGAGCCATTCCTCGCCGATTCATTCTTCTTCCTTGGAGTCCGGCACCATCGTCTCCTTCCATTCCACACGCGAGGCGGGAGCGTCTCCCTCCTCTCCTTCCTCTATCAACTCCGGCAATGGCCCGTCATGCCACACCAACATTTGGGAAGCACCCCCTCCCCTCTCTCTCTCTTTTATTTACATTTCTACTCTCTCCGGGCCCCACGTGGCTCTTTACGTTTTCACCTCCTCCGGGCCCCACGTGGACCTTCTTTCATCCCTTTTTTACACACATGCATGCATACACACACACACACACCTACTTTAGGGGTTTAAAAACCACCATCCGGTGAGTCCTCCCCATTTTTATTCATTTCATTTATTCATTCGGGATTCGGTACTACACGCCTTATTTCGCTAATCCCCATTCTTATTTGTCTTTTTTTTTGCAAGGGGTAATCAAACGAGAAATGCCCTCTACCGCGGTCGGTCGTGTTCATAGAGGAAGATAGGGCCCACATCATCCCCCACGCAATCTCCCTGCTAAAAAGGTACGCTCACGATCACTCTTCCATCCCGCACCCTTCGCCATGCACTCTCCATTCGGTGCCCACGTGCACCTGGCGATCACGATCCTCTTCTCACCTTCCATATCCCTCTTTGTACGCGTCGTCGAACACGTCCTCCATCGGCGGTGTCTACCCCCAGCTGGTCTTCTTCTCTTTCCCGGGCAAGAAGCCAGCCCACTTCTTTTACAGGTCAAGAAGCCATCCTCCTGGTACAAACCCCTGTGCTGTTCTGCTAGACACAAACCCCTAGCTAGGTTCTACACTGTATACAGTCCTACAACTGGACATAAGTCTTTCTTATAAAAGAAAGAACAAAGCTGAGAGTTGAAACAGATGAAAGCCAACTAAAAGGAACTCTCAACAAAAAGACTCTCTCCCCCAAATTACAAAGTTGCACACAGAGAGAGTGAAGAGAGGAGAAGAAGTTTGAATGCTTGAGTGCTTCAGTTGCTTGAGCACTTCTTCTTGGGCTCGAGCTCTTTCTCTCTTTTCCTTTGAGTGTTTGTGGCATTTTGGTTCTTCCTGGATGTACACTCTTAAAATCTTCCGGAAAGCTCTCTTTTCTTCTTCAGCCTTGCTTCATCTTTTAAATGATCAGCTTTGAACAAATCCGTTGGAGTTCTAGCCGTTTCTCATCTTCTCTTCCTTCTAATATTTTGTGGTCTACGAGGTCTGCAAGCATAGAAGAAAGTGTTTAGATAAAAGAGTGTTTCTGTCAAAAAAGTGCATACCTCTGTGTTTCCTGTTGTCGTCCAGAAGTGGTAGGTAAGCCCTTTTTAACTAATAGGAGTGAAGAGATCCACTTGAGACAAAAAAAGATCTTCTGTCAGAAAGAGAGAAGATTATGTAAATGAAATATATTTGACTTTTCATTAGGCGCCACAGTATTTGAAACATCAGTATAAAGGAAATCGATGTTTAAGTTGAAATCATTGCTGGGCTCAAATCGATCTTTAAGTAGAGGCAAATTGTTGTTTGATCAAGTCGTTGTTTGAAAGCAAATCGTTGTTTGACTAAGGCAAATCGTTGTTTACGAGAAAATCATTGTTTTCACTTACGAAATCGATATGAGTCTGAAATCGTTATGCTTCCTTATCAAATCGTTATAAGATGAAGTCGTTGAGCGATCAAATTGTTGTTTCACTTAACGAATCATTACATGATCAAATCGTTGTGTAACTTATCGAATCGTTACATGATCAAATCGGTATGAGTGCGAAATCGATGTTTCACTTACGAAATCGTTGTGAGAGTGAAATCGATGTGAAACCGAAATCGATGTGGCACTGTGAACAGAACTCGATGTATATTGAATAGACATCAATTTATCTTTTTAGTGCAACATATATAGCGATAGTACAATAAATTTATATTTATTAAGAAAACATGATATTAAATATATTTAATTCTATTTAATTAATCATAAATTTTGTTATCACCAAAATATAAGGGTAAAGTATAAGAGTGGTTCAATAGAACTAGTAGTCCATTCCCGTGTGGTGGCGTCGTTCCGTTTCGACTCGTGCTTTGCCGCAGGTGGTGGCTTGTGCGTATGACTCGTTGGTTAATGTTGTAACCGTTGTGGTGTGCCCCTAAGGTGGCACAGTTATGTGGTTTAGTGTTGTACCTCGTGGTAGTAGGTACATGTACCCATTGTGGGTAGAGTTGTGTTGTGGTACGTGTGTCTTGTCCTCAGCTGGTGATGAGGTGAGACCGTGCGTACTGTGGAGATCTTGCGGTGTGATTCTCCACGTGCTATGTGTTACTGGTTATGGTTTGGTATGTGGGTATTGGTTGGTTGTTGCCAATCCCGATATTCTGTGCGTGTGGTTTGCCAGTGAGACCATGGCCTAGGCAGTGTTTGCCGGTGAGGCTTATGGTCGAGATAGTTCGGTTGTAGGGAGGACTAGCGGTGTTAAGCTAGTCCTGTGTTTCCCTTTACTTTCTGAGGACTGGGTTTAGCCAGTGTGCTTCTGATTAGTTGTCGTTTAACATGCTTGTGTGGGCATGTTATTCGGCTACTGGTGTTGCCAGTGAGACCCTTTGGGGTTGAGGTCTTTTAGTGTAGTTGTGCTTTCTTTGTGGGAGGTCCTTACTGAGCTAGTGACATGTTGAGGCTCACTCCCTTACAGTCTTTGCAAGGATTAGCCGGTTCTATACGGTTCGAGGAAGAGTTGTGGTAGACTTGTACCACCAGCAGTAGAGTAGTTGAGTCGTCTTTGCTTGTGCTCCCTCGGGGTATGCCCCAGGTAGTTGTACTCTTTAAATTGGACATGTAATGTTATAATGGGACTTTTGTACATTGTAGTTTATAGTTATATACACTTGTACATTCCTGTGTTATATACTGTACTTGTGGTCTTTTATATTCTTACTAGACACGTGTTAGTGATATCCCTTGCGAGACTTTGGTTCGTTCGCGGAAGACGAATCTGGATATGGACCCTTATTGGGTATAGATATCCAGAGCCGTTATAGTTGGTATCAGAGCAATGGTCCCGGTAGAATATGAAAAGACATTGAAGGTACAATGTCCCAATACATGGATTAATGTCCACTGCTGGTAGTAAGTCTGCGGTTTTACATGATTTAAAATGGTTTTCACGTAAGTTTTTGTTATGTGAATTGTGTGTTGATTGGGTAGTTGTTGGTAGTAGAAGGAAATGATGTGGTTAGAGGAAATACAGATTGTGAAAAGTGAAAGTTTATGAAAAGGGTTGTGTGTAAACCTGGTTATTGTTAGAAATGGCAGAAAAATGGTAAGATTAGAGATAGAAATTCAGTGTGTTAAAGGCCAGTTAAGTTGTTTAAGGAATCCACAGCCATGAAACTAGCAGGATTAGTGATTTCAGTTATGAAATCTAGGAAGAATATTTTAGTAAAAAACAGAAATGGGTAGAGATAGAGAAAAAGGAAGATATGATGGAATAGCAGAGGAAACAAATGTATAATGAGGACTAGAGCAGTGTATAGCTAAAGACAAGTTAGTGTGCATTAATGGTTGAGAACCTCAGCAGAGGTGATTATTGTGTTGAGATTTGTGCCAGTTGATATCAAGCAATAGTTTGGTGAACAGTATGATTAGAGTGGTAAGGAAAAATTTGGGATAAGTGTATAAAGTGGATGAGCCCCGGATGAGAAAATGGTAAGTAGAGATACAAGAATTGTGGCAGCTAGACTCAAGATGTATGCATTTAGCATTGGTTGCACCCGCAAGTTTGGGAACAAAAGGCTGTTATGAATAGTGATAGTATGAAGAAATTAAGGGAAAAAGAGATTTGTGTATGGATGTGCCGAGGCGAATAGTTGAACAAGGAAAGATTAAACAGAGATCAGTACAGAGTAGGGTTTCCTGAGAAGTTTAAAAAGAAAGATATCTGTGTGGCAATAATTGTTTGTGAAGGTTTTGCAGAAGACTTTATTGAAGACTACAAAATTAGTAATGTTTAGAAGCTATGCTCTATTACGGAATCAGGTAGGGAAGATTATGGAATTTAAAAGAGATATGTCAGAGTTTGGCTGGGGCGGAACATGAATGAAAAAAAGATTAAATGGTAATAAGGATTACAGAGGGAAGGATGTATTGAGGCTAGCCAGTTAGTAAAGTGCTTTAGAGGAATACACCGCGGTTGTAATATTGGCAGTTGGCAGAATATGGACCAGAAAAGAAAGAGTGAAGCAAGTAATGAAAAGAATGGAAATAGATGATAGAGAAAATCATCAGAAAGGATTTGCAAGTTAGTGTATAGAAAATGGAATTTTAAATTAAGCAGAGGTATTTGTGGAAAACATTTATGAGGTAATGTAAAATGAAAAAAGGGCAGATCAGTTAAGGAACAGTGAATATGGCCCAGTATAGTAGAATAGAACCGAAAGAGAGAAATGTGATGCAGAAAATTTGGAATGGATAAGCACAAAAAGAAAAGGATGATCAGTTGAGTAAGGGAAAAGATTTAAGAAAATGTGGCACTTGTGTGCAAAAGAGTTAGTCAAGAAAAATATGGAATTTGTGCAGAATAGTTAGCACAGTATTGTATGAGATAAGAAATTGCAGAGTCAAAGTGATGAGGACAGTATTTTGGAAATAATGAAGAGGCGGTGTGAAAAATCAGCTAGAGAAGTTGATTTAAAGACAAGACAGGTACAAGGCGAGTAAGATGTACCAGTAGTCATGAACCAGAGTGCAGAATTTAAAAATAAAGCCCAAGTAGATTTGATATAAAAAGAAAAGCAGATCAGCAAACTTTAGTGTTTTAGGCCAATGGTAGTTGGTTGAGCAAAATAAATAAAGAAATATGTGAAATGAGAATTGAGTCCAACTGGGATTCGATTAATAGTGAAAGTTGAAAACAAGTAAAAGCAAAAACGAAAACAGAATTTATGAAAGATTGTGCCGAGTGGTCAGTATGATCAGAGTGCGCAGCGGAAGCGTAGTGGGGCTATACCCCACAAATTTATTTGTTCGAAAGGGGAATTGCAGATTTTGGTACAGATGGGCAAGAGACCGAGAAATTTAAGGAATATGAGTTAAAGAAATGCGAGCAGAACAACATGAAAAGGCAGAAAATTCAAAGAAAGATAATGAGTTTTCTGTGGAAAAGTTAGCAGTTGAGAGTATAAAGAAGAAGAAAGAAAGATAAAGTATAGAACAGTTGACAGTCATGAGTAGAGAAGATATGGCACTGCAGAGTTCGAGAAAAATAAGATGGTTTTAAATGGCAGATGAGAATATAAATACAGATAGGGCAGAATAATAGCAGACAATGATAAACAGAAATGAAATAGCACTGGAAAATTTGAGAATTGAAAGAGGTTATGACAAGGTAAAGCATTACAATGGAGCAGTGTTTAGTAAACAATTTGAGGAAGTAAAGCGGCCTAGAAAGGAATATTGCAGGCACAGTCCGGAAAGTGTGGAAACAGGTTGAGTCAAAAGAGATAAAGCCCCAACGGCAAGTTAGAATGGCTACCATTGAAAAGTGGAGAACGACAGAATGACATAAAGAGCAGAGCAAATATGAAGAGGATGAAAGAGAAAGGTAAAGCAGGAAAGGTATGAAAATGAGCAGATCAAGGTAGTCCGTGGGCAGTGATTTGAAAAGCAAGAGCAACAAAGAGTGTATCCTACTTGTTCTGTATATGGCTTTATTTCTTTTTAGGTGTTAGTCTGACTTGCCGTGGTTTCGCCCTGAATGTCGAGGACGACATTTCTTCTTAGGTGTTAGTAATGTACCAGTATGACAGTTCGGATCCAGGTTTATCGAGTCTATGTGTGGTGCTCTTGACCAAGAGATGGTCAATGGGCTGTTTGTGTGGTTTGTGTGCACAGGGTGAGCAGTGTGGGCTGGATATGCCAGCCCATTTGCACTGCTGATTCACTGTTTTGAAATGCAGCTGAGACAGAAGACGCGATTTGAATGCGCCAACCTTGCTCGATGCGATTCAAGGAACCGCCTCTGTGACATGTGGCGCCTGGGTTCCGTTTGGCGGAGGACTAGGTGGACGCATTTAAAGGGTTTAAACACGGCGTCTGCCTATGATGCGATTTTTATTGTGAATTAAAAGGCTTCGTTTTGGCCAGACAGAGCAGAGGATGCTCTGTCCGGCGCAGGGGAGGTTGCTGTGGTGCCTTCTATGGGGTTTTCCGGAGATCTCGGCTTCGGATGACTCGTGCGGCGCGGGAACCATGCGAGGATGATCCTTGGAGCGTGGGCGTGCCACCGGCGAGGAGGCTTTGGGGCGTTCTTCGACGTCTTCTTCCGGTAGGGAGACTTCCTGTGACTGTCCTCGTCGTTCAGACCCATTAACCTAATAGCGAGCCTAACTCGAGTCCGCCTCCCATGAACGGGCCGGAGCCTCGCAAGGGATATCAAACCACGAGTCTGTAGAAATATAAAGGAACCATCTTAAATATTCATAAGATCTGCCAATCTCACAAATATTTACATGAAATATACATAGCTGTAGTACAACTGTAACCAAACTACAACAGAACCTAGGGCATACCCCGAGGTGAACAACAGAAAGTAAAATTACACTGCTGGTGGTGCTGACCCTCCACTAGACGACGAACGCGAAATCTCCTGATCTCCGTCACCTGGTAGGAGGTAGGGGTGAGCCTCTCGAGTCACTGGCTCAGTAGGGAAACTCCCTAGAAACTGAGCAAACCAACATAGGTAGCAAAGTTGGAAAATGCTATGCTAACAATTTATAATACTATCTAGCAGAATATAAAACTGTAAGTACCACTTACCATTTGCCGCTTAACAGGAATCAACGTAAATAAATAAACAGCAAAACCAAACAGGTGTACGAGCTACTATAGAGAAACGCCACACTCGAGCCACGTCAACTGGTTCGTGACACCAGTTACTGACTCGGACAAACCACACAGGACTACCTCTTAGTCTCGCAGCCACGGACGAAAGGTCCAGCTGCTGCTCCACTAAATAAGTACAAAGAACTGTGGAGTCCAACTAAACCACCACAACCTGCAGGTCACACACCTCGCAGGCCCATGCCTGGCACTATTAGGGATTCTGGCTCGAGCTCCTTAAAGTGAGGCACTGGAAAACAGGACTAGCTGGGGCCCAGTACGTCTACTAGTGTCCGTCTCCCCCAACTACGAGCGCGCTACAAGCGACAACACAACAAACTCTCTCTAGTCACTGTCCCACTGCTATCTTTCCCTCAGCCGGACATACTACTCAGCACAGGAGTGAGTTGTCCAGGAAGACGACAAGACCTCATCGGTACCCAGTAGCGGGACAAGCCCCGAGCACTCACGTGCCTGGCTCACACAAAACCTGGGGCTCCCAACTGAAGAGGTATCCATGGAAGGCGTCAAACTACACGCCACGTACACGGAAACCACGTGCACAACGCACAAGCCATGTGAAACCTCCACGCAAACCACGTGAACACCATATAAACCACACACCATACGCTCCCCGAGCGTAAAGAGAGTGCCAACGCACCTCTTACTATCATCACATAACACAAACCATGCTAAACAGATAATTATACACTTACATGTATTCTCGGATAACAACCTTCAGCTGCTGTCGCGACAGGGTGCAGTGTCGCCTACAGAATGCGACGACACGATAGGTCGCCTTCTGAATGCGACGCATCGCAGTGTCGCGACTTGGTCGCGACGCCAAGGGTCGCCGCCTTAGCAGGTGCGAACCCTGATCCAAATCACCCCAAACTCTTTAGAACCTACGGTTTACATTCCATTTTCATGCTTTAATGTGTTCCTACACATGCTATCTAGGGTTTAGAAAGACGAAAACACATTATCCACATCGCACGAACAATCCACGGATCAAACCATGGAAAATCTCCCTACCTTCGCGAAGAACACAAAGAACGATGCCCACACGACGTTTCCTCCGCTCCACATAGCGTCCTCGCGGTGGAAACTTGTCAAACCGAGCTCTAACAAGCCGAATCGCCCAAAATTCCACAGCAAAACCCCCCTGACCGAGCAGAGCTTCTATGAGCTCTGTTCCGCCAGGGTTTCTTAAAAACCCAGTTCAGTTAAGAACGTGACACCCTTCTAAGTCGCGACTTGAACGCGACGTACTCGACCGTCGCCTTCAGCCTGCTGACGCCAGCATGCTTGCCCAGCGCGCGACACGCGGCGCACATGCAAGCGTCAACTAAAACCAGCGGTGCCATGAACGCGACGCCAGGAGCTGTCGCGTTCTAAACGCGATGCTCTTCACTGTCGCGTTCACAGTCTGTGAACCAGTGAGCACTTTGGGCCTAAACTTCCGGCCCACAAAGCCTCACAACCTGCGGAAAACACCTACCACACACAACATTGGGCACACACTGGCCTCCACAACCACACAAAGACGATCCGAACGGTCGGAACGTTACACTTCCTACCTTTGTTTATCGTTTAAAGGCATGAATGGATTGGGGATTAAGGGATGGATCATGTGTGGGAGGTTTGCCTTGTTGGGTTTATCCTATTTACAGTTTTAATGGATTGAACGATGGGAACTGTTGTGGGTTCTCCTGTGTGGGAGAGTGGGTTCAGCCCGTGAGGTGAACCCACTGTCACCGTTGAAACGCATCCAGGACAGATGACGCGTTCATGTTGGAACACGGCACGTTGAGTCGACGCGTTTCTGGTTTTGTCTGTACGCAGTGGCGGTGTTGGTATCCCATCTATTTGACCCGACGCGTTCTTATGGAAATGCGTCGGTGTTGTTGGATGTGATTACATGTTGACTGTTGGTTTGACCAATTTGGTCTAAAAGCATCGTGTCGGGCCAACCCGACTTGGTCGCGTCACTAAGGTCTGCCGCGATAGCATTTCGAATAGCGTCTGAGATGATTGACGCATTTCAAGTGGCAGCGGTTGTGTCCGACCCGTTTAAGCTCCGACGTGATTTATGGTGGTTAGGCAGTGAGTGTCACGCCCCTCCAATTTAGCAGCGGAATAAATCGGAGGGAGACGCGAACAATGAGTATGGTAACGACAATTGCGCATACTTTTACAAACATCAGAACATCTAATGAATAATAATTGAAATAACTCTTGATTTCATTATTAAATCACTAAGACCATTACAACCGCTAATTCGGAGCCAATACAAAGGGCTCAATGACGTCATTACATTCAAAAGAAATCTAAAGCAATAACTACTAGACTCCATGGTACTAAGGTAACTTCATGAGTTGACTCCAGGTCGCTCAACACTCTGGTCCCGTCCCATTGGTACGTATAACGTCATCGTCCGACTTACCTGAGACACAATAACAAATAACGAAGGGTGAGCGATAACGCCCAGTAGGACTTAAATCTCAGGCTCAAGCAGGCTTTAAATAATTAATGCATTAAATGACAGAGCAACTAAAGATAGAGAGAGTTATGTAAAGTCGAGAAAGTAAGAGCACAAGTAACATGGTTCAAATAGCAGCTGGATCAAGTATAGCACAATGAATACGATCAAGTCACGATAGAAAGCAACAACGACACGACAGCAAATAACGTCAATGTCAAGCAATAGCACGACACATGTATAGCAAGGAGAGAAAAGTAGTTGGCCATATAGAGAGTAAATTGCACTTTGATTGATTTTCTTATCAATCGAAATAGTCTGGCACTTTTGATTAACTTTCGTCAATCGAGATAGTAATTGCACTTTGGTTATCCGAAGATAGCCGAGAGAGAGTATAGCACTTGTTTGTCAAAAGACAACGAGAGAATATAGCACTTTGTGTTGATTGTCTTAGATTAATCTTGATAGTATGGCACTTGGATGTAATGCCGACATCCTGATCATTTAACTCCCGCGGGCAAATGGCACTTTCGGGCGCTCCCCTCAGGACCTGATCGGGCCCTATTGCGCTGGCATTGGTTATATTGTTTATCTTTAGACAATCATTTAATGGCCAATAGAGAGTAACAAGAAATAGATGAGATCACTAGATGAATAGACGAGATAGTATAGTGAACGTGGATAGATGAGCGAGTGGAGTATAGATGAGAACTAGTGGACATTGTACGTAACACGTCGAGTAAACAGACGATAGTAACAGTTGCACAACACGCGCACTTGGTGTTGGCAGTCAGGTGGAACTCATGATCTTCCCGCCGGCCATGTTATGCACAAGTCCAGAGGTCTGACGTGATTCAAGGTAAGAGCGAACTTCTAATAGCCGTTTGGATCATATCGATCCCTAAAGATGTAATGGGTGTTAGGGTACAACCGGCTCGTCGACCATGTGGGAATCCATGACCAGAGGAGACTTACGGAGGCCTTGTGCAAGAGTTCACTAGTCCGGCGAAAGGAATATCTGACGGAGAGTTCACCACAAGCCAAGTAAAGTGTGTATGTAAAAATAGGTGCTCGACGTTCTAGAGGAATTCTAGAACAGTGGAGCGTCGATATCGGTATATAAACAACGCTAGAAACGAATACAAGTCCTTTAAAATAGGGCAATTAATATACGTTATTGCAATAAATTACCAGATACATTATGAGATATTTTATGCCAGATTTCAGCCATATATAGATGGTTCATGTGTGTGCATGTGTAAGAGAAATCATAGCTAGAAATAAGTCGTGAATATGTATTTTAAATCATTCAATGTAGCTCCATTTTTAAAACAAGTTTTTACTGGGGGTATAACTGTAAAAGGTGTAAGAATTATTTAGAAAGCGACAGAAATAATTTTTATGGGTTTTCATCAAAAAACCTGTGAAGGCGACATAGTCCAATGAGGATTGCGACAGGGGTAGGCAGATCGCGACATGGGTACTGTCGCGACGGCCTTGTGAACACGACAGAGGCGGGAAAGGGTCGCGACAGGACAAACACAGGGATAGCGACGGCTTACCTGTCGCTTTCTGAACGCGACGGGTAGGTTGTCGCAATCAGACTCCAGAAGGCGACATATCGGGCTGTCGCTTTCTGGTGGTCTGCGCCTGACTCTGACAGGAGTCAGACCAGACATTGGATTGCGGTCCAGAAACTTGCCTTTTGGACACAGTGTAGTTCATAAAATCATAACTAATTGTATAGTCAACGAAAAATCATGAAACCAGTTGCAAAACGACCTAGACATACATGGGTACTTACAATAAATAGGAATTGGAAAACAATCAGGGTTTAGACATGTATTAATCACATGTATGCATGATGAACATGAAGAAGTACATAGTTGAGATCAACGATTAAATTCGCAAGATAGGATGAATCAAATTTAGGGCTTTTAGAGGCGAAACATGCCTATCATGCATCAGTATCTTCAATAAAAATTTCAAGGCATGGGGTTTAGTATACATGGGGAACTAGAATTATGAAGAGGGTTCGGGTTCAATTTAGTTGCAGAGCTTCGAAATTCAATAAGAAAATATTGGCTTGATGGAAAATTATGAAACTTGAGGGTGTTGTTCCTGATGTATGGAACAATCTACATAAGAAATATTAGGATTTTAGCTTGTGAGAATGCCTACCTTTAGTCGTTTTCCTCTTCCAGGGCTAGAACTTGAAGAACGGGGATGAGAGCTTAAAAGGTTCTTCTCCCCATGAGTCTCCTCCTCCTTGGCCTCTCCTCCTGGTCCAACAATCCCTTGGCACGAGCTAGGGCCAGCCATGAGAGTTTTAGGAGAGTATTTAAGCTTCTCCTCTTTCTATTACCTAATAGGACTCTAATTGCTATTAATTTCGGGATTTCCTATTTCCTCTCCCCTTTCTAAGCATCAGAACTCCTAATTGGGTTAGGATGGGAGCTAAATTCGTGGCCATCCCCTTAGGGTAGGTTTAGGAATCCCAATCCAACTCAAACTTCCTTTTTAATGCATTAATGAACCCTTTTTCTATTTAAGTAATATTTTAGTTACGAATTTAGGGTATTTTCCTATTATTCTTCTTTTAAAAATCTCTATTATGGCCCAATAAATTTTATATGGTCCATTTATCAAAGCCCATTATTTATTAGATTTTATCTTTTGGGATTTCCCTTTTAATTAGGGAATAATAGAGTTACAAATTTTATTAGATTTTTCTTACCAAATTTATTCATGGACTATGAGAGGTCCATTGGTTCAATTCCGATAATGGGTAATCATTTCATGATGTTGGAAGTCTCTCTGACATGATCGTTTAATTTATGGGCGCGGTATCTTTCCGTGTTAACGATTTTTCGACTTAGTTTCCTAATTTGGATAATTAGTCACATTGTGAGGTACACTTGGCCAATAGGATTTTTCGTTGCACGAATTTCTTCGTGGAATACTTAGGGATAATTTATAATTATTACAAAATTTTTAGGTTTGTTCTTGCACATACGATAATGGTACGTATGTTTCTATTATTCCGTTTTTATAGAAATTTATTATTTCAAATTTTTAAATACTGAATTTTCCAGGTTGCTACAGTGAGGGTCTTGTGTAGACCTAGCTCTGGTTTATTGTTAATCTTTAAGGTTATTGTGATGGTTATGTGTTAAGTGGTGTGTATGTAGCCATCGAGGTCACGAGGTGATTAATGACAGGCGAAGTTATGTCCCATTATTATGGTTTATGTATGTGTCAGTGTTAATTGGTTGGCTTGGAGGTCACATGATGACCGTTGACAAGATAAGCTTGACATTTGTATACTGTTGTTTATAATAAGAGATCGTATATCATGGTTTGTGTGTTTACCGAGTCTGGTGGTCTGGCGCCTATTTCGTAATACCTCTTTAGTTGGGTACCCCAGGTTCCTAGGAGAGCCAGACACATGTGTTGTGCTTGGGGCGTGTCCCGGTACATGTGTACCTCAGAAGTCTATGTCATCTTCCTAGACACCCTCACTCCTGTGTTTGAGTAGTACGTCCGGTTGAGGGAAAGACGACTGAGGGGCAGCGACTTATGTTTGTGGGTGTGCAGTCGCTTGTAGCGCGCTCGTGGTAGGGGGTACGGACACCAGTAGTCGACACTGGTCCCCAGCTAGTCCTGTTTCCAGTGCCTCACTTTAGGGAGCTCTGGCCGGAGTCCTTAAAGGTGTCAGGCATGGGCCTGCGGGGTGTGTGACCTGCAAGTTGTGGTGTTGGTTGGTCTCCACTGTTCTTGGCTTGTTGTTGTGGAGCGACAGTTGGACCTTTCGTCCGTGACTGCGAGACTGAGAGGTAGTTCTTGTGTTGTGTTGTCCGAGTTGGATACTGGCGTCATGAGCCAGTAGTCCATTCCCATGTGGTGGCGTCGTTCCTTTCCGACTCGTGCTTTGCCACAGGTGGTGGCTTGTGTGTGTGACTCGTTGGTTAAGGTTGTAACCGTTGTGGTGTGCCCTGGAGGTGGCACGGTTCTGTGGTTTAGTGTTGTACCTCATGGTAGTAGGTACATGTACCCCTTGTGGGTAGAGTTGTGTTGTGGTACGCATGTCTTGTCCTCAGCTGGTGATGAGGTGAGACCGTGCGTACTGTGGAGATCTTGCGGTGTGATTCTCCACGTGCTGTATGTCACTGGTTATGGTTTGGTATGTGGGTATTGGCTGGTTGTCGCCAATCCCGATATTTCGTGCGTGTGGTTTGCCAGTGAGACTGTGGCCTAGGCAGTGGTTGCCAGTGAGGTTTATGGTCGAGGTGGTTCGGTTGTAGGGAGGACTAGCAGTGTTAAGCTAGTTTTGTGTTTCCCTTTACTTTTCGAGGACCGGGTTTAGCCGGTGTGCTTGTGATTAGTTGTCGTTTAACGTGCTTGTGTGTGCATGTTATGCTTCGGCTACCGGTGTTGCCAGTGAGACCCTTTAGGGTTGAGGTCTCTTAGTGTAGTTATACTTTCTTTGTGGGAGGTCCCCACTGAGCCAGTGACGTGTTAAGGCTCACTCCCTTACAGTCATTGCAGGGATTAGCCGGTTCCATGTGGCTCAAGGAAGAGTCATGGCAGACTTGTACCACCAGTAGTAGAGTAGTTGAGTCGCCTGAGCTTGTGCTCCCTCGAGGTATGCCCCAGGTAGTTGTACTCTTTAAATTGGACATGTAATGTTGTAATGGGACTTTTGTACATTGTAGTTTACAGTTATATACACTTGTACTTTCCTATGTTATATACTGTACTTATGGTCTTTATATTCTTACTGGACACGTGTTAGTGATATCTCTTGCGAGACTTCGATTCATTCACGGGAGACGGATCTGGATATGGGCCCTTATTGAGTATAAATATCCAGGGCCGTTATAACCATTTTCTAGGTTAATTGTTGTTTACGTAAGCTCCTTTACCTGGGTTAAACTACCTACACGTTTCACCATAGGTGTAAGCCATGGGAAACTTGCATGGATCGCATGGCATGTTGGTGGTAAATGGGTTTTTACGGAACCATCTATTTGGCTACGTGCCAAACATGCCTGGGAAGCCTAGGGGTTATATAAACCACCCCTTCACCCATCGTACGAACCTTTCCACCACTTGCTCCTGTTCTTGCTCAAGTTTCTCTTTTGCTGCTACTGGAGCTGTTGCAGCTGCTTACCGTGGCTGCTGCTGCTGCTTCTTCTTCTTTTGATTGCCACTTCTTCAACTACATCAGCTGAAGCTGTTATTCCTGCAGTCTTCTTGTTCTTCTTCACACTGCTACCGACTCTATGTGGAGGAGAAGAAGAAACTTCATTCTTTCTCCAGATAGGTAGGATTCTCTCCTTATTCTCTTCTTCTTGTTTCCTATCCTTGATTAGAAGCTTGAGGTTAACATGTTACATGTTCACACTCTAGTTTAGATCCTAAAAATATCTTCATGATTGCTTTTTCTGTCCACTGTAAGCTTGTTTTAGTTAGAGATCATGTCAGGTTCAGATATGCCCTTCGAAAAAGTTCTGTTAGAGGTAGGGAAATGTTATTAGAAGAGTTGCTCTTCCAGTAGTTCTCTTTTCCTAAGTTTCTAGCCACCCATGTGTACAGTTTGAATTTCTTTTGTTCACTTCCTTTTCTTCCTGTAACATGGAGTTTAGAGGTATGGATCAGATTCATTTGATGTTGTAGTCATGTCAGAAATCATAGAAATACTTAGTAGGGTTTTTTGTGGTAGTCTTACATCATTTCTGCAAGTTTAGCCTGCGCTTGTCGATAGCCAGAACCCATCTGTCAATAGGGTCCAAGCTTCCAGAACCCAGTTTATGCAGAACAGCAGTAGTTGTCGACAGATATCCTTCATCTATCGACAGATGGCCTTCACCTTTCGATAGACATCCTTGTCCTGTCGACAGGCAATGGCCAGATTCCAGAAACTTAGTTCTGGAAGACAGTGGCTGTCGACAACCACCCTCTGGTTGTCGACATACATTACCCAGTCTTACTTTCCAGCACCTTTTCTTGCCCAATCTCCTGTTGATTCATCATGCTATTAGCTTAGCAAGTTGTTCCCCTCATTCTCCTGGGTTTCTACCATTATGTCACTAAGAGAGATCATCCAATTGCTTTCCATATCCTATTTTGGATTATCCTTGAAATCTCCGAGTACAATTAATTCCTATTTGGTTACAACCTTTTGTATTCATTAGCACTGATTCATAAACTTTTGTTATATGAAAGACCTTGAGTACTTGTGTACCCCCACTTGAATCTTTTAAAGAAATGTATTATGATGACAATTTATGGGTCTTTGGACTCAATTGAGTTATATGCTTGTGCAAATGGGGCTGGTCCAGTCCCGGGAGGAGCACCCGAATTCGTTTAGTAGCCGTACGAAACGATAAAGGATCTGTGGATGCTTGGCATTGCATCAAATACTATCTTGATTAGTCATCATGTTATCCTATCATGAGTTTTGTATTTGAATCGAAACATGAATGTTATCATGAAATCATGACCATGTATTCGTAATTCAATACTTCTGTTCTACATTTATTGTCTAGTTGACATGTTTGTCCAACCATCTTTGATACTCAGTACTGACAATAGTTAAGTTTCTTATTTTGATCTTTGAACATCTTAATCCTTTTTTATTAGAAGAATTGAATCCTACTGGGCTAGATAGCTCATATAATCCTACTTTTTCAGGTGATCAAGATGAGCTTAATGCTTAAGGGGGAGTGTGCTGAGTGGAACATCCCATCTTCAGAGGCCAATAAATTTTACTTTTCTTAGTATTGTAAATATAACGTGTAATTAAGTTTTCTGTTTTCCACTCCTCTTATAGGCAGTATTGAGGAGTGCCATGTAATTAAGCTTCCGCAATGTTAATGTTAGATGAATAAAACATAAGTCCTATTTCTTGAGCCTGATTTCTGTCATTTCCGATAAATAGACTTTTATTAGGATGTGACAGATAATTTGGTATCAGAGCCTTAGGTTCCATAAACCTAGGGAATGACCAGTGAGTTGGGGTAGAAACTTGGGATTAGTTATAAAGGTAATAGTGATTTTGTAATTACGTAGGTACTTAACTTGTTATTTGCTATAGCATGGACATGAATGCTCAGGAATGACTAGTGGCAACAATGAAAATGCTCCGTCAAGATATGGAGTTGTATGCTCAGGCCCAAAGGGAAGTGCATGTGCAGATCAAGGAGGAAGTGTTGAACTTGACTGCGGGCGCATATCTGGAAGAAAATCCCCGTGCCTCCTTGGAGACCATGACCCAGATAATGAGTAATCTAGACAGTTTGAAGCTGGGACAGGACATGTTGCTCATCAAGTAGAAGGATATTGAGAAGTGCTTTCTGAAGCAGCAAGGGAGCTATACCATGGGCCTGGGGGAGATCAGCAGTCGTCTGTGGAGTCCGCTGTTCAGACTTGAAGTTAGTTAGAGAATGAGGAACTCACTTTTGTAACCTCTCTTCTTGTTAAATCGTGGTTGTATATATAACTCACATGTATATGTGTAGTGAGAGGTTAGAGAATGTTGATGGTGTTGTAATTATTTCGGCTTATTAGGGATGTATTGTAAGTATGTCCGGCTTATTAGAACAAGAATGTTAATGTAATGTAAATATTTTGGTTAGTTAACGAAAAGTGGTATGTTATGTGAAACTGAAAATTTGTATGTGATGAATGTGAGCATGGTTTGGTTATGGTATTAACATATGTATTGTTGGATGTCTCAGATAATTTCCCAAACTAATTATGGAAGGAAGTGATGCAAATTGGAAGAAAATGGAAAGCTCAATGCATGATCTGACACGGGTAATGAGGACCGTGGCTAAGAACAACAGCCACAATGGAGAAAATTTGTTTAAGGATTTCCGAAGTCTAGATCCTCCAAGATTTGTAGGTAGTACAGATCCGGATGAGGCTGAGAATTGGTTAAAGGATATTGAGGGAATGTTTAAGGTAATCCGATGTACAGAAGAGGAAAAGATACGTCTGGCAATGTTTCAATTGGATCGTGATGCCCGAGCATGGTGGGAAGTAGTAGAGTCTACTCTAAAGGACCCAAACCAGGTTGGTTGGGAGGAGTTTGTGGAAGTGTTTAATGATCAGTATTTCTCCGAGGTAGTTCAGGGGAGAAAAGCTAACGAGTTTGCTAGTTTAAAGCAACTCATAATGTCAGTGTCAGAGTATGAGGCACAGTTTGCCCAATTGTCTAAGTATGCTCCTCATCTAATAGCCACAGAGAAGTTGAAAGCGAAAAGATTTATGAACGGTCTGTGTCCAAACTTCATCACGCAGTTAACACCTCACTTGATTACCACATATTCTGAAATGGTTAAAAGAGCATTGGCGTTGGAAGCTGCCAATGATACTGTGGAGAAGATTAGAGGTAGGTCCAATGATAGTTCTTCTGATCGTAAGAGGAAGTTTGAGTCAGGGAATGCCCCTAAGGTTTAGCAAACCACTAAGAAAGCAGGAAAAGCTCCAGTCGGAAACAAGGATGTGTGTCGGCATTGCCACCTTAGTGGACACAAGACTGAGAACTGTTGGCATAGGTTGGGTGCTTGCCTCCGATTTGGAAGCAATCAACATCGGATTCCAGATTGTCCCATGATAAAGAACGCACCAGCAAACCAGAATCCTCGAGCCAAGTAGGGACATTTACAAGCTATTCAGGAAGTGGAACCTGAATCTCCGCATGAGGGCGGACTTATTGAAGGTACACTACTAGTAAACTCAAAACCCACATATGTATTATTTGATTCAGGAGCTACACATTCTTTCATTAGCTATGAGTTTTCTAGATCTTTAGGAATGCAATCTGTCTCGTTACCTACACAGTTGGAGGTTGCTACTCCTCTAAGTGAGGGTAAGAGACTTAAAGAATATTACCCTACTAGTCAAATTCTGATCAAAGAACATAATTTTCCGGGTGACTTGATATGCCTTGAAATGTGGGATTATGATGTAATCCTTGGGGTAGATTGGCTATCTAAACATCATGCAAATTTAGATTGCCAATTAAGACAAGTAACTTTCCTGGGTAAAGAAGTTTACTCCATGACTTTTGATAAACCCTGTACAAGAAGAATACCCATAATCGTGGTGTCTACATGGTTTGAATGCCGTGCATGTGGTTTGTGTGTGCATGGCACATCGTACGTTATTGTGTTTATTGTATCTTAATTATTGTGTTGGTCTGTGGTGTTGTGGCAGTGAGGTTCACGTTTGAACCTAGCCTTGATCCTTTATGATCTTTTATAAGTTATCCTCGATGGATAATTAGTAAAGTATAAGTATGGTTATTACGTGATTATCGTGTACTGTGTTTAGTGTGGGATTGGAGGTCACAAGGTGACCGATGACAGGCTGTGGTGTTATTATTAATATGGTTTATGTGTGTGATTGTGTAGGTTAGCTTATAAGTCACAAGGTGACTAGAACAACTATTCCTAACATATGTACCGTGATTGGTAATAGAAAGTGTTTGTGTATATATCGTGGTTTGAGATTGCCGAGTGTGGTGGTCCGGCGCCTATTCGGAATGCCTCTCTAGTCGGGTACCCCAGGTTCTTTGTGAGCAAGGCACGTTGTGTTTGTTGTGCTTGGGGTTTGTCCCAGTACAGTGTGGTACCATTGAGGTCTGTGTCGTATTCCTGGACACCCTCACTCCTGTGTTTGAGTTGTACGTCTGGATGAGGGAAAGATGACAGTAGGGCAGCGGCTTGTGTTTGTGGGTGTGCAATCGCTTGTAGCGCGCTCATGGTTGACACCAGTAGATGTACTGGGCCCCAGCTAGTCTTGTTCCAGAGCCTCACTTTAGGGAGCTCGGGCCTGAGTCCCTAAAGGTGCCAGGTATGGGCCTGCAGTGTGTGAGACTGCAGGTAGTGGTGGTGTTTGTTAGTCTCCGCAGTTAGTTGCTTGACTTGTGAGTTTGTGGAGCTGTAGCTGGACTGAGGGTCCGTGGCTACGAGACTGAGAGGTTGTTCTTGTGTTGTGTTGTCCGGGTTGGATATTGGCCTGATCAGCCAGTAGTCCGTTCCCGTGTGGTGGTGTCGTTCCTTTCCGACTCGTGCTTTGCCACTGGCTGTGGTTCGTGAGTTTATGACTCGTAGTCGAGGTTTAACCCGTTCGAGGTGTGCCCTGGTGTTGGCACAGTTGTGATTGCGATTGTGGCTTATAGTGTGCCCGAGTGGTGGCACAGTTTTGGTTATGGTTGGTGAGTATTGACTCACCAAATGTGGTTTAGCTCGCTATGGTGTGCCCTGTTACAACACTGGTTTACTTGTGGTTTCTGTGCTGGTACCTTGTGGTAATAGGTACATGTACCCTGTGTGGGTAATGGTTTGTGGTGGTACGTCGTATACCAGTTTGTTCTGGTGTTGATGTGGAACTATGTTTCGTGGAGGTCGTGTGATGTGACCTTTCACTCAATGTGCTTTACCCTTCCTTGAGTAAGCTTCCGTATATGGTTTTCGTGTGTGATGGATTGGCCGTTGTAGCTAGCCCTGCCATTCTGTGTGTGGCTCCCGACATATTGTGGTTTGGGGTATAAAGGGCCAGCTTTTGATTAGCAGTCCTATTACCCACGTACTTGAGACTCGCCTGTGAAGCTTATAGCTTAAATGATTGATTGTGACTGTGGTTTGCCTGTGAGGCTTTAGGCCTAGGCGTTACTGTTGTTGAGCGGACTAGTGGTGAGGAGCTAATCCTGTTGTTCCCTTTTACTTTTCGAGGTTGTGAAGTTAATGTGTTTATACTTAATTGCAGTTTAAATTCAATTATTGTGAGCATGAAATGGTTTGGCTATTGGTGCTGCCAGTGAGACCCTTTACGGTTGAGGTGTCCGGAGTTTTGTTGTTGTTTTGGGTAGCCCCTACTAAGCCTGTGACTTGTTGAGGCTCACTTCCCTACAGTTCTTTTCAGGGCTTACCGTTGGTTCGGCTTGTGAAGAGGTTGTGGCAGACTCGTACCACCAGCAGTAGTGTAGTAGTTAGTTTGTGTGAGCTTGTGCTCCCTCGGGGTATGCCCCAGGTAGTTGTACTTTTTAATTGGACATGTAATTATGTAATGGGACAGTTGTAAATTGTTATATGCAGGTATGAGCACATGTACTTTCTTGTGTTTTATACAATGTAGTTGTCTTTTATATTCTTACTAGACACTTGTGTGAGCTATCCCTTGCGAGACTTCGGTTCGTTCGTGGGAGGCAGATCTGGATATGGAGCCTTAATGGGCATAAATATCCAGGGCCATCACAAAAGTTGTGTTTTGAAGTTGACGTCCACATAGTGGCCGTTGAGTTCAAGTTAACATCAAGCATCTGGCCGTCTATATCTTGTCTCGAGGTACCCTATTAGACCCCCGTACCACCGTCGACGGCCTGCTTGTAGACGTCTACTTTCCTATAGACGTCCATCGATCTGGATGTTTACCGGATGTTAACGGCAGCTTTGTGGCCGTTTACTGTTGTTGACGTCCATTGATGTGGACGCCAACCTGTCACTCACAAAACACACAATTCAACACATTCCAACACATACAACACTTGGGCTCAATGCTATTCCTTGTTTATTCATCAAAACTTGTGTTACACTTATTGAAATGAGAAAGTACATCATTTTGCTGATGGCAATGATTTCCAAGCTCTCTATTATTCATATGGCCATTATTTCTCATCTTGTGTTTCGAGTTATTTTGCAAGATATTTAAACACAGGTGATGCTTCAAATTGGAAACACTCATGTGACCTTGAGTGTTATACATGTATTTCTAACATATGTTTAGTCACCAGAGGTAAATAACTTGGCGATCGTGAACCCAGAGTTCCTTTTTACCAAAAACCATGACGGGTTTGTGATCTCTTAGTTATTTGTTTAGCCTTAGAATTTTCTTCTGGTTCTAACTTGCATTTTTAGATAAAAAACCCACACCAACATGCATTTAGGATTTCACTGCTAACATTCTCTTACTAACTCAAAAAAATGGAGATTTTTCTCAATTACTGCGTGGCACTCAGCTCAAGTGGCCAACTGAATCAACACCACCTTCCTTATATCGGGCCTTTGTTGCCCATTTCCCAAGCAATCCCAAATAGTCCCACCGAGTACATAACAAAGTTATCATTTCAGTCAACTAGTCTTATTGAGTTCATGTGAACCTTTAGCCAGTTATGAGCTTAATTCTGGACTTCTAGCTTTCCAAACAATGATTCCAGTTAGAATCTTTGATGATCCTTTGAGGGTACAATCAATCCCTTTTGTCTTCACAACCCCCTGATTGGACAAACATCCTGATTATGTCAGTGGGTCCTGACGGACTTCGATTGTGAGATTTCCCTAATTCAACCTGTTGCCCAGATAGCAAGCCCAGAGGGGGGGTGAATGGATAGCTGAAAATTCTTTTTACAATAATTCCTGTAAATAAACACACTTGACAGACAACACTAAGATGGATAGTTAGAGTTAGTGTTAATCAAAACAAAGAGAACAATCACACGGACAATAGGAAATTTTATCCTGGTTTGGATCTCCTATCCCAAGGAGTCCTACGTCCAGTCCCCAAGCAACCACTTGGGATTTCACTAAACAAGGGTTTAGTCCCCCTTAAGGACACTTACACATGCAGCAGCAGCTGGCCTTCTCTTCTTTACCAGAAGAGGGATCGCTCCACCTGATGCAATAGGTCTTCTCTTCACACCCGAAGAGGAATACTTATAGAAAAATGAGTTGAAAGAGAAAGGCCCCAAGACCAAGCTTATAATCACTACTTGATCTGAGGTGAAGTCTGAGAGACACAAGATTATCACAAATGGACTCTAAGATCTATGCAAGCTCTCTAAGGCAATGCAATATTCTATCGAGAGCTAAGAGCTATAGAAAGTTGGAATGGACGAGCTAGCTCTTGGTGTTCTACAGGTGACTAAGATGTTCAAGCTTCTCAAAGGTTGTTCCTCAAAAAGTGAGTATTGTGCTTGGAGTCACCAGTCTTCTTTTATCTTCTTTGAAATAATTTGACCATTGAAGTATCTGTTGTCTCATATCTTCATGCACGTTGGAGTATCTGGTTCGAAGTATGGAGCAGGTGAGCTTGCAGCCATTAATGCCCGGATTGATACATACACTCATATGGAAAGATTGTCTGAATCTTCTATCTTCTTATCAAGTTGACAAGTCCATCTTTGCAACGTGCGTTTCTACCGGAAACCCTGCACACAATAAATGCTGACACATAGACAACTTATCATTGTCTAAGCTGTCAGTCAACATTAGTAGTCGTGTTGTATGAAGACACACCAGAAGGGAAATGCCATTCTGTCATTATGAAAAGTGTGACTTTGTGTGTCATAGGCAAGATAGGTAAAAGATATATCGTGCAGAGGTTTGTACTGTTACAATAAATGTTAGAGATCATGGGATACAACATGCTTTCGTGGGAAAACTTGAAATCCACAAAGATTTGAAATACATTTGAGTATCATGTGGAATAAAACTAAAGAACGTTTATGTTTGACAGCTGTCTTAAATGTAATCATTAATAGAGGGTTGATGTATTTAGACAGGCTGTACCCAGAGAGAGTCGATGTTGATATTAAATCAATAATATAATCATAAGTCAAATGAGAATGTAATCCATGTTGAAATCAAGTCGATGTGAGCATAATCTATGTATTAATGAAATCGATGTTCTGTACAAAGTCGTTGTTTAACTAAAGTCGATGTGCTGATGAAATCGTTGTTTATAACGAAGTCAATATAAACATGAAGTTGTTGTTTCATATGAATTCATTGTTCTACTGAAATCGTTGTTTAAGTGAAGTCGTTATAGACATGAAGTCGTTGTTCTACCGAAATCGATCTTTAAGTAAAGCGAAGTCGATGAAACACCTAAATCGTTGTTTAAGTGAGACAAAATTGTTGTAGCAATCAAATCGTTGTTTAAGTGAGATGAAATCGTTGTAGCAACCAAATCGTTGTTTAAGTGAAACGAAGTCGATGAAACAACCAAATTGTTATTTTAGTGAAGCGAAATCGTTGTTACAATGAAATCGATGTTGAAGCTATGAAGTCATTGTAGTAACTAGTAACCAAGTCGATGTTTAAGTAAAACCAAATTGATGTTTCTATGAAGTCGTTGTAGCGACAAAGTCGATGTTTAAGTGAAACAAAATTGATGTTTCTATGAAGTCGAAGTTTTTCTAAGAGAGTCGTTGTTCTAAGTGAAGTCAATGTAAAATTGAAATCGATGTTCTTCTGATGAAATCGTTGTTCTATCAAAGAAGTCGATGTGTACTTAGACAAAACATATGCATTGAACTTCAGATAGCAGTGTGTAGACAACTTATAGATTTTGCTTGAATTACTGCATGTGGATAAACTTCAGAAAATGTTGTTAGAAAGTACTTTTCAAGCTTTTGTTAATCACCAAAAATACATATAATTAATAATAAATTACATGGAGATGGAGTGATCATCAATCTCCCCCTTTTTGGTGATGACAAAAACATAGAGAGTTACATATAAATAAAAGACTGAAATTAATTTGCGAAAAATTTTAAGGTATGTATTTTAGAATACGTTCTCCCCTTTGTTGTCATTAAGCAAAAGAAGTAGATAGACAGAAAAGAAAATGGGAGATAGTCAAAGATAAATGGAATTTCATTCATTAGAAGGGGTAGGCATGTAAAAGGCAGGAGACAATCTAGAAGCATGGCGAGTTATGAGCTGCCAAACTTGAACTTCTTGCTCTTCAAAAGATTTTTAAAGACACCCCAACTGATATTATAAGAGGCCCCATCTCTGGACTAAGTCTCTTGATGTGGAGTAGTCTCTGTTCTTCTATGAACTTGGTATACTTCTGATTGCTGAGGATGGACTTGTAGAGACTTGAGGTTCCAAAACTTGCATGCTAAAGGAATTTATCAATGGAAATGGGATAATGGAGCTTGTGATCAAGCAAATCCTTCTGCAATACAAAGATCTTGTACCACTCAATCCAGGTAGAATAGGGATCTGAAACCAGATTTAAGGAGTTGAGGTCCATGATTTTTTCTGGAGTGAGAGTTTGTTGATTTGACTTGTGCAGAGAAGAATTCAATTGTTCAAGCTGAAGTGCAGCCTCAGGATAGGCTTTACACCAGTCAGTGTTGACAAATCTCTCAGCCTCTGAGAGAAGTGGAGCTAAGACTGATGACTTGATGAAGCCTCTTTAATATTCCCTGAAGAGGAATCTATGGAATGCAAGAGGAGCTCCCTGCTGAACAAAGATTCTGGCCATGACTCTTGCAAATCTTTCAAAAATGATAAGACCCGGAGTCCATAAGGAGAAAATGAAGCTTGAGGAGAAAAGCAATTTTTGGCATCTTCAAGGTTGCAAAATCAACCTAAAGAGGGGTGTTGACAAGATTCTCTGTGCGGAGCAGAGCTATGGCTGCTCTGAATTGACCAAGCTGGACCTCTAGCAGGCGGTTGACAAAGCAGTAGTCTTGGTACATTTGGAATTGCCTGATGAATTTGATCTCCTTTTGAATGAAAGGATCCCAAGAGTCTCTGTGTTGGCATACAAACCACTCAGACAAGGTGAGGAGATGGTCTAAGGGTGGAAAGATGTTGGACCTGGCAACCTCAAATTTTCTGTAGAGTGTTTTGTTGGCCCTAGCCCACTGATCCTCAGTTTTAGACTCAGCAGAAGATAAGATTTTGGCTTGTTTAGCCTTAGGAAGACCTTAAGTAGGAAGAATGATATTTAGATGTTCATAAAGATTAAGGTAAGAAAGACCAAAAGTGGCTGCAAAAGTGCACTTTTGGAGATATTCAACATATAAGGTTCTCCTTCTGTTGACAATAGAAAGAGAATACCACAGAGGAGGAAAGAGAGTTTGATTAGAGGGGAAAACAAGAGCTGAAGAGGTCTTTCTTTTCTTAGAGGCAGGACTAGAGGAAGGTTGGGAATCACTCCTGTGAATGTGAGCAGAGACAGCAAGAACTGTGCGGAGGATGGCTTCTTCAAACTCATGATTGATGTCATGCACAGAGTGAGGAATGACACTGGCTGCTTCAGGAATGATGGTAATAAAGGAGGGTGGAGTAGGTGGATGAAGAGAACCAAAGATGAAGTGGGAGGAGGTTGAGAGGATGGTCTAGCAGAGGAAGGACAAGCTGAAGAGGATGAGGCGGAGGTGCCTCAGAAGTTGTAGGAGGAATGGAGGAGGAAGAAATAGGTGAGGAAGAGGATGCAGCAGGGAAAGGGGTAGGAGAAGATATGTGTTTAGGAAGGGGTTTCTTGAAGGTTTCAAGTGAAAGAGGGGCAGTGAAGGATGTAGGTGGAGAGGAAGGGGTTGGAGTATGAAGATTTGGAGATTCAGAAGGCCCTAGAGGCACAACAGCTTCCTCTACAGATACTTGAGGCCCGGTTGGCCCTGCCACTGACTCCATTTGCACAGATGGCCCGGATGGCCGAACATTAACATCTTCAATTGCACATGGCCCTGATGGCCCTGACTCTTCCAAGGATGGCCCTGATGGCCCAACTTCCTCTACAGATGGCCCTGATGCCTTGGCAACTGGCTCAACTAGTTCAGAAGGCCCTGGTGGCCTTGTGCTGACTTCTGGCATAGACTGAGTGGGAGCAGGAGGGGAAGGAGCTGACAGCTGCACCCTCACAAAATCTGATAAATCCGTTACTAGCTTCTTTAGGCTACCCAGCTCACTTCTCATCTCCTAGAGCTCAGATTTAATTGCTCTAATTTCCTTAGCTCCAATGCTCTGACTAATGAAAATAGATGATATATCTGATTGTAAGGAGCACAGGATTTCCCCATGAGCATTTAGTCTAGCAATGACTGGCTTTATGTGCACATGAATCTTCTTCTTCTTGGATCTATGGTGGGCTTTCCTGGTGAGCAAGGGAACTTTAGGAGCAACACCTTTACCTCTACCTCTTGAGCCAACAGCTGGCTCCACATTATCATCTGAAGTGCTCTCAACTAGACCTTCTTGGAACTGGTCTGCAGGGGCACTGGCAGTGGGCTCCCCGTGAATCTCTTGCTCCTCTTGGACTTCTAGCTCCCCCTGAGCTGGAGCATCTACCATCTGAACATCTTCAGTGTGGCCTGGTGCCACAACCTCTGCAACTATGTCTTCATGGCTCTCCTTCAGTGCAGTTTCTACTTCAGGAACATTAAGGGTTTCTTCTATATGAATATTATCAAGCTCCCCCACAAAATGAGCAGCACCTTCAGCAATTACTTCTTCAATAATGGCAGGTGCAGGGATTGTAGGAGGGACAATTTATTCAGTAGATTGCCCAATGGGCTTAATGTGTTCAGGTGTAATGTCCTCAATCCTCCTTTCAAGAGCAGAAGGCTCCTCTTCTCTGACAGGTGCCTCTTCTTCTTGAACTTGAGGGTCTTCAGGGGATTCTCTAATGATAGCTTCACTCTCTGCTACTGAAGTCTTAGTCCATACATTTTCAATGAGGGAAAATCCACTCTTCTTTAGGTTCCTTGATCTGATTGGCTGACCCATCTTTTCCATCAATTCTCCTTTCAAATCTATATCCAGGTGATTGAAAATCCTTGTCAGTAGGTGAGCATAGGGAAGGGACACTGCTAGCTTGTTCTTCTTGTCCCAAATTGCTTCTGCTGCAAACTTCATTCTTTTTATAATCACCTGAGCCATGTTTATTTCTTGCTTTTGAATGGCCAAGAACATTATGTCTGCATCTCCCTTGGTACATGACGAAAAAGTTGCACTTCTTGGCACTAAAATCTGACAAACTATGAAATGTAGGATTCTGTTGAAGGCATTGAACTGATTGATATCAATTTTCCCATCCTTCAATTTGTATTTAGTTCCTATAATCCCTAGCCCCTTGGCATGAATATTAACGGATTCAACCAAATTGTGCCCGACTGTGGACACACCAAACAGCCTCTCCAACAAATCATGAGTAATGTGAATAGATGTAACTTTGAATGTGGAGGTGAGAGAACCATCTTCCTTTGTCTTCAAACACGTGTAGAAAGCCTTCGCCAGATGCGGATAACTGGGTTCTGAGACTGTGCATATCCCCGTCCACTTCAACCTTTGAAGGGCTTCGACCACACTGTGCATCCCGTGCTTCTCCAAGTTTGCTAAATCCACTGCCTTGTTCCCACAGAGCTTGATCTTCACTGTTGAATATCTCTCCTGTTGATCGGCCGTAAGAAAGGGAACTCTGTAACCACCTACGCTGCCGGAGCTCCCAGAAGCGGCCATGAAATCAAGCAAGGAAAGGTTCTGGAAGTTCGTGGGAGAAGGAGGAACAGAACCCCTCAAGAAATTTGAGCAGGAAGGAATGGTTTCTTTGAAAGCACAGAGAGGTTTGCTGGAGTCGATGAGGATTTTTCAAGCTTTCGAGTCGAAGGGGATAAGAGAGAGAGAGAGAAAGCGAATCGGTGAGGGAAGGATTACAGAGGTAACAGAAGGACATAAAGGCTTTTTTGAAACGGCAGAGCAATAAATGCAGATAACGACGAAATAAGAGAGGATAACGTAAATAGAATGGATTTACTTAAATTTAGCGGGGAAGGATAAGTCTTATTCTGAAATTTATTATTTTATTTTAGTTACTTACAGATATATCTGTTACAAATTGCACATGCCTAGCTCTCTTCTAAGAGACGTAAATCTCTCTTCAGGTAAGGCTTTTGTAAAGATATATGCTAACTGATTTTGAGTATCTACAAATGAAATATTAATATTACCATTAGCTACATGATCTCTAATAAAATGATATCTGACCTCTATATGTTTCGTCCTGGAATGTTGTACTGGATTTTTCGTGAGATTTATTGCACTTGTGTTGTCACACGGTAGCGGGATGGTCTTGATGTGCAATCCATAGTCTTCAAGCTATTGTTTGATCCATAGAAGTTGAGTGCAACAACTTCCAGCAGCTACATATTCAGCTTCAGCTGTTGATAGTGCCACTGAATTTTGCTTCTTTGAAGACCAGGAGATCAAGCATCCTGTAAGAAATTGACAACCACCATTGGTGCTTTTTCTATCTACTTTGCATCCAACATAGTCAGCATCTGAATAACCAACTAAACTATTTTCACAAGATTTAGGATACCATAGACCTAAGTTATGAGTTTTGGCTAAGTATCTAAAGATCCTCTTGACAGATATTAAATAAGATTCCTTAGGATCAGATTGATATCTTGCACACATGCATACACTAAATAAAATATCAGGTCTACTTGCTGTTAAGTAAAGTAATGAACATATCATACCTCTGTAAAGTTTTTGATCGACTTTCTTACCTTCCTAATCACTATCTAACCTGGTGGATGTGCTCATTGGAGTGGATAGTGGTTTAGCATTATTAAACCCAAATTTCTTCAACAGTTTCTTGGTGTATTTTGCTTGACAAATGTGTGTACCTTCATTGTTTTGCTTGATTTGTAATCCAAGGAAGTAGTTGAGTTCTCCCATCATGCTCATTTCAAATTCTCCCTGCATGAGCTTCTCAAAATACTTGCACAAAGATTCATCAGTGGATCTAAATATAATATTATCTACATAAATTTGCACAAGTAATATATTTTTGGCATTTGATTTAATAAACAGTGTGCTATCCACCTGTCCTCTAATAAAACTATGAGTTAGTAAGAATGCACTAAGTCTTTCATACCATGCTCTAGGTGCTTGTTTTAAACCATATAATACTTTATGTAATTTGAAAATAAGATTTGGAAAATCTAGATCATCAAAACCAAGAGGCTGTTCCACATAGACTTCCTCCTTTATAAAACCATTTGAAAATGCTGATTTCACATCTATTTGAAAATTTTTAAATATAAAGCAGATGCATAAGCAAGTAATATTCGAATAGCCTCTAGTCTAGCCACTGGTGCATAGGTTTCATCAAAGTGTATGCCTTCCTCTTGGGAATAACCTTGAGCAACCAGTCTGGCCTTGTTTCTAGTGATAACACCAGCTTCATCCAATTTGTTCCTGAACACCCATTTGGTGCCAATCACATGATGATCTGATGGTCTCAGAACAAGGGACCAAACTTGATTTCTCCTGAACTGATTAAGTTCATCTTGCATGGCTAGAATCCAAGATTCATCAGACAGTGCTTCATTGACTGTCTTCGGTTCTATTTGAGATACACATGCTAAATAATCATAGGGAATGATATTACCTCTTGTTCTTACCCCAACCGATGGATCTCCAATGATGTTATCAATAGGGTGATCATTTTTGTACCTCCATTCCTTTGAAAGATCATCATGGATAATATCCTTCTGTTGTAGTTCTTCCAAGGGTGAATCTTCATCATCCTTGATGGTAGATTTTTTAGCTTCTGGGTAAGATTATCTGTATGTTCATCATCACTTTCAGATTCCTTTCTTAAGGAAGTGTTAGATTCATCAAAATAACATGCACGTTTGTTCAATCAGTAAACTTCTTTTATTAAAAAACTCTATAGCCTTTAGGTTTAAAAGTGTACCCCATAAAGATCCCTTCATCGGATTTGGGATCTAGCTTACCTATGTCTCTCTTACCATTGTTGTGAATGAAGCATGGACATCCAAAAGTTCTGAGATGGCTGATTTTAGGCTTCCTTTCCTTGTACAGCTCATATGCAGTCTTCTTCAGAATTGGCCTGATCATGACTCTATTTACAATGTAACATGCTATATTTATAGCTTCTGCCTAGAAGTTGATGATCAGTTCATCCCCATATAATTTCATTTATTATATGCCTATTTTGATGATTAATAAAACTTCAATAAAGTATTATCAACAAGTTCTTATGAAGCTTAGTCATAGGAAATAAATCAGGCAAAATCAAGCAAAACTTGTAAGTAACTCATACACTGTAGCGTTTAAAGTTCAGAGCATGTGATTTTCTAAGTACACATCGGTTTCCCAAGTGATATAACGATTTCATTAGAATCATAATGATTTCCACACTTCTATCGATTTCAGTTCTAATGATTTCATAAGTGTTGCAACGATTTCGATCTCACAACGATTTGTTATGAGAACAACGATTTGTTAAGTGAGAACAACGATTTGCTCTCACAACGATTTGTTAAGTAAGAATAATGATTTGTTAAGTGAGAACTGTTGGCCCTTTGGTACGGCAGCAAGCCACCTAGAGGGGGGGTGAATAGGTTTTTCTGAAATCTGAAATAGAATCTTAAACACAGAAAATAACACTTGAAAGCTTGGTTAGTTCAGTGTGATAGAGAGTGCAGTGCGGAAGCAAATAAACAATCACACAAGGACACAGGAGATTTATCCTGGTTCGGCCCTTCCCACATGGAAGTCCTACGTCCAGTCCCTAAGCAAACTCTTGGGATTTCACTAACCAAGGGTACAGTCCCCTTATGGACCTTACAACACCCTGGATCCCCCCCAGGTCTTCTTCTCTTTCCCGGCAAGAAGGCAGCCCACTTCTCTACAGGTAAAGAAGCCAACCTCCTGGAACAAACCCCAGTGCGGTTCTGCTAGACACCACCCCTAGCTGGGTTAACAACTGGTACAAACCCCAGTTAGGTTCTGCTAGACACCACCCCTAGCTGGGTTAACAACTGGTACAAACCCCAGTTAGGTTCTGCTAGACACCAACCCCTAGCTGGGTTAACAACTGTACAGTCCTACAGCTGGACACAGATCTTTCTTAGAAAGATCAGACTGAGAGACCTTACAAGATGAACACTCATGTAAGCTCACAGTCCCAAACTCTCCCCAGATATACAATACTCGGAGAGAAACAGAGAGAGAAAAGAAGGCTCGAATGCTTGAAAGCTTGGAAGCTTGAGAGCTTGAAATGCTTTGAATGCTTCTTCTTGGCTCAGGCTCTTTCTCTCTTTCCTTGAGTGTATGTGGCGTGAAGGTGCTTCTCACAGATGTACACTCCTTCAAAGATATTCAGGAAAAGGCTCTTTTGTTCTTCAGCAATGCTCCATCTTTTATATTGAGCAGCTTTAGAATAGATCCGTTGAAGAGATCCGTTGGAGCTCTTCTAGTCGTTGCTGATCTTTCTCTTCATTTGTCTTAATCAGACTCTGATGGTCTTCGATGTCTGTGAGCATAGAGAGTGTTAGCATAAAAGAGTGTTTATGATAAACGATGCATGGTACTGTGCTTCTGCTAACATACTGAAAATAGTAGGTCATATCTTTTTGACAAGACTCTGAAATATGCATGCAGCTTTTTGTCAGAAGATATTTGACTTTTCATTTAAGCGCCAAGCATATTTGAAATATAAAGGCAATCTGTGTTTGAACAGAATCCATGAAGAAATCGTTATGAGCATGACTTATGAAATCGTTATGGGAACGATTTCTTAACAATCGTTATGGGAACGATTTCTTACCAATCACTGCGCTCAAAGAAGAAATCGTTGCGAACACTTATGAAATCGTTATGGCATCGACTTCTTGGAAAATCATTTCGGTCACTTAAGGAATCGTTATGGGACGACTTCTTATCAAATCAATACGCTCAAAGAAGAAATCGTTATGGCCACTTATCAAATCGTTATGGCATCGACTTCTTGAAAATCATTTCGGTCACTTAAGGATCGTTATGGGAACGACTTCTTATCAAATCAATACGCTCAAAGAAGAAATCGTTATGGCCACTTATCAAATCGTTATGGCATCGACTTCTTAGCAAATCGTTGCGGCGCTTGATACTTTGGCACTTTAAACAGAAATCGATGTATATTGATTAAACATCGATTTTATCATTTTAGTGCGCCATATATTGCATCAATGAAAGACTTAGCATTTTGCTATGGGATTGATGCGACACAGATGAAACAAAATATTCAATTTAAGTTACATCATAAATTTTATTATCACCAAAATATAAGAACAAATAGAGAGTGGTTCAACAATCTCCCCCTTTTTGGTGATGACAAAATTTATGTGAATTTTCTGATAAAAATATATAGCAAAGAGGTTTCAGAAAATTCATACAAACTCTCCCCCTTTTTGTCACTAACCAAAAAGGAAGGATCTTACCATGCATTCTCTCCCCTTTGAGAAAATTTCTTACCATTGAGGGGTTCAACAATAATAGATATTCAATGAATAACTTCCCCTTAGTGAAGGCTCCCCCTGAGTATGAGACTCCCCCTTAGTCTGTGCTCCCCCTGAGCATGAGAGACTCCACCTGAATGAAACTTGAAAATAATTATTAGTAATATTTAAAATTTACGAATAATTAATGACTACTCCCTCTTCAGATATGAGATGGATGAAGAGTTGGCAGTCTTCAGTGCCTTGAGCATCCTTTGTTCCTGATGCCCCAAGGCTATCCTGCAAATGAGCTACTCAGAAGTAGTACCCAAAATTTGGGTCCTTGATCGTTAGATGCATAAAAATAGCCTTTAGGTATCCAAACTAGGTGCTTAGTTGTGCAGGTGTTCACAGTGTGTCCTAGTTTTTGCAATGAGAGCAGCAGTGAATATAATTGTTTTGCAGTTCTTATTGCCTTTGTGATGCATGGTTGGATCATAATTTTTAGAAACCTTTTTCTTTTGATAAAGCTTGGTTGTTTCAGGTTCCTTTTTCTGAGGCATTTTGGTTTCTTTTACAAATTTTGGTAAATGATATTTTCCTGAGTTTATTACTTGTTTTCCTTTTTCTGGAGGTGTATAACCAAGCCCTTGTTTGTCATTTCCAGATTTTGATCCTTTTAAGCATAGGGCTAGAGATGTTTTTCCTTAGTTAATTTACTAACTGATTCTTTTAATAGAGATTTTCTTCAGTTAGAGTTTTTAATTTTTCTTCTAACTCTAGCTTCTCTTTGTTCTTGCTTTTCAAATCTTCATTTAAAATATAATTTTTTCTTTACTATCTTTTAATTGTTCCTCTAATTGTTCCATTTCTGATTTAAGATCAGAATTAGTGTTTTCCAAACAAGTAAGGTTGTTCTTGATATTTCTCAATTCTTTTACAACAACCTTGTGTTTATCATAAATTTCATTGAAAACTTGTTCTAAATCTTCAGATTCTGATCCTGAATCTGTGCAAGAATCAAAAGATGAGTTAGAATGTACCTCATCTAGTCCTACCATGAGGGCTAGATTTACTTGCTCTTTTTCCGAATCTGAGCTTGATGATTCTGAGCTTGTGACCTCATCATTTTCCCAGCAGCCGCCATGGCTCTTCTTTTAAATTTCTTGTGCTGCTTCTTGGGTTTTCAGTTTGACCAGTCTTCTTGAGTCTTGGACAATCCGGTCTCAGATGTCCAGGTTTTCTGCATTCATAGCAGACTGGTTTTTTCCCTTTTCTTTCTTTCTTTTGAATCCTTTTCGATCCATTTTTCTTCTTCTTGAAATTTTCCGAAGCTTGGACAGAACTTCATCTACGTCACTGTCTTCAGAATCTGCATTTTTGGAGCTAGAAGAAGAAGTGGAAGGAGCAGCTACAACCTTAAGAGCATTAGTACATTTCTTCTAGATGAGCTTTCAGACAATCGCTCCATATTTATTTCATGTGCCATGAGAGAACCTATTAAATTATCAATTGACAATTTGGTTATCATGGGCTTCTTCATAGCGGTTACTTTAGGTGTCCATGAAACGGTTAAAGACCTAAGTATTTTTCTAACGGTTTCTTCATTGGAAAGAGTTTTACCAAGAGAATTTAAGCCTACTACTATGCTTGAAAATCTATTATACATAGTAGTAATGTTTTCGCTTGAAAGCATTTTAAATTGTTCATATTGTGAAACAAGAATATCTATTCTAGTTTGTTTTACTTTATCTGTTCCTTCATAAGTTATCTGCAGTTTATCCCAAATTTCTTTAGCAGATTTGCATGCAGATACTCTACTAAATTCCTTTTTGGATAAGCACAACATAAATAGTTCTTAGCTTTAAAGTTTAAAGATAGTTTATTTTTCAGCTATTGTAATAGCAGTAGTGCCTGGAACAGGAACAACAACAAAATCACCTACCTCTATTACCTGCCACAGATCGAAGTCTGTGCCTCGAATGAAGCATTCCATTCGCATCTTCCAATATTGGTAGTCCTCTCCATCAAAGAATGGGGTCTGGTGACTGATTGTCCTTCAGCATATCCTTGAGCTGCCATGGATCTTTACTCTAAGATCGTTGGATCTTCTTTGAATGATCAGAGACCCGCTCTGATACCACTTGTTGGCCCTTTTGGTACGGCAGCAAGCCAACCTAGAGGGGGGGTGAATAGGTTTTTCTGAATCTGAAATAGAATCTTAAACACAGAAAAATAACACTTGAAAGCTTGGTTAGTTCTGTGATAGAGAGTGCAGTGCGGAAGCAAATAAACATCACACAAGGACACAGGAGATTTATCCTGGTTCGGCCCTTCCCACATGGAAGTCCTACGTCCAGTCCCCAAGCAAACTCTTGGGATTTCACTAACCAAGGGTACAGTCCCCCTTATGGACCTTACAACACCCTGGATCCCCCACCAGGTCTTCTTCTCTTTCCCGGGCAAGAAGGCAGCCCACTTCTCTTACAGGTAAGAAGCCAACCTCCTGGAACAAACCCCAGTGCGGTTCTGCTAGACACCAACCCCTAGCTGGTTAACAACTGGTACAAACCCCAGTTAGGTTCTGCTAGACACCAACCCCTAGCTGGTTAACAACTGGTACAAACCCCAGTTAGGTTCTGCTAGACACCAACCCCTAGCTGGGTTAACACTGTATACAGTCCTACAGCTGGACACAGATCTTTCTTAGAAAGATCAGACTGAGAGACCTTACAAGATGAACACTCATGTAAAGCTCACAGTCCCAAACTCTCCCCAGATATACAATAAGCTCGGAGAGAAACAGAAGAGAGAAAAGAAGGCTCGAATGCTTGAAAGCTTGGAAGCTTGAGAGCTTGAAATGCTTTGAATGCTTCTTCTTGGCTCAGGCTCTTTCTCTCTTTCCTTGAGTGTATGTGGCATGAAGGTGCTTCTCACAGATGTACACTCCTTCAAAGATATTCAGGAAAAAGGCTCTTTTGTTCTTCAGCAATGCTCCATCTTTTATATTGAGCAGCTTTAGATAGATCCGTTGAAGAGATCCGTTGGAGCTCTTCTAGTCGTTGCTGATCTTTCTCTTCATTTGTCTTAATCAGACTCTGATGGTCTTTGATATCTGTGAGCATAGAAGAGAGTGTTAGCATAAAGAGTGTTTATGATAAACGATGCATGGTACTGTGCTTCTGCTAACATACTGAAAATAGTAGGTCATATCTTTTTGACAAGACTCTGAAATATGCATGCAGCTTTTTGTCAGAAGATATTTGACTTTTCATTTAAGCGCCAAGCATATTTGAAATATAAAGGCAATCTGTGTTTGAACAGAATCCATGAAGAAATCGTTATGAGCATGACTTATGAATCGTTATGGGAACGATTTCTTAACAATCGTTATGGGAACGATTTCTTACCAAATCACTGCGCTCAGAAGAAATCGTTGCGAACACTTATGAAATCGTTATGGCATCGACTTCTTGGAAAATCATTTCGGTCACTTAAGGAATCGTTATGGAACGACTTCTTATCAATCAATACGCTCAAAGAAGAAATCGTTATGGCCACTTATCAAATCGTTATGGCATCGACTTCTTGGAAAATCATTTCGGTCACTTAAGGAATCGTTATGGGAACGACTTCTTATCAAATCAATACGCTCAAAGAAGAAATCGTTATGGCCACTTATCAAATCGTTATGGCATCGACTTCTTAGCAAATCGTTGCGGCGCTTGATACTTTGGCACTTTAACAGAAATCGATGTATATTGATTAAACATCGATTTTATCATTTTAGTGCGCCATATATTGCATCAATGAAACTTAGCATTTTGCTATGGGATTGATGCGACACAGATGAAACAAAATATTCAATTTAAGTTACATCATAATTTTATTATCACCAAAATACAAGAACAAATAGAGAGTGTTTCAACAAGAACAACGATTTGGTTTCACAACGATTTGTTAAGTGAGAACAACGATTTAGTCTCACAACGATTTGTTAAGTGAGA